>JAPWDM010000067.1:835296-1360029 GCA_035578155.1 Brachynemurus nebulosus | reverse complement strand
GAAATCAGTTCTGATTTGGGGGGATTATTTTTAAAAGGTAAACATTTTTCGCACGACTTAACAGCAAGTTCAAGTTCGCTGTCCATTTTAGGCCACCAAACGTAACCCCTAGCTAAACTTTTCATTTTAGAAATTCCCAAATGTGACTTATGTAATTCTTTAATTACAGACTGACGTAACGACTCAGGAATAATTATTCTGTAACCCCAAAAGAGACAATCCTGCTCTACTGAAAGTTCATCCCTACGTATAACGAAAGGTTTTAATTTATCCTCAGTAATTTTTTTAGGAAAACCGGAATACCGTAATCTATGATTTTACTTAATATTGGATCTTCTTTTGTAGCCAGTTTTATCTGGTTGAAACGTAATTGGTTGCGTTAGCATTTTCAGATACATAATTTATATAAATATAATTTTCATTTTCGAAATCTAAATCATCTGATTCAGACGTGTCAACTGGACATCGCGATAAGAAATCAGCTAAATTTAATTTAGTGTTTACGTATTGTATATCAAACGTATATTGCAGACAACAATAATGCATGACGTTGTAATCTATTAGCCGCCATTACGGGGATACCTTTTTTTGGACTAATATAGCCACTAATGGCTGATGATCAGTTTCCAACGTAAATTTACGTCCAATAAATAGTGATGAAATTTTTTCACACCATATACTATTGCCAAAGCCTCTTTGTCTATTTGTGAGTACCTCTGCTCACAAGACGTTAGTGTTCGTGAAGCGAAACTTATTGGCCTAACATTACCGTTACTCGTAGATATGGGACAAAATGGCGCCCAAACCCAACCGGACTCGCGTCTACTGTTAATTTTAAGCGGTACTTTAGGGTCGTAATGAGCTAAAACTCTATTTGAGGCTAATTCGTTTTTCAATTTGTCAAAAGCCTCCTGTTCTGCGACACCCCATACAAATTTTACATCCTTATGTAATAGCTTATGTAGAGGAAAACAAATGTCGCTAGTATTAGGTATAAACTTCCGATAATAATTTACAAGACCCAGGAAGGCTTGTAATTCTTTTACACTAGTAGGAGCTTGAGCTTTAACTATCGCCTCAATTTTTTTTGGACATGTATGTAAACCTATTTTATCTATTATGTGCCCCAAATAATTGACTAATGAAGCCAAAAATTCACAGTTTTCTTTACACACTCTTAATCCAGCTTGTTTTAGTTTACTAAACACATTTCCTAACCTAGTTAAATGTTCTGTTCTGTTTCTAGCAGTTATTAAAATATCATCCATAAATACTGCTACACCGGGACATCCCGAAAATAAAGAGTCCATAGTACGCTGAAAAATAGCTGGCGCCGAGGCCAAACCATACACTAAGCGTGTATATTGAAATAAGCCCTTCGTCGTAGATATGGTCGTGAGACGTCTACTTTCCTTATCTAGCACGAGCTGCTGATAAGCCATCGAGAGATCGATTTTAGAGAACTCCTCTCCCCCGTGTAGTTGTGCAAAAAGTTCCTCTATACGCGGTAACGGATATTGATCCACAACTAAATAGGGATTGACCGTGACCTTGAAGTCACCACAAATCCTTATTTCTCCCGACTTTTTAAGAATAGGTACTATAGGTGTACCCCACGGACTGAATTCGACCGGTTCTAAGACTCCTATTTTTACTAGCCTATCTATTTCAGCTTCAACTTTGTTTTTAATCGCTAGCGGAAGTTGTCTAGGTTTACAGAATTTTGGTACTGCATTTTCTTTTAATTTTAGACTAACTAGTGCCTTATTAAATGTACCCAATTCTGCTCTAAAAATTTCGCTAAAGCGATTCAATAAGCGTAACAACTCTTTATCAGTATTTTTACTAATGAATTTTATTTCTTGTAACTCTATGTTAAACAGATACATCCAATTACGTCCTAATATTGGAGGCCCGCCACTATCTATTACAAAAATCTCTAATTTTTTTGATATATTATTAAAACTCACGTTTACTTCAAAAATGCCCTTCGGTACCATTGAATTCCCATTGTAGCTGATTAGCTTTGTATTAGTATCTGATAACGGATGTTGCTTGAAATGCCTTTGGTACAGTTTGTCCGAAATCGCCGAAATCGGTGATCCACTGTCGATTTCCATTTTTACAGGAATTCCTCCAAGACTTACATCTGCTGTAATGGGTTTCAAGTTTTCATTGGTTCTGAAATGAAACATAGACAACTCATTATTATTTATAAAATTGCACGGTGTATTTTTTTTATTTTGTCTTTGTCCCTTATTTTTGCACATTTTCTTCAGATGACCTTTGGCTTTGCATTTCTTACAACGGTAGTTCTTGAATCGACACTGAACTTCAGTGTGGTTTGTATAACCACATATAGAGCATTTTTTCCCCAATGACGCTTGTTGACTTGTTGCAGCCTTTGCTTCAGCGATCTTTCCCTTTTTCCTCGCGGTCCCCATTTGGTACACTCCCGACGAACCAACTTCTTGCTTGACAGTTACTGTGCTGCTGTCGTATTGGTGCTGGATCACTTCGACGGTATTCGCTATACTGATTGCTTTTTCCAATGTTAACGTAGTACAATCCTCTAAAAATAGTTTATCCTTAGCTGGGCCACGTTCCAATCCCATTATGAATTTATCACACAGAGCATGTTCCAAGTGTTCTTTAAACTCGCATTTTGCCGCCAATGACCTAACACGTGCTGCCCACTCTGGTATTGACTCGTCCATTTCCTTAACCGCCTCGTAGAATTTACGTCGTTCGGCGTAACCAGAATGTGGTGGTTTAAAATGTGTTTCCAAAACGTCCATTAAAATAAAAAATTCGATATTTTCGGGTTGTTTTGGATGTACCAAATTGATTAGTAGCTCGAAGGTACTGGGATTTAGTGAATTAATCAGAATTGCCCGCCTTTTCTCCATTTTCGTTTGGTCAATGTCATTCATAATGAAAAATTGTTCTAGTTGTTTTTTAAAATTACCCAGTTATCCATAACGTGATTAAATTGCGGCAAATTACCCCATATTTGGTCCGGCATGGTTATATCTTTTTATCACAATTATTTTACTGACCGGATTGATACTTCAAGTAAACAAAAAGCGCGCGGATCGTAAAACTCGTCGCCACTGTAATAACTTGTACGTAATTCACAAAATCTTGTTTATTTTAAATACTATTACAAATTATTAAAATAATATAAAAATAAAAATATAAGTCAGATTCCAAAGTAACAATTATAATAATCAAAATGAATATATAAAAAATGTTAAATATCGCTGAACTACTTCGATTGCTGCCGATTTACAAGTGAACTAATTCCGGAGTTGGCGGGTCGAAAACCATAGCTAGATCATCCATAGAGTATGTTTGCATAATTATCACCAGCGCTGCTCATTAACTTAGTGACCGCAATTATAACTATTATTATTTCCAAGTGTACTTATCTATGTTGTCGGTAAGACATAATTACATAGATCACTGCACAGTTATCACTCAAACTACTGTCCATCTTGACCAACAGATGTCTAATTTACTACAGCATCCCCCTTTAGTTCACTTGTACACCTGAAATAAAAAATAAAAAAAAATTCGTAAGAATATTATTATACACAAATATAAATAACAAAAAAATTAAATTCTTATTGAATTATGCGCAGCGGTCGATACAACGACTACGCAAATTATATCGATGCTGCTGTTGTTGTTGAGTTCCACCAGGAGCTTCTTCAAGGGCTGGGACGTCGTCGCTAGGATTTTGCGTTCGTGGAATATTAACTGTGGCGTATGGCGTCGTGATAACGGCTGGAGTGTATTTTTCGGGCGTGTCGTTTTCAGCGGCCGAACACAACTGATTAATATGCCTTTTCCATGTTTTGTTTATGCCTGGCACTTTTACCAGATATGTTTGTCGTCCGATTTTTTGTTCCACCCGTGCCTTCGTCCACGATACCTTACCAGGAACGCTATAATTTTTTGCTAGCACTAGATCCCCAATTTGGAAAGTTCTTTTTCGTGAACCTTTGTAATTTTCCCGTTGAACTTCCTGTTTGAACTTCACATTGTTTTTTATGCGCTTCAACACGCCTGAAACACTTTCAATTTGAACTGGTTTTAACAAATCTAACCGATTACGTAAATGTCTATTAAACATTAAATGTGCAGGTATTTGTCCTGTTGTACAGTGGATAGAATTCCTGTAATCTAATAAAAAGATTTGTAAATAGTAATCTAAATGGTTATATGATTGCATACCGCATAATGCTCTTTTTAATGCATTTTTTGCTAGTTTCACACCGTTTTCGGCTTGTCCGTTGGTTGCTGGATGACCAACAGGAGTTAACAAATGTTCTATGCCATTGTTACTCAAAAACATCTGAAACTAACGGCTCGTGTACGTGCTACCGTTATCAGAAACCAATTGTTGAGGAATACCAAATCGAGCGAAGATTGGACGTAAAGCTCTAATAGTTGAACTCGCAGATATTGATGTACCCATATCTATACATTCGAGCCACTTAGTGTGACTATCAACAATAATTAGGAAATGTCGTCCAAATATTAAACCCATGAAATCGATGTGTATTCGGCTCCAAGGTCGTTCTGGCCATTCCCAAGAAATCAGTTCTGATTTGGGGGGATTATTTTTAAAAGGTAAACATTTTTCGCACGACTTAACAGCAAGTTCAAGTTCGCTGTCCATTTTAGGCCACCAAACGTAACCCCTAGCTAAACTTTTCATTTTAGAAATTCCCAAATGTGACTTATGTAATTCTTTAATTACAGACTGACGTAACGACTCAGGAATAATTATTCTGTAACCCCAAAAGAGACAATCCTGCTCTACTGAAAGTTCATCCCTACGTATAACGAAAGGTTTTAATTTATCCTCAGTAATTTTTTTAGGAAAACCGGAAATACCGTAATCTATGATTTTACTTAATATTGGATCTTCTTTTGTAGCCTGTTTTATCTGGTTGAACGTAATTGGTTGCGTTAGCATTTCAGATACATAATTTATATAAATATAATTTTCATTTTCGAAATCTAAATCATCTGATTCAGACGTGTCAACTGGACATCGCGATAAGAAATCAGCTAAATTTAATTTAGTGTTTACGTATTGTATATCAAACGTATATGCAGACAACAATAATGCATGACGTTGTAATCTATTAGCCGCCATTACGGGGATACCTTTTTTTGGACTAAATATAGCCACTAATGGCTGATGATCAGTTTCCAACGTAAATTTACGTCCAAATAAATAGTGATGAAATTTTTTCACACCATATACTATTGCCAAAGCCTCTTTGTCTATTTGTGAGTACCTCTGCTCACAAGACGTTAGTGTTCGTGAAGCGAAACTTATTGGCCTAACATTACCGTTACTGTAGATATGGGACAAAATGGCGCCCAAACCAACCGGACTCGCGTCTACTGTTAATTTAAGCGGTACTTTAGGGTCGTAATGAGCTAAAACTCTATTTGAGGCTAATTCGTTTTTCAATTTGTCAAAAGCCTCCTGTTCTGCGACACCCCATACAAATTTTACATCCTTATGTAATAGCTTATGTAGAGGAAAACAAATGTCGCTAGTATTAGGTATAAACTTCCGATAATAATTTACAAGACCCAGGAAGGCTTGTAATTCTTTTACACTAGTAGGAGCTTGAGCTTTAACTATCGCCTCAATTTTTTTTGGACATGTATGTAAACCTATTTTATCTATTATGTGCCCCAAATAATTGACTAATGAAGCCAAAAATTCACAGTTTTCTTTACACACTCTTAATCCAGCTTGTTTTAGTTTACTAAACACATTTCCTAACCTAGTTAAATGTTCTGTTCTGTTTCTAGCAGTTATTAAAATATCATCCATAAATACTGCTACACCGGGACATCCCGAAAATAAAGAGTCCATAGTACGCTGAAAAATAGCTGGCGCCGAGGCCAAACCATACACTAAGCGTGTATATTGAAATAAGCCCTTCGTCGTAGATATGGTCGTGAGACGTCTACTTTCCTTATCTAGCACGAGCTGCTGATAAGCCATCGAGAGATCGATTTTAGAGAACTCCTCTCCCCCGTGTAGTTGTGCAAAAAGTTCCTCTATACGCGGTAACGGATATTGATCCACAACTAAATAGGGATTGACCGTGACCTTGAAGTCACCACAAATCCTTATTTCTCCCGACTTTTTAAGAATAGGTACTATAGGTGTACCCCACGGACTGAATTCGACCGGTTCTAAGACTCCTATTTTTACTAGCCTATCTATTTCAGCTTCAACTTTGTTTTTAATCGCTAGCGGAAGTTGTCTAGGTTTACAGAATTTTGGTACTGCATTTTCTTTTAATTTTAGACTAACTAGTGCCTTATTAAATGTACCCAATTCTGCTCTAAAAATTTCGCTAAAGCGATTCAATAAGCGTAACAACTCTTTATCAGTATTTTTACTAATGAATTTTATTTCTTGTAACTCTATGTTAAACAGATACATCCAATTACGTCCTAATATTGGAGGCCCGCCACTATCTATTACAAAAATCTCTAATTTTTTTGATATATTATTAAAACTCACGTTTACTTCAAAAATGCCCTTCGGTACCATTGAATTCCCATTGTAGCTGATTAGCTTTGTATTAGTATCTGATAACGGATGTTGCTTGAAATGCCTTTGGTACAGTTTGTCCGAAATCGCCGAAATCGGTGATCCACTGTCGATTTCCATTTTTACAGGAATTCCTCCAAGACTTACATCTGCTGTAATGGGTTTCAAGTTTTCATTGGTTCTGAAATGAAACATAGACAACTCATTATTATTTATAAAATTGCACGGTGTATTTTTTTTATTTTGTCTTTGTCCCTTATTTTTGCACATTTTCTTCAGATGACCTTTGGCTTTGCATTTCTTACAACGGTAGTTCTTGAATCGACACTGAACTTCAGTGTGGTTTGTATAACCACATATAGAGCATTTTTTCCCCAATGACGCTTGTTGACTTGTTGCAGCCTTTGCTTCAGCGATCTTTCCCTTTTTCCTCGCGGTCCCCATTTGGTACACTCCCGACGAACCAACTTCTTGCTTGACAGTTACTGTGCTGCTGTCGTATTGGTGCTGGATCACTTCGACGGTATTCGCTATACTGATTGCTTTTTCCAATGTTAACGTAGTACAATCCTCTAAAAATAGTTTATCCTTAGCTGGGCCACGTTCCAATCCCATTATGAATTTATCACACAGAGCATGTTCCAAGTGTTCTTTAAACTCGCATTTTGCCGCCAATGACCTAACACGTGCTGCCCACTCTGGTATTGACTCGTCCATTTCCTTAACCGCCTCGTAGAATTTACGTCGTTCGGCGTAACCAGAATGTGGTGGTTTAAAATGTGTTTCCAAAACGTCCATTAAAATAAAAAATTCGATATTTTCGGGTTGTTTTGGATGTACCAAATTGATTAGTAGCTCGAAGGTACTGGGATTTAGTGAATTAATCAGAATTGCCCGCCTTTTCTCCATTTTCGTTTGGTCAATGTCATTCATAATGAAAAATTGTTCTAGTTGTTTTTTAAAATTACCCAGTTATCCATAACGTGATTAAATTGCGGCAAATTACCCCATATTTGGTCCGGCATGGTTATATCTTTTTATCACAATTATTTTACTGACCGGATTGATACTTCAAGTAAACAAAAAGCGCGCGGATCGTAAAACTCGTCGCCACTGTAATAACTTGTACGTAATTCACAAAATCTTGTTTATTTTAAATACTATTACAAATTATTAAAATAATATAAAAATAAAAATATAAGTCAGATTCCAAAGTAACAATTATAATAATCAAAATGAATATATAAAAAATGTTAAATATCGCTGAACTACTTCGATTGCTGCCGATTTACAAGTGAACTAATTCCGGAGTTGGCGGGTCGAAAACCATAGCTAGATCATCCATAGAGTATGTTTGCATAATTATCACCAGCGCTGCTCATTAACTTAGTGACCGCAATTATAACTATTATTATTTCCAAGTGTACTTATCTATGTTGTCGGTAAGACATAATTACATAGATCACTGCACAGTTATCACTCAAACTACTGTCCATCTTCACCAACAGATGTCTAATTTACTACAATTTTTATGTTGTCCAAATAATTTTGGGAGTGACTATATATATATATATATATATATATATATATATATATATATATATATATATATATATATATATATATATATATATATATATATATATATATATATATATATATATATATATATATATATATATATATATATATATATATATATATATATATATATATATATATATATATATATATATATATATATATATATAAGTAGATAAGCTATGACAGAGCTGGGCCACCGCAAAACGGAGTAACTTGAACCCCTTTGACGATGTTTGAAAGCGTGTGTCTTAGGGTTCTATTGGACCCATTTTACGGTACTACAGATTCCGAACTGATGAGTCATCAAACTGTATCGATGTGCAAACCTTAACCTTTGACCCGGCACGTACAGAGTACATGTATTTAAAATTTGTTGTTGACATTTGACCCCAGCACTCGCTCATACTGTTGGCCTTGAAACTCCAAAGACATGAGTCATCACTTCGACAAAATAAATTCAAGTTAACAGATTATGCATCATCACTATTTTCGTCACAATTTAGTTTTGTGTTAACCCATTACCAGCCAAACCTAACGCATGCGCAGACTGAATTTAAGTACCCGACGCATGCGCAGACTGAATTTTAGGTTACAATTTGATAGATGGGGTACACTACCGCATCAAAAATATGGGGAATACCCTAACTCGGGGGTGGCCCCAAACTTTTGACGCCGTACTGTACTTAAATTTTTGGTACACTACCATGTCAAAAGTGTGGACCTCCTGAGCAAAAAGGTGTCCGATCACTTTTTGAAGCGCACTGTACTTATTTTTTGTGTGTACATGCAAGCCTTAGCCTTTAATCTCACTTAATTGAGTCATCTTAAACGAAAGGTCCACTATCACGTCAAAATGTTGGTGTTACCCTAACCCACGGGGTGGCCCCAAACTTTTGACGCCGTACTGTACTTAAATTTTTGGTACACTACCATGTCAAAAGTGTGGACCCCCCTGACCAAAAAGGTGTCCGATCACTTTTTGAAGCGTACTGTGCTTATTACGTGCAAATCTTGGCCTCACTTAACTACGTCATCTTAAATTGGGTGCGGTCGCTAACGATAAATTTTGTCGGGGGCGCACTGTACCAAGCGCTAGATTTTAAGATTAGACTCCGGGGTCCAGATTTCTGACCGCTACTGTACTGTAAATCGAGTGTCTACTGTACTTTTCAACAAGTTTAAGCCTGTTTTCAGCAAAGTCAGCACTTTTTTAATTTGTTTATTTATATAAGTTTTAATTTAAAAAAAAAATGTTTATTTAAGATTTTTATGACGCAGCAATTTCTTTGTTTGGATTTCAAATACGAAATAGTCTTCTTGGAATTTTTAATTTATGGCCTGATTGTTGAATTATAATTATAGTATGATTCATACAAGCTGGGATTTTTGTTATATTTGTTTATTTATATAATAATTTTGGATCATGTAATAATTTTAAAATTGTTTATTTAAGATTGGGAGGCCGCTAAATTTTGTGGGGGCACTGTACCAAGCGCTACCGCAAAACTAACTTCAGACTCCAGGGTCCAGATGTCTGACCGCTACTGTACTGCCGGAAATTTGGGTGTCAACTGTAACTCAGGGGTTTTTTTGTATATTTAACCTTGGAAAATTCCAGGAATTTTTATCAGTTTTAACATAAACAAACAACTAATAATTAAATGTTTGTTTTAGCTGAATTATGATCGTAAGACTCATAATTCAGCTAACAGAAGTTCTTGAAATTTTAACAAGTTACAAAAAATATTACTTCTTATGGTGCACAACATTTTTGAATTTGACTGTAGCACAAAACTGTTTCTATATCAAACGAAAATTATCTGAAATAATTCAGTATGTACATATGTATAGACTCTGTATATTAAAAAATATTTTATGTATACACTCTGTATATTGAGAATAAGAAAGAAAATTTGTATATAATTTTAATTTTTATGAATACTAGTAAACGAATTGTATAGCCATTTATGAATAAGTATTAAATCTAATTATAAAATAATTTATAAATATTGCAAAAAATTTGTTTAATCAGCAAAATCAATGTATATCATTTTAATAATGATACATATTTATATTAGGGTATAATAGTATTGTATTTAACATTTTTAAACAGAATAAAAGTTCAATTTTTGGTTTTAAATTACTATAAGTTAAACACGTCGCTTAATATAAAAATGATAACAGCATTGAGTTTTACTAAATTTTTAAGTCTGTAAAATCAAAATTTTTTATAGAATAGAACATTTTGAATTTACTACTCTATCATTAACATACAAATAATATCATGTATATATAACGGGTGTATATTTAGTATTTTTAATAAATATTTTAGTATACAGGATGTATCATGAAATATGCTTTTCAATTAGAATAATAAATTTCATAAGATTTTTGTTAATACTCTTATAGGTTAACGAAAGAAACTTTTTGCTGTAAAAAAATAGGGGAATGCAGGGTAATAATTAAATAAAAGGCACATATTTTTTTTTTTTTTTTAAATTTTATTTATAGAATATGTATACAAAAAATTAAATTGCTTAAATCTATATATTACTTAAAATCTATTTATTTTCCATATAAAAATTTTTTAAAAGAATACAATTTTCTAATGAACAAATTTTATCTGAATGAAGCATACAGCGTCTTGAATAATATTCATCTCGCAGAATGGAAATCTTCGGTACATCAAATATTTCTTCCAAATTCAAAATCCACGGCTGGTTTTCGGTACCATCAAACAAACTTGATATCCATTTCTTCTTTTCACCACCCTTGACGTATATAACATCATACTTCTTTAATATAGGTTTCAATATGGTATGAAGTTTTTTGTATGGAATAAATCCATACGACCAAGGTATCCCATGCCAATTTCGGTAAAGCCAACTGGCTACTCGTTGATATTTCTTCGGCAACTCGTTGAAATCAAACGGTGCGTCGAATATAAGATGTAATATATCATCCGAATTTTCTGCAGCAATACCAACTTCTTTAAAATAAAATTCGTTGTTAGCTCCTTGATAGCCTTGTATGTCAAGAAACGCCATTTTTTACCGCCACCGTAGAACTGAATTTATTCACACAATCCACAACTTTATATAGAATAATTAAAAGTGGTGGGGGTAGTTAGTTAATTTGTGGAACGTATTCGAAAATGGCTATTAATAGCTATTGCTAGTTTACCATCAAATTACAAACTGTTAATAATATTTAGCACATTTGTGAGTACCAGGTTCTTTTCACTTTAAGACCTAGTGATTTAAGGAATGCTAAATTTTCAGGTGAAATGTGTTGTTGCTCAAAAGTTTTACGTTTAATGATCTTAGGTTTCGAAAGTCCTTTGCTAGGTTCTCTAGCGGTGGACTGCGCTGAATTGTAAATTAACATGGTTCAAAAATGTAATTGTTTTACCACGAAAGTATAATTTTCAACGAAAGAGATGTTAACTCTTTGACAACCACCGGTAAATAGATAATATTTTATGTAAGTTCAACTATTTTATACCCTTCAACCATGATAAGGTGTATAAGCTGGAGTATAACTCAGCAAATTATATAGCGGTGGTGACGTAACACACAAATGCGGTGGTTGTGTTGCGGTTGTGGCGGTGGCGGTGTTTGTGTGGCGGTTGTGTGGTGGTGGCGGTGGTGTTTGTGTGGCGGTGGCGGTGGTGTTTGTGTGGTGGCGGCGGTGGTGTTTGTGTGGCGGTGGTATTTGTATGGTGGTTTCGGTGGTTGTGTGGTGGTTGTGGGGGTGGCGGGGTAGCAGCGGTGTTTGCGGCTGACGTGCACAACTTTATCATTAATTCAATCGAAGCAGCAATTTACTGTAGACAATAAATCGCTGGTGACATCTCGCGGTGTTTGTTGAACGCAATATCTAAATTAATCAATCTGGTGACGTTCCTGTTCCCTGCTCTTATACTGGAATATTATTAGATATCGATTTTAGATAAAATATTGGAAAATTTCGGTTACAAAATACTATAAATACCACTGAATTATTAACCGGATGTCATTTGTTGGTTATGTTCCAGAAGGTAAACAACAACAGCAACATGCCGATTTGTGGTATTTGTAAATTTCAACCGTCACAGTGTAAGTGTGCCTTCTACGAATACTGTGATAGGTGTCGAAATGAAAAACGAATTTGCATGTGTTGTAAACGATGTATGATGCCATTTCCAAACTGTGTTTGCAATTATATAAACTGTACCATATGTAAAAGCCGCTGCAATTGCAAATAATTTAGTAAAATCAATCATCTGATTGCCACATAATACATATTGACCAATTCCACGGTTGCTCAAACCAACGTAAACATTTATTTATAACGCAATGACCAGCGATGTAATGAGGCATAATGGATATTTTGTGTAACAGTGGAATTGGTCAATATCGATTAAATATCGATTTTTTATAAAATATTGGATTATTTGGTTTCAGTCAAAATACTATAAATACAACTGAATTATTAACCGGATGTCATTTGTTGGTTAAGTTCCAGAAAGTAAACAAAAACAACATGCCGATTTGTGGTATTTGTAAATTTCAACCACCACAGTGTAAGTGTTCCTTCCCCGAGTATTGTGATAGGTGTCGAAACGAAAAACGAATTTGCATGTGTTGTAAACGATGTATGATGCCATTTCCAAACTGTGTTTGCAATTATGTAAACTGTCCCACATGTAAAAGCCGCTGCAATTGCGAATAATTTAGTAAAATCAATCACCTGATTGCCACATCATAAGTATTGACCAATTCCACGGTTGTTAAAACAAACATTAGCATTTATTTAGCAATGAGGTATAACGTATATTTTGAGTAACAGTGGAATTGACCAATACCTATTAATCAGTATTAAAGTTTTTGTTGAATACTCAAAATATACATTATACCTCATTACTAAATAAATGTTAATGTTTATTTGATATTTTCCATTGGTTGTGGTGTATAAACACTGATCATATGAAGGTGTGGTTGCTTTAGAGTAACTTAACTTGAGAACCTGAGATCCAAAATTATTATATAAATAAACAAATATAACAAAAATCCCCGCTTGTATGAATCATACTATAATTATAATTCAACAATCAGGCCATAAATTAAAAATTCCAAGAAGACTATTTCGTATTTGAAATCCAAACAAAGAAATTGCTGCGTCATAAAAATCTTAAATAAACATTTTTTTTTTTAAATTAAAAGTTACATAAATAAACAAATTAAAAAAGTGCTGACTTTGCTGAAAACAGGCTTAAACTTGTTGAAAAGTACAGTAGACACTCGATTTACAGTACAGTAGCGGTCAGAAATCTGGACCCCGGAGTCTAATCTTAAAATCTAGCGCTTGGTACAGTGAGCCCCCGACAAAATTTATCGTTAGCGACCGCACCCAATTTAAGATGACGCAGTTAAGTGAGGCCAAGATTTGCACGTAATAAGCACAGTACGTGCCCTACCCCGTGGGTGTTACCCTACCCCGTGGGTTAGGGTAACACCAACATTTTGACGTGATAGTGTACCTTTCGTTTAAGATGACTCAATTAAGTGAGATTAAAGGCTAAGGCTTGCATGTACACACAAAAAATAAGTACAGTGCGCTTCAAAAAGTGATCGGACACCTTTTTGCTCAGGAGGTCCGCACTTTTGACACGACAGTGTACCAAAAATTTAAGTACAGTACGGTGTCAAAAGTTTGGGGCCACCCCCGAGTTAGGGTATTCCCCATATTTTTGATGCGGTAGTGTACCCCATCTATCAAATTGTAACCTAAAATTCAGTCTGCGCATGCGTCGGGTACTTAAATTCAGTCTGCGCATGCGTTCGGTTTGGCTGGTAATGGGTTAACACAAAACTAAATTGTGACGAAAATAGTGATGATGCATAATGGGTTAACTTGAATTTATTTTGTCGAAGTGATGACTCATGTCTTTGGAGTTTCAAGGCCAACAGTATGAGCGAGTGCTGGGGTCAAATGTCAACAACAAATTTTAAATACATGTACTCTGTACGTGCCGGGTCAAAGGTTAAGGTTTGCACATCGATACAGTTTGATGACTCATCAGTTCGGAATCTGTAGTACCGTAAAATGGGTTCAATAGAACCCTAAGACACACGCTTTCAAACATCGTCAAAGGGGTTCAAGTTACTCCGTTTTGCGGTGGCCCAGCTCTGTCATAGCTTATCTACTTATATATATATATATATATATATATATATATATATATATATATATATATATATATATATATATATATATATATATATATATATATATATATATATATATATATATATATATATATATTACACCGAAAATTTCATTTGTAACAATATATGTTAACATTAAAAACAACAACAACTATACGTTAACATTAAAAAATTATTAGGTAACTTAAAATATAAAGCAGACTTCACTATTGAATTGGTCACTAAAGATGAGATTAAGCAGCACAGTTTGACAAATATTCTAGGATGTTCTATTTGTTAACTAGCAAAGATATTGAAAAATCAATTACAACATTTAATTGGTCATTGAAAAAGAGGCCAAGTAGCATATCTTGACAAATGTTCTGGAATATTCTATTCGTAAACTAGCAAAGATATCCAAATAAAGACGTCGCCATTGAATTAGTCACCTAAAAAGAGACCAAATAGCTCAGTTTGGTAAAAGTTCCAGAATATTCTAATTATCAAGTAGCAAAGATATTGAAAAATTGATTGCACCATTTAATTATCCAATCAAAATTAAAATAATATAAACTAAATGTTCCATTTTGGCCAATATTCTAGAATGATTTCTTCGTCAGCCAGAATAGAATATTCTAGAATATTTATCAAAATGTGATACTTCGTCTTTTTTTTGATGACCATTTAAATGGTACAACCGGTTTTCCGATATCTTTATTAGTTGACGAATAGAACATTCTAGAATTTTTGTCAAATTGCGCTGCTTAATCTAATTTTTAGTAACCAATTCAATAGTGAAGTCTGTTTTTCGATACCACTGCTAGTTGACGAGTAGAATATTCTAGAAGTGTTGTCAGCTTCGGCTATTTGGCGTCTTTTACGCTGATGAATCCGATAGTGAAGTTGTTTTCCGACATCTTTGCTAGTTTTCTATAAGTCGCACTTATATTCATTAATATAACATTCAATTCCGTTTATCTATAGAACTGAATTTTAGGTGTAAGTTGTTTCTTAGAATAGTTTTGTTTTAAATAAATTCAGATAAATGATATTTACCCCCCCGCCCACATAAAAGTTAGCCGACGCCCCTGATCTTCCGATTTTACGTACTTCCCCTTAAATTTGCACCGACCACTACGTACCATTGGATTTCTGGTGTAACTTATTTTTAAAATACTTCTCTGGGGCTGCAAATTCTATCTTAACTGCCAGACCCTTTGCCAAGTGCGTGCCGGACATACATTATCAAAGTTCCGTGGTCAATAGCTAATTTTCCAATGTAAGAAATTTAATAGTATATTATGTAACTGAGATTATGAGTCGCATATTATAAGCGAAAAAATTACGCAAGAAAAACGTAGCGACGAATTCAAATTTTTTAAACAATAATCATGTGAAAACCAATTAATTGTCCCAGAACGCACTTGCAGATATAGGAAAATAAAAACATCAATGAGTAGTTAGAAAACTTTACAAGGCTTCATCCAACGTCACTAGATGGCAACATTCCTTACGTCTTCAATCTGATACGTGCTGCTATCTATTCAAAAAACGATGGCTGGAGATTGAACTAATAAAAACCAAAACAAACTGAACGCAGAGGTACTGTAACGAACGCAGAGAATGTTTAAATGGTAAAGAGGAAATACTTATATAAACGAAGAATATCTCGTTGCCTAATTTTTTTAATTTCAATGGAAAGCACCACCGATGGATTTAGAGACTTAATGATCACTTATGAAGAATGACTACTGACATGAATGCATTAAAGTTACGTGGTGTGATCACTTAACTTTAAAAACTAAGGCACTCATTGTCAGTGTGTAGGTGTTTATATTAGGAAATTATAAAAACAAAATTTGAATTATGGTTACACATGCAAAATTATCATAAAACATAATACATAGCTTGAACTCTTGCACTCGTTAACTTATGTTTTGTTTGACTTCGAATAAAGTACTTAATCGAATATGTCATATTTGATGTCAACAAAATACATTTGTAAGAATTATGTTCAACTTACAATCCGTTCGTTAGTGGGCGTTGTGATTTATTATTCCACTGATATTTTTGGTGCGTTCATATCATAATGTTCCTAGTTCATACTTTCATATATTGTTTTTTTTTTTTTTTATGTACATATACTAATTATTATTTATTTATCATACGCACATTACTCGCACGTATCTACAGTATAATAATACAAACATAAATCAACTTAAATTTTAAAAATACATATACAGCGGTATCGTATAAACTTTAAATATTTATACAACACATATCATATGTATACTCCACAGATTTACTGTAAACTGCATCACAAGTAAATACCCCCTATCGCAGCATCTACATAACATAGCGAATTTCCTTCTATTAACTTATTTTAATTCAAAAAATGATTTTTCAAAAGACTACAAGACAAAATAATTAATAACAGTGAGATTCTACGTCTGTTTCTCAGACTTTTGTTTAATACAGACGCAACCTAGAATTATTTTTTTTTATCTAAAAAATCATCAATCTATACAGAATTACATTTATTAGTTAGGAAAATTATTCAGTCATCACTAACAATAAATATCTAATAAAATGAATTTAAAAAAATCAAAGCAACACTGTCTATTAAATTGCGTAAGATTAGACACTGATTGTTTAAAACGGTGCACACTAGTTCGCTCCCGCGCTCAGATAACCCTGAAGTGTAGTACACTAGTTCGCTCCCGTCTAGACCGTATAATAGTTCGCTCCCGTAACTATACGCTAATGCGATTAAGGTTCATTTTAAGAACCTAAAGAAAGAGAAATTACACAAATTGAACAGCAAGATAATAATGTTTTTATTTGTGTTTTATAACTTAATATTAAATACATTTTAAATTTGGTGTAAATTCATATTACATAAATTTTACAAAGTCGAATCTACTTATTATATTTTGCTTCAATAATGATATTTTTCCTTCTACAAATTCCTTACGTAAATTAACTGCCTTAATTACTATCTACTTACTTAGATCTTACTATCTGCCTGCTATCCCTTATCCCTAGCGTCATTTAGGTAATTAATTTTACCTGTCAGTAGATAAGAAGTCGGAAGCGAACTAACCTACGACCCTTTTAGCGAAATCCCGATTGGCTCGGCTAAGTTCGTCAGCTAGACACGTCGGATGATCAGAAGTAGGTTTTCTGGCCATTTTTTATCATTCGATCCTATCATTAGACAGTTCGATTTTTACATCGTTGAAGAGGAAAAAAAATTATGAAGAAAATGTTTTTATAATTTTCGAGAAAATTGTAATTTTTCACTTTTGGGTCACTTTGCTCTCTTTGTCAGTGTAAGAAGCAATTTATATTTCTGTCTCAATTCGTTATAAAACATAGAAGACTTTTTTTTACGATTTTTTACGTAAAACAAGTGATCGCTATTCAACATGCCTGTATTAATTGTATTATAATAAACAAAGTTCTGTTTCATGTTAATTGCATTATAATTAACATAGCTCTGTCTGAAGTCTCAAGTAGAAAAATTAAAAATAACCAAATTTTTTAAGCTTATGTAATGAAATATTTATTTTTTTATTGAATTTTAAATGAACAAGAAATTGAAATTAATGTCATCATATAATATTATTAAAAAAAAAAAAAAAAACATGTTTGTACGCATGCAAAAAAATTTTTAATGGATTGATTTTGAAAATTTTTTCATTAATAAATAATCATTAATGTTAGAAAGTTAAACAATTTTAAAGGGATTTAAGGTATCTTATGTGAGATCCGTTAGGACCTCACCTAAAAACGCCAACAATATATATATATATATATATATATATATATATATATATATATATATATATATATATATATATATATATATATATATATATATATATATATATATATATATATATATATACATGTATATATGTGAAAAAAATTTCATAATCGATTGGGTAATTAATTTTTGGCGTTTTTAGGTGAGGTCCTAACGGATCTCACATAACATACCTTAAATCCTTTTAAAATTGTTTAACTTTCTAACATTATTTCAGTGACGATATCTTCCCAGTTTTAGAAAATCCTTAAAACTTAAAAGAATTCTTTTTAAATTGATAAATTAAATTTTTTTAGTGTACTGTGACTAAATTAAAAGTGGATTATTACAGGTAGTTTTAGTGAATTTCCAGAACTGGAAATTCAGCTGTTACGGTCGTTCTGTAGAATCCGAAAATGATATTCACTAAAATTTATATATATATATATATATATATATATATATATATATATATATATATATATATATATATATATATATAAATTATATATATATTATAAATTATTCACTAGTACTGGTAGTTCTGGAAATTCACTAAAACTACCTGTAAAATCCACTTTTAATTTAGTCACAGTACACTAAAAAAATTTAATTTATCTAAATTTAAAAAGAATTCTTTTAAGTTTTAACGATTTTCTAAAACTGGGAAGATATCGTCACTGACGATCTAGAAACAATTCTGGCTAATTATCTTCGCAAGATTTCTAATATGTTGACTGGAAAATTCGGTGTTCCCGACAGATTTTGCAATTGTATTCAATGCTTGGTTGTTGAGACATACATACACAGATTATTTATTCCGATCAATAGACTTCTGAAAATGATTGATTGCAAGAAGATAGTTATGGTGTCATTACAAAAATGCTGGAAACTGGACACAAGCAGAATGTTCTGTCTCCGATAGCGTAGCTAATTTGTCTATGTTCTTTGTCTGGAACTTTAGAGTCTAAATCCATAAAATGATAGAATCCTTAAAATAATTATTTTATTTTTACTATAAATTTGAAATTTATTGTTAACATGTCTTTATTTGCTATATTTTTGAATTATTTTGTTTTTGAAGACTGATTTTAATCTTACAATTATCAAATTTAAAGTAAATTTCTGACTCTCGTTTCCTAATCTGTCAGGCAATGGTATCGGAAGGTAGTCTTTAGAAAAAAGAATTTTTGGACTAGAAAAATACTGTTTGGCTGACTACAGTTCAGCTTATTTTTTGGTCAGATAAACAAGCTATATGCCTAAAATTAAAAAAGAAAAATTTTAAAATGATATGAGATATGTTTATTTTTCTTTATAAGGCTCCAACTACCCGGTGCTCCCCTACGTAGTTTCCCTCAATTTTTAAAGATTTCAGTTCTCGCTAGCTTTAAAGTACATTTTATGATACGAATAGTAAAGAGTAAAGACACTATAAGATTCAAAAGAATACGGAACACGTGACGAACTACTGGTTTTCCATTATTTTCAATATATGTATTGTATACTTTCGTTATTCCCGATATTTTTCATTATATCTACACAAACTTTTAAAGATTGTTCACAAAGTATCCCAGCTGACGTTTTTACGAGATGTACAAGTAAAACATTGGAAATATTATTCTGTTTTATTGTTTTGAAAGACAACAAAAGAGAAAGGTCATTAAAAACAAAATCTTTCATGTCTAGTTAGATTTTTCCTTAATGGAAATAATATTTTTTCTAATGAGCTCCGTATATGGGTGGTTCTACTTTTTAGGTCTCAACCATAAAAAAAAATCGAGAAAGCCATTTGGTACATTTCATGCGACTAGAATGTAGGAAAATTATCATAGATTCGGTATCTGCAGACCAGCAGCGCGATTTCATATTGAAACCAATATTTTTTTGCGGATTACTGAATCCAGACAGAAAAAAATGTTTGAATTAAATTTAAATAATAAAATTAAAATTATTATTTAAATAATATTTATATTATGTTCTCCTAATATCAATTTAAAAAAAAAAAAAAAAAAAAAAAAAAAAAAAAAAAAGTTGGTTTTTTTTTGTCTGATTTGCGAAAAATTGAAGAGTTGTATATAAAAAAATTGGGTAGGAAAGTTGACCAAATTAATCAACTTAATTAACTAAACAATTTAGTTGATACAAACAACAAACACTGATATAATAAATATATACTTATTTTATTATCGTATCCTTCGTCACTTTCATGTTTCCCATCGTCGCATTCTACCGTGACGAAAGAGACAATTTTCCAACAAAATCGTTATTAATCGTGAACAGCGATCATTTAGATCGAAAACTTGAGTTTATCGTAAAGCTTACATTATTACAAATAATATTTACGTAAAAACGATTTGAGATTCGTTAAATACAAACCAGAAAAAGCCGTGACGAAGGATGCACTCAATAAACACACGCAGCCGGTTTTCTTGCTTGATCTAAAAAAATAACAAGCTCTGTTGATTTGACTTTTGTTTTATGTTCTATGGTCTTTGACGTTCCGTTTCAGCAAAAAACATGACCCTTTGACTTATTTTTTTTTAAACTTATAGCAATATTTGGCAATCGTGACGAAGGATACTGAAATTTTCGCGATTTTTTTCGTCAAGCCAAAAAAAAAATAATTTTGCAGATAAATATAATTTAACTTTGTAATTACCATGCGTAATAATTTAACTCTCTTTTTTATTTATAAAACTGTGTGGTTTCAGTAAACTTATTTTTAAAAAAACGTTATAGTTCCCAGCAATACGCAACAGGGACATGCGTTTTAGAGCTGCAATAAAAGTTTTACACCATTTTTATAAAAAAAAATTAGATAAAAAATTAAAATAAATGTAGGTAGGTCACCTAAATAGGAGTTATTAACTTTATTTAAATGAAATAAATGACAGTATCTTTATTCTGTATATAGTTTTAACCTTCCTTATTGTGGAGACAACTTTAATTTTTTTAAGGACCTGAAAAGTAGAATCACCCATACACGCTTTTAAAAAAGTGGAAATTATTTTGAAAATTAAGTATTTTTGCTCAACAATTATTATTTATATTTTTATTGTAAGTTTGTTTACGTAAGGAAAATATACGGTATCATTTGAAAATAAAAATATTTACATATTTTGTCGTTCTTTTTTTTTTTTTTAATAACTATATATGTATGGGTGTATATGACAGACGCATGAGCGTAACCAAATAAGAAATAATCTAACTCATAGCTAAGAATAAAGTGATCAAAAATATTTAATTCTTCGTCTGTTAATTACAATTTAATGTCCATATAAGATAATTCAATTACGGGATAAATTTTTTCCGAAAACAAATTTTGGAAATAACTATTAACTGTAATATAATTGGGTATTTGACTGATGTTGTAATTGATAATAAAATATTGTGAATAACACAGCGTATGATTCAGTTATAATGATTAACCATATTATTTAAAAAATATATACAAATATTTTATTTTTGTAAATAAAAATTATGATTTTGAAATTGGCGGATGAAGTGATTAAAACGATTTATTCGAGCATGTGACTTATTCGAGCAAGATTAAATATTGTAAAAAAGATGCTTATAAAAAAGATACTGACATTTTACTTTTACATTTCTAAATTCTGCTGAACAAAATTCGGAGTTCGAAACAAAGAACTCTAGCTACTATCAGCTTTAATAAAACCTTATTCAATTTTATTAAACTAAAAATAAGGCAACAAATTAATGAGAAATCCACGGATTCGACAATAATAAGGTACATAATATGCTACATAAAAAAACAAAGAGAGCGACATCTCTTTGGCATTCGCTAAACTGGTTTGGGATGTTACGTCGTCACTGACATGTGACTAAGTGTTTTTACACCAAAATTCAATTGAATTTAAAAAAAAAAAAAAAAAAAACTTTTTCTTAACATTTTAACACAAAAATTAATTACCGATATTATATTTAAATCATTTGTGATATTTTAAAACCATCTTTCGTCAAATACCCAATTATAATATTCTGTCCATTTACTATTTAGTTGCAGCCTACTCTACAAAAGTGGAACCCTTGACATGAGCTCTATAGAAAATATGAGAATGTTTATCATTTTTCACCAAAACAAAATTTCTGTTAGAATATAAACTAGTTTTTACGTATTACCTTGTCATGAGGAAGAACACAACTAAAGATTTTATTTCAGGTAACAACCATTTATAGGTATGGTGTTTACCGGGATATCGGGGCGTTTCATCCGAGGTGCGTCGTCTGAGAGCAAAATTCTTGGAAAAAAGGTGCGTTTCGTCCGCAACAATTTTACAGTATCAGTAAACATAAAAATAAAGTGCGTTTCGTCCCAGCCATGGACATTTAAAAAGGATGTGAAGGGATGAGAAATACAGGTATTTACGTCTTTTACTACGGTGTACTTTTTCTTAATTTTTTACACTTAGCATACTCCCCGGGTATTTTTCGTCAAATAATTATTTTTTTAAGGCAATGTGAATTTCTGAATTGAAATAAACTTTTTTTTAAGATTAGTTTTTCAAATATAAAATAAAAATTTGGATAAGATAACCATTTATTTACCCTAGGAATTTATTAAATTGTTTTGTTTAATTTTTTATTTTTAATTTTTTTTTTTTTTTCATAATTTGCTCAGTTTAGAAAAAAAACGTTATTAATTTTAATTATTAAAATTTTGTTATACACTAACGTTTTCAAAATATTAAAAGTATAACAAATGAAATTTTGTATTTATTTTGTATTTATTTGTAAAAAAAATAAAAAATATTAATCTGGCAATAATCAATTAAGTATGTAACTATTCTGAAAGTGACTATCTCACTGATTATATCTGTCTACCAAATGAATACGGAAATTCAATATTTTTTTTTTTATCGATTAATGTAGATTTTATTTTTAGTCGAATTTTTCCTTGAAAAAATTAGACTTATACAGTCTATACGACAAGAACGGCGAGAGGCGAGAGTAGGGGCGCTATCCCTTTTCGGACCCGTAGAACACGAATATGTAGAAAAAAATGTCTGATATATATATATATATATATATATATATATATATATATATATATATATATATATATATATATATATTTATTTTAGCGCTACCTTTTAATATGTGTAGAGCCCCCGTATGGAAGTTAGGCTCTCAAATTTGGTAAATGGGGCTCATTCCGATGCACAACAATACTATCAAAGTGGGGTCAAATTTTGAGCAAATTTTGGATCCGACCCAACCTTTAAGGGGGTGGTGGGGGCGGAAAGCAATAAAACTTTTCCAAACCGGTTGGAAATAATGTTTCGGTCAATTATCTACAACATATCCAAAATTCAGCTTCCTAGGATGATTTGGTGGGAATAGATGGGGGAAAAACGATTTTCGCTGGATCTAACACGCCCCCAGCCCCCCAGAATTAACGTTGAGGGTTGAAATTTTGTATTCGGATTGAGTTAGTATCAAGAGGGTACCTTTTGGGGGTCTCGACTTTTAACTCCTACCCCCGCCATTTTTATACCCAAAAGAACATGATTTTTCTTGTTTTTTAACAGTTTCGTTCAGGTCAAAATCTCCCCAAATGAACCTAGAGGGCTGAAATTTTGTGTACAGGTTAAGCTAATAGCCAGACACTGTTTTTTGGAGGTTTCAACTTTTAACTTTTACCCCCACGATTTTTACGCCAATATTTCCTTATTTTTTTTCCTTGTTTTCTAACACGTCTAGAGACTCTCTAAGGAAACCTAGAGGGCTGAAATTTTGTACGTGTATTCAGTTAGTATCCAGCTATTACCTTTTAGGGAGTCCACATTACTTTTCCCCCCACTTCTCCCATTTTTACATCGGAATTGAATGCTATTGTTAAATGTGTTTTAAATGCATTACTTTTATTCTAAATAGAAGTAGGCGAATAGTAATTTTAAAAAATTTTAAAAAAAAGTGAATATAATTTTTTAACAGATGAAATACATACATACTAAGTAATTTAAAAATGTTATTAAAGTCACTGTTTATTTATAAATTAGGAATTTTGGATTTTTAGTATTTATAAAAAAGAAATTTTGGTTTTTTTTGGAAAGAAAAAATATCTTCATAAAAGCCTTCCAGTTTACTATTTAAGTTCCTTTTTTAATATTTAAAACTAAAACACAAAGGCAATTGGCGGATAAGCATGGGTAGAAATGCCCTCGTACGAATTGTGTTGGCTTTTTCCCTGTTAACTGCTATCGGCACAAAATTGAAATTTACTGAGATTCAGCCCTTAAAAACTTAAAACCTTTTTTTAAAGCCCCGATCAACCGGACACTCATCATTAGTTTTGAAACCACCAAAATGACAAATCGCTTGTAGACTTTCAATTACAATTCGCTTGTAGACATTCAATACCGAAGCTGAAAGGAAAAATTCGACTTCCGTGATGGGGCCCCGCTGCTCACGGCGTTTTTTACTTTATTTTTTACAGTTAACGTACTCCTTGGGTACTTTTCGTTGAATAAATAATTCTCAAAGCAATATAAATTCCTAATTTAAATCTAAGTATTACTATAAATTTTCTATACCAAAAATGGAATTTACGTTAAAAACTTGGGCATTTTGCTTAATTTATTTATTCAAAATTTTTGTACCCCTTCAAATAAAGTTACGCTCGAGTTTCGTTGTGCTTTTTAAATCTTTCATTTGCTTAGTTAAGCATGTCGTGGAGTGATATAAATATTTTATATATAATATATATTCGTTGATTAATGGGATATTTAACATATCGGAAATAATAAGACATATTTTCGAAAACGGTATAATTTATTTTTACGTTCTTGAAAGTATTTTCCATGTAAAAATCGTAGTTGTTAAGTAAACTGTTCTCTTAAAAGCATTTATTTTAAAATTAAAATATGTACATAAAACAAGAATAATGAAAAATATAAAAATAAATAAAAGCAATAAAAACCCCTGTCGCAGCATACGGCGGCATAACATAGCCGTATGCTGCGACAGGGGTTACAAAAATTATTATTTTTCGGAAACTAGTTGACATAGAATAATAGTTTAAAGACCCTGCTTGTATGGTTGGTTCTCCTCGTTTCAATGGTGTAAAAAAATGTCGCAAAAAATTTTGAATAAAGGGAAATTTTGGCAAAAAACTAATGTTTTTCACGAAAATTGCTAAGAAAACCATGTTCCGGGTATGGGACGTGTCTGGTTAACAAACTTGTCCAACGGTTTTTGGGGCTTCCAATTTTTTTCATCAAATTTTGTAAAAATAAGATATTTCGTTCGAATTCGAAAGTTATCGTGCGGATATATATATATATATATATATATATATATATATATATATATATATTATATATATATATATATATATATATATATACATGTCTTAGTGAATGTTATTTTTTGATTTCTAGGGACCATAAAACAAATTTCTGCCATAGTTCCGGGGTCAAGTCGCGCCATGACAATGGCTCTAATAGCTGAATTCCATTCTGGAAATTCGCTAAAACTACAAAACGAAAAGATGTCTTTCGAGTCGAGGTATATGACGTGTGTGAGAGTACGGACTACACAAAAAACATATTAAATGCTATACTTTCATTACTATGAATTTAAGATTTGTATGTATGATACATTTTTGATGTTTGCTACCTATGTAGACCTGGAGCAGACATTTAAATATTTTAAACTAAAAGCTATCGTTGTTTTTAGTAAGTACGAGTTTATAGTCCACTTTTTTGTTCCAAATACAAGTTTATGAAATAAATCCAATATTTTTTTTTACATATTTCGATAGACTAACCAGTAACTTACAACTGAAGCGTGTTCTTCTGGAAACTACATTTTTCAAATTTGCTGCAGTTATAACTTGAAGACAAGTCATCCGATCGATTTGATTCTTATTGCAGGTTCTTTTATATATGTTTCTCCATACTATGAATAGGGCTTTGGAGAGAAATGGCGGGCCCCGGAAATATCTCTTTTTTTTTTTTTTAAATGTACACCTCAAAAAAGTAATGAGCAAAAATAACTCTTAATTTTTTTACTGGACCCACTACCGACAGCTACGAGCCCCCTCCTAAAATTCGGGCCCTGGTGCTGCAACCTCGGCTACCCCACCCTCTCGTCGTACCTCACCATCAACCTTCAGTTTTCTGATTGAATAAAAAATATGATACAAATCGTTAAACAACATTTATTTTATTATATTTTAAGATATTATAACATAAAGATATCATAACCAGGGCTGCAAGCACGGGAAGGAAGGGGGCACCGGGGGCACGCGCTCTGTGCGCCAGGTTTTTAGGAGCGCCAAAAAATAATTAATTTATGAAAATTAGTAACTATTTCATATCAAAAAATATAAGTTTTAGTATCAAGTTAAAAATTACTCAATATTTTTGCAGAAACAATGAAATTAAAGTTTTTAGTTCAAATTCCCAATAAACTACATTTGTGTATAGCCACATCTACCTAAATATACCTAGTAAGAAATACTTGAGGGGATAAGAGGGATATTCAAATATATATTATATTGCTCTAAAAATCGTTGTGTCATTTTCAGTCTCTGTTGCAACTGGAGAAAGAAGTTTCAACAAACTGAAGCTTATAAAAACCTATTTGAGAAATGCTATGAAACAGTAAAGACTTACTAGCTTGAGCGTTATTTCCATTGAGCGTCAAAGGGCTTCTTCGATTTCTTTTGATAATATAATTAACATATTTGCAGGAAAGAAAGCTCGAAAGATAAGCGTTTAATTTATTAATGTACTGAATAGTATGTTTCTACTTCACTGTTCTTTTTGGTAGGTACTTTTTGAATACTAGTATATGTTTTATGAAAAGAATTACTATTTAATTATAAAATAATACTGTAATCTCTAATCTAATTCTTTTCAACCTCACATATGTAGCATTAGACCTTTTGGTAAATCAGGTGCCCTCGGAGAGGGCACCAACAGCAAAGCTTTTTAATTTTAAATGAAAAATGTTAATATTATTTTTATTAATAGTAAAAACACTTTAAAACTGTATTAACTATTGTTTATAACTAACACTATTTTTCACAACTACAAACCGATCAAATACGAAAAGATACCGCTAATAATAATATGGTACATACTTACCAACATACTGCACCTGCAAATTCTAGCGTCAGAAAGTTGTATCTGGATAATATACGAGTTTGGCGGGTCGTCCACTAGATGCGGATATGTATGAAATTTAATTCGGAGGAACACGCATAGAAACGAACGAACAAGCCAAACAGCTGTGAAGCAATACATCCTCGTCCATTGAAAGCGTCTCTTTGTTCGTCCGTTTACATGCGTATTCGTCTGAATTAAATTTCGCACATATCCGCATTCAATGGACCACCAGCCTTATATGGATAAAAACGTTACTTTTTCAAAAAATTCTTTTATATATGATATACGATGTTTTTTCAGAAAACTAAATTAGGTCATGTAATACCAGTTTGCATTTTATTGGATTAATATTTTTTCCATTAACTATTTTGCAATATTTCTTAGTACATCATATGGGGAAGTGAATTATATACATGTATGACTTTCTAACTCAAAACAGTCAAAAAACCATATACGAGGTTTAGAAAGAAAGGTAGCGACATAGGAGCGTATCTATTAGGACAATATAATCAAATACACTCATACGATAGCATGTGTGAATGTAACTACTTTATTAGTCGATTTAAAATTTAAAAATAATATTTTCGCCACCGACTTCCCTGACAAAACAACAATTTTGAAAAAATAAATTCCGCATCTCTCTAGGAAAATTATTGAAAATGCATATACATGCAGAATTTTATTTTTAAAAATATAATCAAATTATATAAGGTTTAATCAAATCAGTTAAAAGAATACAAATTTCATCAATTTCCAGCTGCCCATAAACTCAAAAATCCGTCACAAATCGAGTCACCTAAGGCGATAAAATTGCAAAATCGTATGTGTAAAAATATTGTTATTTTAAAAATTTCTAAACTGCTCCTAAAACGGTAAAATTTTAACTATAGCTACGATGTTGTTATGTGGGATATCCCGGCAACCCAAGGACGTACAGTGTGTCTCGGATTTGTTACTTAAAAGAACAAAATAAGCGAACCGCAATGCTCGTTTTAGCAAATGCTTCTTTTATTGTAATGTATAATTAATAAAAAAAAAAATACTCTTCTACTCAATTATATGTATATCTTTTTTTTGCAACGCAATATATTTATGGAAGAGTAAAAAAGATAGATATATACTGGAAAAAGCAGTTTTGGTAGAACAGGGATTGGCTATTACTTTACAACATTTACCTTTTAGATTTGTGTCTTATACAACAATCTTACAAACGGTTAAAAATTTGAATTAATATATAACGTATACATTAGAATAGAACCGAGGCATGAATTCCTTTGATATACCGACTCGATATGGTTCGCCGCTGCGTATTTTGAAAATATACCCGATGTCAGAGCTTGTGACGTCACTGACCGATCTAGGATCGGGTATAATTTACAAAACAGAAACTAACAAAATGACTTTAAAATATACCTCATTTCAGAGCCAAAATCGGGTATATTTTCAAGTACAAGAATACTACTATGAGAATTTGAATATATACCCGACAATAAATTAGTGTAATCTTATACAGCTACTAATAAGGTATATTTTCCAACTTATTTCAACTGTAATTTATACTCGATCTTCATAAAAAAAAATGCACATATGATTTAGAACAAGACTTACTTTGTTGCAAATAAAAAAAACCGTTACAATTTTTTGAAATAATTTTTAGCTTCTTATCTTAATTCTTAATTGTTAGCGTGTGAGTTAAACGTGAAAAAATTTGTTTAAAATTGAATAATGATTAATAAAACAGATTTAGAAGGGTTTTTTACAAAAGCGTATGAATATAAAATATAAAATATTTGGTGCAATTAAGGTAGTAGTCTGGTAACTTGGATTGAAAAAATTGAAAATTTTTTTTTGTTTAATTCGAAAGTAAACATATTGAGAATATACTGTGAAAATTTTAGACCAAAATTCAAAACAAAACAAAACGAAAAATTTTTGAATCCGTTGCTATTTTATGAAAAAAATGTAAAAAAAAACCTATGCATAACAATAGCTACAATTATGTACTTTAATAAATTTTTTTCTTCTTTTAATTTGAAATGATTCATCATTGCAATATCGTTGGTATAATTTGCAATTTTTTTAGGTGCATTTGCATTATTAAGTTTGCAAATATTTAATATTATTCTATAAAATTTTATATGAACAAATGGATACTCATTAGTCTTTTTAATTCGACCCTCATGTAGGTATGCACTCACATTTGCAAAAAAAATTCGCTAAAGTTGTCAATTTTTTGCGGCGTCACAGTGCTGTTTTTCCTTAACTACTTAACTGAACCATTTATTTACCAACAAATTGAAAGTGGGTATGTTTTTCATACTATTCTTATTAAATATTGAGTTTGAAAATATACCCGAGCTCAGCGCTTTTAATGGGTATATTTTCAAGTATCGAACTATGCTTTTAAACATTGAATGTATACCCGAGTTCAGATACATTGAGCTCTGAATACGGGTATATTTTCCAAATACGCTTCGCCGCTGCTCCGTATCCGCACGTTGCAGTGCTCAGATCAGACGTATACAATTGAGCAAGTACACGTCCTCGGCTTGGCTCATGTGCGTTCGTGCACTTGGCCTATACAATAAACATAATATTCATGTCATTAAGTTTCAGCAACTTTATATGTATAGAGTTACTAAAATCATCGATATTTATAAACAATAAAATAATTAAAATTCTGTGAAAATACGTCTATACTCTAGAAGTCTAGACCAATAGTTCTCAAACTTTTTGGTCCCTTTTGCACTTAAAAATTTCAAAGGACACCCAACATATCGCACCTTTAATAAAACAAAGATGTAACTCAAAAATCACAGTTTGTGGGAATAAGCGTTTAAAGTTCTGCACTTTTTTCGCGCAGTCTTTAATTAGGAATTTACGAATATTTATTGAGCTATTTATAAGTTTAACTGGTGATATTATTAGATTAAACTATAGAGATTTGAGAAATTATAGAAATATTGTGCTAAAATCTGTTATTGTTAAATAATTTTGATGTTAAAGAAAAACTTAGTAACTTAAATCTGTTTATGCTAAAATTTCCAAAAGACTTTAAGAATTTTCTATGTAGCAAGTCGTAAAAATTCACTTTAGTTTTAAAGCGAAGTAGTAGTTTTGAAAATACAGCACGGAGCCTAAACAGGGAAAGGTAAACAACAGCTTTCCTTAAATAATGTCTTATATACAGGCTGTGTAAAAATATTAATTACTGTAATTTTATGTGTATTTTTCTGAATAGGATTGTAGTCGACAAAAAGTATATTTTTAATACGTAATCAATAAAGTACAAAATCTAATGAATTTGAAAGTATTAAATTACTTCTTTAGTAATATTAAATATAATAAACATCTGTAATATGTACATATTTTGTGTATTTGTAACCCAGATTGTCCTATTTCTATTTAAAAAAAAGTGTTTTGTCTTACTATTACGGATAGTTGTTGCATACGCAAGAGATATGTACCTACAATGCACATAGATTGATGTTGTCCTGTGATAGATTGACTATATAGCCATACATAATATTATGTATGTATGTACTTACTACCTATGTACGTGTGAGAAAATGGTTTACGTATGAAGAATACATGAGACAAGACAGTGTTCTGTGGTGGTTCTGTGGACAAGACCATACAAGTCACGCCGAACGTGCCACAGATAATAGCTACGTAATACATACGTATATCTGCAAATATAAGCGATTAAAATTTACACAAAAGTTGACAAAAGATATGTCAAATTACTTTATATAATACACATTATATCTAATTAAAATTAAATACATATTAATTAATTGATTTTTCGCCTGAATATTAAATTTTTTTAGAAAGAATTCTCATTTAAAATAAATATATTAAAATATCATTAAATTTCTTTAATCTGTCACACCCTCTATATTACAAAAATGTTAAATATGTTGATTAAAAAATGTTTATTTTTCTTATGTTTTGTTTACATAAAGAATAAAAAGTTGCGTATGTATTAATCTGTGTGAATACCTTTCCTTATATTAGGCTTTCCCTAAAGAGGCTCCGTGCTGTATTACATATTAGTTCGTTTTATTATTATTCAAATGTGATAATGTAATTTTATGCATTATTATACGATCATTAATTATAATAATTATTTTGGTAAAAGTAAACATGAAACTCGTCTCATTTTTTTTAATTAAACAATTTTTTTGATAAATCTTTCATTTTTATTTTTTTTAGAAAGCTCACAAAATTTATCTTTGATATTAAAAAATTAAAGAAAATCTTTTACAAATAAAAAAGTTATTCATATTTATTGGTATTTATTATGTATTACTAACAACCAGTCTGTTTCTTGTAATATATAATATAACAAGAATCATGACGAAGTAAAAAAAAAATTAAACTGCTTTAATAAAAATAAGCATTACTGTAAATTATATTATTTATTAATTTCTTTACATACTTTTACAATCATGTAAGTACCTAAAGCAAAATAAAAATTCTTTGGCAAAAGTAAATATTTTTAACCCTTAATGTACCGACAGACGATACTTTTAAGTCTAACTTTCCTTCGTGTCTGTGAAGCCAGACAAAATTATTTCATAGATAATAGTTCATTTATTATATAAATAGGCTTTTAAAAAAAATTGGCACTTAAAAGTAAAACTGGCACACAAAAAAGAAATGAATGAAACTTTTTAGCCCACTAAGGGTTAAAGAAAAAGAAAGAAAATATTTTTCTCACAATTTTAAAGTCTTACAGACGTATCTAAATTATTGAATTGTAAAAAGGTGCATAAAACGAAGGAATCAACCCCTTTGTAACTAATTCTTTTAAATCTTTTTTTTTATTCTCACTAAGTGGTTGCTTAGTTAAGTAAGCTTCAGTTAAAGAAATCTTTGATATTGGCGTCATTTTTTTTCGTTTATTTCTAACATCGACTTCTTTAAAAGTAGTATCCCTGTAAGATGTTTTATAATAAAAGCTTAGTGGTTCCGATTTTACCATTTTTAAAACCTTAATGTCATTCCAGTTGACACTATTTCCTTCTTTGTCAATATTAAAATTATATCCCCATTCCTCTTGAAGAGCTTTTAAGTCGAAAAATGATTCAAACGTTAATTCATGCACATTTATTGCAGGTTTACTTTTTTTTGCATTTTTGATCAATGCTACATATTGATCAGGAGTATAAATCGGACCTGATTTTAAATTTTTCTTTATTTCTCTCTCGATCAAACTATGCACGCTATCAGCTTCATTCTGCGTGTGACCCCTTATTAGAAATTTATGTGTAATACTGGTTATATTTAAATAATTCACAGCATACAAATACAATGTTGCGATATATTTATTCTTATTCTGTCCACAGCAGTTATCCGAGTAAAATATAATCTGCTTTGGTTCTGCATCTTCCGCACATAAATTTTGTAAATATTTCCATACACACGACCCTATTTCATATGCGCCCCGCTTAGCATCCACCTCGGTCCAAAAGTAACAGTGTACATTTTCGTATGCTTTTTTTTCTCCGCTTACTAATTCTGTCAAAGTCAAATTGTAACTATTTAATTTCGACTTGTAATAAAATGCTGAGGTGTCGCCTCTTGGACACTGTAGTACAGCTTCTAAATCATAAATTACCACTTTGGTATCTTTGGTTATATTTTGACGATCAGTTTGTTTTTCAGAACGACTCAAAGTCTTCTCTTCCAAATGCTTCAGATATTTTTCTTCTAAATCTTGTTTTTGATCATTGTTCGAATTATTATACGATACACACAAATCACATTGATCTTTCTTGGGTTGGAAGAATCCTAAATTAAATTCATTAGTAAAAATTTTATAATAAGCCATGTAATTACCTATGTCCCTATTAGTCTCTGTTTGCTGTGCCACAAAGTCATTGTATAAGTCTTTTATTGTTTTATCACCACCAACGTACTGTTTGGAAGTCGAAGCCCTTAGATAATGAGATTCTATTTTTGGAATCATGTCAATATGTTTTCTGATATCTTCTAATAATTCTGGATTTAGTTTTTTATGGTTTTTATGTTTCCCTCGTAAGTCATTCAACATAAAACCGTCATTCATTTTATTTTGTACTGTGTAAACCATTCGTTCGGAAATAGCCAGTGTATTTTTAAAAAATGTCTTACATACCCTAATTCTTTTGCCATTTATAGTAAAATAGAAGGCTTTGTTTGGATTCCTGGGACGTTCGGCATTAGTATATTTATATTTTGGAGTTACGTCCATCATACATGTTCGAATATAACCCCTTTGTGTAATTAAATTACCTAGATTCCAAAAGTCACTAAATATTTTGTATCTACTATCAGAATCAATATTTACTGCACATTTAAATTTACATTTTGTATTACATGTATCTTTTATATAGCGAGCAGGAACTGTTTTGCGAGTTTTTGACATTGAGACATATGATTCGCCTTTATTTCTTCGTCGTTTTGATTTATTTTGTTGCCATTTATTAACATTTCGTGAACGCTTGCGACGTCTAGGATGATTTCGTTCGGTACTACAGTCAGAGTCAGAGGAATAAGAAGTTGGTTGTTCAAACAGTAAGTTTCTCTTTTTGGTAGGCTTATCTAGCAACTTGTTAAAATCTATCGTGGGATCATCATCACTGAGATCAACGTCACTTTGATCGGTGTATACAGGAGAAATATTGTAATTGGGCACACTTCCGTGTTTTCTTAGACGGGCTTCAGGTATTCTATTCTTTGGTGAATTGGAGCATGATGGCGTTCTTTCCCCACATTCTGTTCCGTCTTTTTGTAGACCAGTATCTTCTTTAGGTGCTTGTAAACTATTGGAGTCTGAAGCGCTTGATGAAGATGAGCTAGAAGAAGTTGAACTAAAGGAAGACGAAGAACTGGAGGATGATGAACTCTTGGTATGACTTGCTGAGGGTATCAAATTTTTAGAGGCGATATCATTAAGCTTAGTATAGTCGTTTTCACTTGCATTTTCATTCTCGCTCAAGGTAACATCACTGCTATAATCGGGTACAAGGCTTACAGTTTTTTTTTTCAGTTGACACCAAACTCTGTGTCGATGCCATCTTTTGCACTTCAGGGATTATGTTTGGTTCTGGAGGCATATTTTCCTGGTTATTTTCTTCAATCTCAACAATTTGTCTTGCCTAATATAACAAAATTACATTTACATTGACTAATCCAATTAAGTGGCTATGGTGAGCATACTAGTTCCCCTATTAAACCTTTCTTGATTCCTACTCTTATAAAACTAGATTTGAAAATGTAAAGTTTTGAAAAAGTGGCTACTTTTAGCAATAATTTGATTTGAAACTAGTAAGATCAACTATTAATAATATTATGTTAAATTTCAAAGATAACTTCACACTTATCTAGAAACTTATTACTCCACTTTCTTAAATTAGTAAAAATCGAGAATGGTTTCATGGCGGTGCTAATGTACCCATCCTAGCTTCTCAGGAAAGCTAAAGCAAGTTAAGCCAAGACGTAAAAATACTGAAATTAATTTGCAGTTTAAACTATTTACCATTGCTTCTTCATAATCCTTTTGTTCGATACGCTCAAAATTTTCATTTTTTAATTCAGTTTTAGTTAACATTGGCTGTGGAATCAAGCTCAGGATTTTCCTCGCTCTCCAAGACATCATTATCTATAAAAAATATTTTTTACTTTACAATACACAATTAAAAATATTTTTAACACGAAATTTACTAAAAGAAAGAAATAATTATGGTAATTTTGAATACCTTTAGTTATTTTTCTGTCTTTATAAATAATAAAAAAGAAGTAATTCCGAATGCTAGTTGATAGATTTTACCATTTTTTATAATAAAGCGATTGTAACTCAATTACTTCAATAATTATTATGAAATTTTTAAAACTACACTGAAATATTAGGAGTTAACTTTGTAACTTATAGCTGTATTTTAAAACAAAGGTGAATTAACTCTAAATATACCACATTTTCGTTGAATTTGTTTTCTAAGAAAACGAATTAACACAAAAAATTCTTTTTTATTATTAAATAATAGAATGTAAAATAGTTACCTTTCATTCAAAAACAGAATTATCTCATGTTACACCAAACGAAAATTAGTCTTGCTTGATTCACTGTCGGTGGATCACTGAATCATGCCACTTTTTAGAATCGACTTGTCAGTTCCTGTTAATTAAAAAGAGAAGCACGATCGCGTATCTCACTCACTTTGACCGTAAATGCGCGGCTGTCGAATTCTACCGATTCTTTACGTAATGAATACGCATTTTATTATAAAATCTCAAAACACACAAATTTTGAGTTACATCTTTATTTTATTAAAGGTGCGATATCTAGAGATGGTAGAAGAAACGGGCATGCAATATGTAATCAATTATTTCTGCGACCTCCTCCAATAGTTTTTGTGACCCCGCTGGAGGTCGTGCCTATTACTTTGAAAATCATTGCTCTAGAATGTCTAATTTGTATCAAAAATGCAGAATTCAATATTCACGACTGTTATCCTTTTGTCTGAATCCGACACTGATCCTCTTAAATTTTCCCTTGATTTTTTCATATATGTATAACAAGAAAAATAAATAATATCCTAGGAAAGATACAGTGTGAGATCCAAAAAATTGCAACAGAAATAAACTTGTCACCAGATTGTTAAAAAAAAGTGTTCTGTATAGCATACTCAAGGTTTATTACAATTCAACACGAAAACTCGCTACCATCTTGGGAAGATCCAGGAGAAAATAATCTTTTACATCTTTCGTAAACTGTTACGGCCTTTCGTAACGAAGCTATCTCAGATTTTATCTTTTTCTCCATTATCTTCTCTTCTCTCAATTTCTTTATAATTTCTATGATTATCACTGAAAAAGATTCTTATGTCTTAATTCTACCATTATGTAACAGTAAGTCTAGTATGTTCTTTCAACATTACAAAAGTGATGTTAGCGGTAAAAAAATACAAAATCAATATTTGATTTTCATCTGATACCTGCAATAAACTGTCCTCTATTTATACTTCCGGTGAATTTTTGGAAAACAAAAGTCAGGAGTATTAAGTATATTAAGACGAATGGCAAAAATATAGCTATTACTGCACAGAAGTTTTTTTATAAAAGAGTCTATAAATGTGCCCAGAATATGTATGAAAAATTTCAGATCAAAGTTCAAAATAGAAAAAATTTATACCGATTTTTCGACTTCAATTTTCGACTACGTCGACTTTAATGCTCCCTATACTAGGGAAAAATTTGCAATTAAACAAAAAACAATTTTTATAGATTCTAAGTTATCATATGTAAAAAAATTTAGCTTAAAAATAAATTATTCTTTTCAAAAAAAAAAAAAAAATTGAAAAAGGGTCATTTTTAACTCAGTAATGGTACCTTAACCCTTAACCGGTAAGATGAATTTTTATAATACTCACGGTAAAGTGATGTCTGAGAGACATCAACAAATTAACATACCGCGGGCTGGTAACATAGATAGCCAAAACTGGAGACCACACGTATATGCATGTATCAAACACCCCCTTACGCCAGCAGGGTAAAATTTGCCCTAAACCATAAAAGAATACACAAACGTTCAGTTAACAAAAACAAGCAGGGAGGAAGAAAACTGAAAGAATATATTTGTATACGACTCACAGACATCACCTTACCGGTTAAAGGTTAAAATGTTTTATTTAATACAAAATTGCTCTTTATTAAAATCGATGTTTAATAAGAGTTCAATTTATGTAGCTAGATAATTCTGGTATATCAATATTGTTACACAACGCATGTTCTTCGAAATCTAACAACTATGGACTGAGTAAATTTCTAGTTAGCAGAATAATAAAAATTCTAATAAATATTATGAAAATATTGGTACCTAAATATTTAAAAAATAAAAAATAAAAATTTTATATTAAGAAAACTATATTATATTGAATTTTTTTGTTTAAGAGTTTTAGTTCCAATATAAATGGAACGGCAATCAGTGAGGGAAAAGTTTTCTCTCTTTTCCGAAGTGACAGATGTTAGATACTATTATGTAGCTGTACGCTACTAATACTTTCAATACCATATATTCAACACCCACATGCCACCCACTGTACATTTCCCTATTCCTTATATTTGAATGAGCAATATTGATCTTAGTACTAAGGTTAAGTTACAACTTGGTGGAAAACTCACAGAAGTTTTAAATTTGTCAGCTGCTTGAAAAAAAGCAACCAGCATCTAAGAAAGTTTTACCGATATAGTTGCTATTTGTTCGATAGCCTTTAAGTATGAGTCGGTTCGTGTCACTGCTTGCTTTCTTCGTGGTTTTCACATTATTATTTTTTTTTTCTATTTATTACTACGAGAATGTTTATAACACAAGTGTTAGTTTACTTTAATCACATATAACATCACAAAAAAGAGTACGCACATGCTGGAGAGTGTCGTATGTTTTAGAAAATGTATAGAGAAGATTTACAGGATGATCAAATAATCTTAGAAACAGTTTTGCAACAGCTATTACGAACACTGTCACAACGCGACTTGAGTTCAAGACAATGACAGAAAAAGTGACCGCAAAAAACAAGCCATTTTTCGCCTATTTGACAGCCCTTGAAATCTAACTTCAAATGTATGCTAAATGATAGTTTATTATGAGACTTTAATCTCCTGAAAATTTTAGATTGAGGCTGCATTCGGTTCTCGAGATATCGAGGGTCAAAGTTGTCAATTTTGCATGGATTCACAATTCATTACATTCAGGAGATAACACAGGTCAACATTTGATATACGGAGTATCTCTAGATCTCACTAGGGTACCCTAGGGTTTTTGGGGTCGCTGATTCCGAATCCGGGGTCGGTTGACCTCTATCACGTCAGGTTGAAAATCATTTGAAGTTCAAAGTGCGAATAATTGCTTTAAAAAATCTGAAAAAATTCAGGTAGAGGTTATTACCGAGGTCATTACCCAGTAATTTCTCTTAACGGGATCTGGGAGCTTAGAATAGAACCTCGACCCAGAAGTCCTCTACCAGAATTTTTTTCAGATTTTTTAAAGCATTTATTCGCCTTTTGACCTTCAAATGACCTTCAACCTGACGTGGTAGAGGTCAACCGACCCCGAATTCAAAATCAGCGCCCCCAAAAAACCCTAGAGTACCCTAGTGAGATCTAGAGATACTCCGTATATCAAATGTTGACCTGTGTTATCTCCCGAATGTAATGAATTGTGAATCCATGCGAAATTGAAAACTTTGACTCTCGATATCTCGAGAACCGAATGCAGCCTCAATCTGAAATTTTCAGGAGATTAAAGTCTCATAATAAACTATCATTTAGCATAGGTACATTTGAAATTAGATTTCAAGGGCTGCCAAATAGGCGAAACTTGCGGTCACTCTTTGTTTCGAGAATGTATATATAACCGTGCGATAACTCTCGAAACACCGTATTTTTATTTTTACGAAATTTCATGAAAATTTTGGAAAAAATTTTGGACGATTTCTTTAGCCAAACACATTCTATTCCTGAAACATGGTATTTTGGGCATTTTACGTGAAAAAAAATAAGTTTTTTGTCAAAATTTACTCAAATTCAAAAGCTTTTACGACATTTTTTTTACACCACTGGAAAGAGGAGAAAAAAACATAAAAAATATTTTTGAACCGCATTATTTTACGTCAACCAGTTTCCGAGGAAAACTAATTTTTGTAAACGGAAATTCGCTGTTATGTAGGATGCTGCGACAGTGGTTCTTATATTATTATTTCAAAATTTAAACTATTCTCACAAAAATCCAATAAAATTACGGACGAGTACTCGTCAATATTTTATATAAAAAATGAATTTTAGTGGTCAATGTAAACTGTTCTTTGATACTGGCGCATTAAGGTTATTTATCGTAAACGCTATTTTCTTTTTCCTTCAGTAATCTTAGTACGGCTATGAGAAGAATGCTGATATTTGCTAACCAAACAGTTCAGTATACCGATGAACTACTAACATAGGTAAAAGTAAATTAAAAGGAAGAAACTCGATTTTATGAAAAAAGTGTCAATAGATTTTCTCGCCGAGGAAGACCAGGGATATAGTAAAATATAGGCCATACATTTGAGTAAAACTAACTTTCCTGTTAGTACCAATCAATCACAGTGTCCAATTATTATTTTAAAATTTGAAACAAAGAAAACCTTTTTTAATAATTTTTTTTTATTTAATTTTTAGTTGTTTTTCTTTAGATACGCAACAACTTAACACATTAATCGTTTCTGGTTAAGTACCATAAATTAATTATTTTTTCTACGACTACTATGAAATTGCTCATTTATTGTACAAAATACTATCTAGGTAAGCTATCTTTTACATACAAATCAGCTGTATAAAAAGTTGAACTTTACACACACCTATGCATAAAGAGACACAACACACCACGTTTATATTATTACTCTTTATAGTGTGTATCATATTAAAAACTGTACCATAATTTTACTTAGCAACTGACTGTTTACATTTGTTTTTAATAAATTTCAAGTTTTACATTATTTTACAATGTATTCTATTTGTATCAGATTTGTATTATTTATGTATTGTGAATTTCGGTTGTAAGGCTCGTAAACTCGCACCATTGTGCACTCAATGCTGGTTCGGCTCTTGCGTAACTTTTTCGCTCGTGTGTAATATCCCAGTCAACATTCTGACGCCTTAATGAATTCATAAAGAATTCATATTTCTGATTTGGACGTCATAAAACAAGTTCAGAAAGATATGTGGCGATTTAGGAACAGATTATGAAGTCTTAATTATGATATCTTAAAGAACTCTTCTTTTCTGACATAAATAGCACATATTTCTGATGTCTGAAAAAAATATCTAAATTGGGAAGTCATTATTAAGAAGTCATATTTCTGACTTCAGAATTATGATATCTTAAACAGTCTGAATGTCTTAAATAAGATTTCTTTACGAATTCATTTAGATGTCCTAATATTGTTTAAATTATTTTTGTTAGTGATTTCTGTAGAAAAACTAATAATATATTAAGTTATACTCTATTTTTTTAAGACATCAGAAATATGAACTAATTCTGAAGTCTAGTTCTGAATAAGAATTCTTTAATACATCAGACTTAGGAAATCTTAAACAGCTCCTAAATCGAAGCATAAGATATCTTTATGAATTCATAAAGATATCTTTCTGATGATGTTTTCTGACATCTTAAATATGACTCCTTTAAGATATCCTTAAGAAGTCTTATTTAAGAAGTCCGAAAGACGTCAGAAAAAAGATGTCTATTTGATATAATTAAATTGAATTATTAAGATATCTTTAAGAACTCTTATTTCTGACTTCTTAAAAAAATGTCTTAAAGATGTCATATTTACAGCTCAGAAAGATGTCTTAAAAAAGACTTCATAAAGACATCTTCCTGACTTTTGTGTTCACTGGGTAACTTTCTTTCTAGCTCTCTCAAAGTAAAAAGAACAAATGAAACATGGAAGTACCAAAAGCACTAAGTACCAATTTGTATATGAACACATACGAGTATTTTGAATTATTATGCAAATAATGAATAAAATATAAACATTTCAATTTTTTATTTTATAAACTATATATTTGGAACAAACGTAAAACAAAATAAAGACTTTAATTTATAAAAATGAAACAAAATATTACAATGAAAACATAAAAAATTAATTCTCAACAGAAAAGGCGCAAATGCCATAAGACCTTCATATCGTAAGTTATAAGTGCCAACTGAAAAATTTTTTAGTAGTTGACAAGAAAATCGTATGATACCTACGCTTTTTCTGTTTTTGCTAACATTTCTGGAGTTTTGAAAATTGAAATTAAATATGATCGAACTACCACGAAATTATTTTTTTGAGTTTAGGAGCTGCTCATAAAAGTTTTTGTGTCTTTCGTCTTTCAAATAATCTATCATTGACAATAATGATTGCTTTTTATTTTCAGGTGGCAATATGTGAAGTCCCATAGACTTAAGTTGTGAAAGAGTTCTCCCTTTTAGCGAATTTCCAGAAAAGAAGTCAGCTATTACAGCCACTGTCATGGCGCGACTTGAGCCCGGGAGTATGGCAGAAATTTCTTTTCAAGCCTCTAGAAACCGAAAATAATATTCAGTAAAAGGGTATCCCGGGATAATAATGGCCGGTTGGCCCCAAACGAGATTTTCAACGGCACTTTGACTACTATAAGGGCAGCTGATAAGAAGTCTTGCGTGCAAGTTTTAGTCTCATATATTGCGTAGTTTAGAAGTTATTTGTGATAATAGGTATTAAGGCCATGATTTTTTAAACCTTTATATCTCGTAAACTATTATAGATATTGAAATGAACTAAAAACCATTGAGTAGGTCTAAGTTAGTACTATAATAAATATATATATATATATATATATATATATATATATATATATATATATATATATATATATATATATATATATACGTAGTGGGGTCCATAAGTTCTTAGCCTAACATACAAGGATAGGTGCAAATAGAAAATTACTTATATGTATAATTTTTAAATATAGTCCCCCTATATTGCAATACAGTTTTCACATTTAATTAACGCTTCTATATCGTTATAAAAATATGCCGAATCTTTACTGTTGACATGGTTGTAAGCAGCTTGCTTTTTTTCATCATTGGCAAATCATGTTGTTGCATTATTGTTCCATAAAATGGGCAAGAATCAGTGTACACGACAGTTATTCTTCCTTTTATTTGCGTTAGCGTTATTATTATTTAGACCTTCTTTAGTTAAAAACTTAATAACTGTACGATACTCAATTTTGGACATTTTCAAAAATCTCTCAGCTACAAAATGTTTAAAGTACTCTCAACAATAAAGTTGCTATCGGAATAAGTTGAAACTTAGCACAGTATATCACTAGACTTGTATCTACATTATAAAGATTAAATATTTTAGATTACCCTCTGTTAACTATGTGAGGCTAAGAACTTATGGACCGCACTATACATATATATATATATATATATATATATATATATATATATATATATATATATATATATATATATATATATATATATATATGTATATATATGTGTGTCCGCACGAGATAACTCTCGAAAGAAATATTGGAAAAACCGTTGGACAAGTTCGTTAGCCAGACACGTCCGATGCCAGGAACATGGTTTTTGTTCTTGCAAAAAATTAGTTTTTTGCCAAAATTTCCACTTATTCAAGAATCCATAATTTATTTTTATTTTTATTAATTTTATAAACAAAAAAAAATATAAATAAGTAGCTCGCTATATATGTAGCGGTATAGGGAATAAGAAAATTCAAAGCTCTCTGCCGAGTACTAAAAATTGCCAAAGACTTGGCAGGTATTTTTTTATTGTTTAATAAATGTCCGAACTTTAATTTCGTCTAAGTTTGAAGTGGTAACTCGATCGGTACCTTAACGGTACAATAAAAAATTAATTAAAAACTTCGCTGCCTCACAGTGACCCGTTTTTAATGAGGCAGACCAAGATATTTCATTTTTACACGAAAAACAAAAATTATAAGACTAATTTCAAGTGGTAACACGAACGGTACCGCCACAGTACTACAAAAATTATTTTCAAAAAATCATACAAATTTTATGGCCAACTTTTATACTGGCAGGTGCGAATTTTTTTATCGATTATAGTCACTAGTATCTAAAAAAAAATATTTTACTTGGTAACTCGATGGGGGCAAGATCCTGCAGTGAGCTCTTGGACTATTAGAATACTGTAATAAATTACTCCCTATATTTTTTAATAAAAAATAAATTCCCTTTTTTTTGTATAATACCTATATACTATATAATTAAAATAACTACTGATACATATTATATACTACTAAGATAATATATAATATGTATTAAACTGTAGTAACTGACTTCGAATATTTTTTAATAAATAATAACTGCGCATTTTTTTTTTATTATTTAGTTATTTTTTCTTTAACTTTTTTTTTAAATTTTTTTTTTAAATTTTCTTTTTAATATTTACATATATACACTATATAACTACTAATATATATACTACTAATATAATATATAATATATATTAAACAAATAATAAATTTTTTAATAATTAAAAATTTAATAATAAAAATTAATAGATTGTTTAATAGTTTAATAAATTGTGTTTAATAATTAATGACTTAAGTAGTCTACAGCCACGCGGGTTAGCTAAACGAGAGTGCCATGGAATTGGGCATTAATTAAGCTTAGCACCTCAGTATAAACTTATTATACATGTTGAAACATATACATTTTGATATAAATTTCATCCATATAATTTCTTGAATTAAGTGCAAAACTGCAGGCAAAATTGCCTTAAATAAATGTTGGCCCTTTTAGGTCTGTAGTAGTACTACTCAAAAAATTATTCATATAATATATTATACATAGGGTTTGTGTACGGCGGGCTTTCGTATTAATAGAGATGAATTGTTCTGTTCTCACAACTGAAGAAGATCGTAGGTAGCAAAAGAGGAGAATTTAAAATTTTTATTACTTTCGTAATAACAATAATCATAGGTCTTTTGTTTTAAGAATCTTGTGTAGGCTATGTAATTGTTTCATAATTATAAGCTACATTAAAGTAATCATATAGAGTTAAAATCTATTTTATAATAACATACATAGCACTGTGAGCTGTAAGATTATTTTATTTAGTAATAAATTGCTTGACTATATTGTAAGAGTTGTTCTAACAAAATAAACTCAAATTAGAAGTATATTTTCCTACTTTACACATTCTACTTTACTCATATGGTTGACACAAAGCCTTAGTAGGGACATTAATCAACATTCTTTCCTGGCCACAAAATTATCCTGACAATACAATCAATATGGACATTAAGCATTCTGAACCCATCTACCTACAATTCCCAAAGTGTATGTATAAGTATGTATACCTATAAATATATATTAGACGGAACATACACGAAGAGAAAAATCATATAATTTTTGTAGATAAAATTTCAGAAAAATTACCATGCTCTCTTATAATGTGTGCGCGATCGACGACCAAAATAAAAAATATGTGCTAGCATGGTAAAATTGAATGTGCTAACACAACTTTTATCACACTCTTATGCATATATATTATAGTTTAATACTTGTTGTCGTACTCTTTCATTTGCGCATCTAACCCGCAACCTTATGTTGCTTGGGCTGTGCCTGTAAAAACTTGGAAGATGCCCGATCTTTTCCGACTTTCGATTCTTTATGATGCATACAAAAATGATTGCCAACAATATATTCTATTACTAAAGATATTGAAGGAACAAAATGATGAATTAAACGGTGACATCCCCGTCCTCTAAGACAGTGTAATGAATACTGCTTGCTGCTTGTAAGACAGTCTAATGAATCAAGCTACTTGGTCCCCGTTTTTTTTTCTTTCAATAATATTTATTAGCAGTACTATTTATTATAAAAATTTTATTAGATAATATTTTAAGTCAGAAAATTACTTAAATATTATTGTTAATTTCTTTGAATAGCTTGCATTTTTTTATTTCTATGGATATCTAACAAAATTTTACAAATATCAGATAATATTTGCGTGTGGAGATTGTAATATATTTTTCATATATAAATTTATCAGCTATTCCTTACTTCTTCTTTAATTTCTAAAACTCACTTTATATAATAAAAATATTACCAACATACCCGTTTAATATACTATTAGTACAACTTTGCTTTTTATATACCAAAGAAGTTGTGCGAGGAAATTCAGTCCTGATAATTTTCACTTAATCTACAACCCATTCTTAATGTTCGTGAATTTTTTTAGATTTCCTTCTGTTGCTAAGAGCCGGAGATAGCAATTTTTACAATTTTTTCAAAAAAAAAAAAGAAAGAAAATGGACAAATGTTGTATGTAGTTATATATATACAGCGTGAGTTTTTCGAGAGTTGCCACTTTTATTGCAGCGAAACCGTTGATTTAATCGAAAAATTGTGCAAAAAGGAGCTGTAGATATCGACAGGGGCAACCAATTGCTATAGTCAGGAGCTTTATAGCTCTTATAGTTTCCGAGTTATGATGCAAACTCATAGTTTTTTAAATGGAAACGTATGTTTAAAAGTTTTTCAAAAATTTGTTTATGAATTAAAACCGCCAGTACTTAACACTCAAATTTTCATTGTTTTATCTCATATTTTTGAGTAATTACGTTTTAAAAATGACACTTTTAAATTTCGTACTCAAGTGCTTGCAAACGATTAGGATTTTACGTAATTTAAAAAGATATTAGCTCAATATGGCTGCCATTTTAATAAATGTAGTAACGAAAAATTAAACGATTATTCCGTTTTCCATCGGAAATTAAAATTATTAAATAGATTAAATTATCATATAAAAATGATATCTAAATACAATAAGGAAATAAAATTTCAGTTTTAATTCATTGAAAAATAAAAAAATTCTCTGAGGTGTCACTGTTTGACAGATACATAGACGTCTAAACATATTTTTGTAGCAAATATTTTTAAAGAAAATAAGAAGCTTTTTGTGAAAAACTTCTCCTTTTTATTTTGGTTTTTAATAAAAAAAAAAATACTATCGAATTTCAAATATTTTTACACTATTTGAGTACATTTATTAATAATATTTTCGTTTCCACTTAACCTTGCTTTGCTGTTATTAAGAAACGCCAATGTCACTTTGGTTTGTATTGTGTGTGTACATTTACGTTACTGCCGCCTGCCGTTCTATAAATAAATAAAAAATAAATATATTTTTCAGTAAATTAATGAATAACTTTAAATTCTTTTTAAATTAATTTACTTTAAATACTAAGCTTTTAAAGTAATTTGATTTTATTTTGCAAAAATGTTAAAAACTTGAAATAGAGCCCGACATCTATATTTCAAAATCTGAATTACTATCATTTGTATCACAGAGAATGATACTGAATAAGGTTCTTTTCTTGGATGTAATAGAAATGTTAACCGACTAAAACACTGTCGACTGAAGTACGCTTAAATTCATATGCGTGCTTTTACCACCTAATTGCTAAATTAAAGAAACATTCAAAAAATAAATTTCGGTAAAAAAATGTTTTTCTTCATTTATGTTTTTAATTGATGCATTAGATCAGTTTTATCAAAAAATTAACTTATAGTCTCATTTAAAAATCTATAAAGCCCGCTACGGACTGAGAGCGATAATGTAATATATATTACAGTTCAGAAGTAAGATATAACATAATATATTATGATGGTTGCAGACGAATATTATTTATTATTATATTTTTTGAATCATAGCAGTCAGAAGAAACAATGGCTGTTCTTTGGGATGTTTTACAAATGCAATTTGATGGCTCATTAGAAGATGATTCTGATACCGAATTTGACAATACAGTAGCAGCATTAGCTGTCAGCCGTAAAAATGCTCCTCGATTTTGGATTTTACCGCACATAAAACTTAGAAGTGAACGAGGTGAACTTACCCTTTTTAATAAACTAATAAGTGAGGAAAAATTTCTAAACTACTTTCGCATGAGTCAAACGAAATTTCATGAATTACATTCTACAACTGAAAATGATAACAGATACAAATATGTCAAAAGTATCAACTCTGTGGAGAGTTGATACTTTTAATACATTCTTTAACGACATTTCTCCAAGCACTCTCTTTAATTTCGTTATTTTATAATCTTATAAATCAACTTTCCATAAACATGGAAATTTTCGCACGTATTCTATAAAGTTCTCCATTCTTTTCATATTTTATTAAATTTTGAATTATAATGCAGATATACATACATAATATGTATTTTCAAAGTATTTAAATCAGATTTTAACAAACACAATACCGAATTATGAAAACAGCCTTTTTGTAAACAAACGTTTGAATAGAAGGAAGTCAACGTTGCGGAGAGCAGTAACACCTAAGAGGAGTTAAAATATATTTTAAAAAATCGCTCAAGAAGCGAAGTTGTAATATATATATATATATATATATATATATATATATATATATATATATATATATATATATATATATATATATATATTATAGCTCCAGTCCGCAACATTCTACTCTTTATTATGTTCAGCGATATTTCAGAAATATATTATATGTAATATAATATATATTATATCTCTCAGTCCGTAGCGGGCTTAAGTTTGTATCATAGCTCCAAAACCATAAGAGCTATAAAGCTCCTGACGGTTGCCCCCGTCGATATCTACAACTCTTATTTGAATAATTTTTCGATTAAATCAACGGTTTGGCTGTAAAAAAAATGGCAACTCTCGAAAAACTCACGCCGTATATATATATATATATATATATATATATATATATATATATATATATATATATATATATATATATATATATATATATATATATATATGTATGTATAATATAAACTGAATTCGTGCTTTAATAGGGTTTAGTTTGATACCTTACTCGCTGCTTTTGAACAAACCCCAGCACCTAAATTCAACTTCACATCTGTAATCGAGCTATCACATCCTATCTCTGTGTTAAGTTTCAAATTTTTGCGTCGAGTGGTTTCAGGGAAAATTGCCTGTGACACCCGGATAGCTATTCTTCAAATGCGAGGTGATGTGATATGGAATGAATAACAGAACAAAACCAAACCAAATATATTTTTGTAAGTTAGTACGTACACTTATATTATTGTGATTATGGTACTCTGTCGACGAATTGGATCTATAAATAATCTGTGATTTCGTCAACAGAATACCATAATCACAATAATGTATATACGTATCAACCGTATCAACTTACAAAAATATATCTTATAAAAATATATTTCTCAGCTATTCATTCACATCACATCACCTCACATTTAAAGAAAGCTACCCCGGACGGACAACGAAGTGATTGCATAAGTGTTCCATTTTACCAGTTTTGATACGGAACACTAGAAAAAAATCATACAGCCATATACAACCCGCATGCTTAAATTACCTTGGCTTAAGTCAGAAGACCGTTGGTAACTAATTATCAGAAACAGTTACTGTTTTGTATAGGAGATCATTGTAGTGTTAAAGTTCGATCGTCTCTTTTAGAAATAAAAAACTACAAGCTGATTTAATTCTTATCGTAAAAACTAAATAATAATGTTATTAAAATTTGACACTGTGGGCATACCGATCTACATTACTCAAATTATTCCTATTAAGGATTAGGCCAGTGTACGTGTAAGCATGCGATATACTCTGTGGCTCATCAGTCATTTCGGATCCAGGTTCTATACAACAAACAACGAACTGATAAGAAAGTAGTGCGTTAAATTTTATACATATAGGTTTCATTACTACAGTAGACTAGCGACATACATATATGCATCTGCTTAGTTGTTTGTTATTATTTAACTTTAGGAGAGGCTGTAGTTGTTCTTATTCGTTGCAATAAACTGAATCTGAAATATTTTGCTGAGCCGCACTGTATATGTACACATAACAAATGTCTAAATATGTATATAAATTAACATACAGGTGAACTTCTTTTGATGCCGGTAGATAGGAGCGGGATAAAAAAATCGCACAAAAAAAATATTAAAAAAACTTCATAAATAGTTATAAAATGTATAGTTCGTTCCAGATTGTAAAAAAAAACTTTTTTTATGTAGTGGATCGGGACCGCACAATAAGAGTTTCATAGAACCGAACGTAACATACGTAACTCAAACCGCCCAAAACTTCACGATTGTTTTAAAAGTTGCTTTTCTAAACAAGATAAAGCATTAATTTATACATGAGCACACTTAATGACGCAATAACTTCTTATGCAATGTACTGATTAAATGCTTAAAAACCACCAAAAATTATTTTATCAAGGTAAATTATTATAATTAATGTTTAGGTTTCTTACTTTCTCTTATTTTTGGTTCACATTATGCAAAAGCGCCCATATGATAATTTATAGGGGAAGGGCCGAAAAATGGGGTAAAGAGTATTGTTAATATTTTGAATAACAAATGACGATTTGTAAGTATGGCAATTTCGACCATGTTGTAAAACTTTATGCCGTGGCTAAAATACTAGTCTACGTACAAGAAAAAAACACTTGACAACCACTACACTTATATATTTTATCGTTTCCCTAACAGCTAGGGGGGCCCTATTGCCCCCGAGTATGGGTGCCATTGACATTATGCACTTTAATAATCATTTTTTTTAAAAACCACATAAAAAAATCGCCCAAAAAATCTATGTATGTATACAAAAAATACTGCATAAAAAAAGGTCAGCTGTATACTGTGTATTAAACGTAAAATATAAATAAAATCGTACTTACATCATTTTAAGGATCTCTTACCTGAAAACAAAGAAACATACTATTAAATATAATATATTTAAAACAATTCAGTTTTTGCCAGTTTGTTGGCAACACCAAATTCCATTCCATTCACTACAAATATTAAGTATTTCCAGACCCAACAAGTATAATCTGTTGGAAAATTAAAATAAAGAAATTGATACATCTTTAAAAATATTTGTAAAAACATCGTATCTTAAAGGGTATAGCTACATAAGCATAGGAAAATGGCCCCCATGGCCGATGTCTGTAATAATACATGTAGTGACATTGGTACCCCAAGTGATTACCAAATACAGGGTCATTGACCCTTAACCTTGACTTATCCTTGAGATATTAACCAAAATATGTTTTAGTGCTGTAATTTTTCAAACTCAATTTTCTCGAAAACTATAACACCTAGAAAAACAAAACCGACGCCAAAATTGAGATAATATTTGGGACTATATTATATATTTTTTTGACATTTTTTCCTAAATTTTAAAAGTTTAAAATAATTGCATTAAAAATATTTTTTATTTTTTAGTATGGTTCTGGTAAACTTACACCTTTCAAAAAAATACAGAATATGGCTTATCTTATCTATTTACACCATGCCAAAGTTCATTAAAATCGAAGATGCGCTTTTTGAGTAATAAATAATTTATTGAGTATATGTTATGTATTACGTTAACCGTATAAGAGAATGATTAAAATAATTGCATAAAAAATAATTATTGATTTTTTTGTACAGTTCTAGAATACTTACATCGTTCAAAAAAATATAGTATATAGCTTAACCTTTCCACATATACCATACCAAGGCTCATCAAAGTCGAAGAGGCGCTTTTTAAGAAATAATTAATTTATTGAGTGTATGGTAGGTACTAACCACAAAGGCAACATTTTCTGATTATAGAAACTACATATTTTTATTTTTACCTACTGCTGATTTCAATCGTCGTCATCACTGTTTTCATTTATGACCACATTAATCGATTCATTTAAAAATATTTTTGATAATATTTCAGCTGGTCGTACAATGCGAGACAAATATCTCGCAAATATCTTAAATAATATATCACACTTGCAACATGAGCACAGCATCCAACCGTTCGATTACCATTCGGACAATTGTAACAGTACCGGCGAATTTGTAACAGTACCCGATAATATTTATTGTTTATATGCCGTGACCCAACATTTAACTTTATAATATTTGGAGTTTGCTTCGTGTAATATTTTAGATTTTCCCAGACTAACTGAAGTACAATTAAAAATGTTGTTTACAGGTTCCTATCAGTTTTCATTAGCTGTTTCATATCTGGCTGAAGTAATGGACGACAAGAATAACGTTTTGCACATATTACAAACGAAGCAAACTCCAAATATTATAAAGTTAAATGTTCGGTCACGGCATATAAACAATAATAATTATCGGGTATTTATTGATTATCTTCCTAATTCTAACAATATTGAAGGAATTCGCCGGTACTGTTACAATTGTCCGAATGGTAATCGAACGGTTGGATGCTGTGCTCATGTTGCAAGTGTGATATATTATTTAGGATATTTGCGAGATACTTGAGCCTTGGTATGGTATATGTAGAAAGAAAGGTTAAGCTATATACTACATTTTTTTGAACGATGTAAGTATTCTAGAACTGTACAAAAAAATCAATAATTATTTTTTATGCAATTATTTTAATCATTCTCTTATACGGTTAACGTAATACATAACATATACTCAATAAATTATTTATTACTCAAAAAGCGCATCTTCGATTTTAATGAACTTTGGCATGGTGTAAGTAGATAAGATAAGCCATATTCTGTATTTTTTTGAAAGGTGTAAGTTTACCAGAACCATACTAAAAAATGAAAAATATTTTTAATGCAATTATTTTGAACTTTTAAAATTTAGGGAAAAATGTCAAAAAAATATATAATATAGTCCCAAATATTATCTAAATTTTGGCGTCGGTTTTGTTTTTCTAGGTGTTATAGTTTTCGAGAAAATTGAGTTTGAAAAATTACAGCACTAAAACATATTTTGGTTAATATCTCAAGGACAAGTCAAGGTTAAGGGTCAATGACCCTGTATTTGGTAATCACTTGGGGTACCAATGTCACTACATATATTATTACAGACATCGGCCATGGGGGCCATTTTCCTATGCTTATGTAGCTGTACCCTTTTTTCTCGTCCTGTATACTTCGAGAACAAAAATGATATTGACTCTAAACCAAACTGACTTTTTGAATGAATTTTTTGTTTATTATACAAAAAAAAAATTATCTATGAAATTGCACAGGCAGACAGACAGACAGACAAAAAATTAAAAATCACCGCTTTGATATCTAAATTTATAACTATCTACAGTACCAGTACAATTTTCAAAAAATATTGCATGTACAGATACGGTCTCATTACAGTTTTATTATAAATGTATAGATATTAACACTTTAGTCGTAGGTAAAGCAGTTTGGATACAACAAGCTATGTATGTATAAGGGTGCATTCTCACTGCGCGCTATGCGATGCGAGGCTTTGCTATGCGATGCTAGGTTATCCTATTAATTTTTTCTATGTTTCAAGATGTTTTCACACTGCTTGCTTAATCTAGCATTGTATTTCATAGCGAGTGATCATGAAAATTAGGGATGGGTGATGTCGGTAAAAAACATCAACATCGAACTATGGATTCTTTTAATTTTTCGCCACCGAACCATCGATGTTCTTATAAAAATATCGAAACATCGATTGTTGACATCAATGTTGAAAACGACCGCGAAAATTTGAGAAGGTTATAAAGTTATATTTAAAATAGATATAGGTACAATAGCAATAATTCAAAATTTTCAATTTTTCTTTTCAATTATCAATAATAAATTTAATTTAGTATCAAAATTTTTAATGTCCATTAAAAATTTATAAATAGTATATAAAAAATATATTTTCATCTTTTCTATTTTATTGCTTTGTATAGTTTTGACCGTTGACCCCATACTGGCGAACGACATCGAATGACTTCATAAGTTTTACCACACCCATCACTGATGACTGAATAGCACAATACTGGCGAGTTCAGGCGATAAAATCAAACATACTGAATTGTTGCGTATAAAAGCTGCTACTAGCATAGCATCGCATCGCTGTCCATAGCGCGCAATGTGCATATTCAAATATGTTCTTTAATGTTTGTTTTCATAGCATTGCGTCGCATAGCAAAGCCACGCATCGCATAGCACGCAGTGTAAATGCACCCTAACCCTGCATTGTCCCTATCTGAGCAAAGTCAGGGGTGGAGCGGCTTTTTCAAAAACTTTGGAGGGCTCTAACCCGCTCCAGAAAAATGCTATCAAAATTTTAAAAATTTTTGCCACTCAAATATAATACTTTTGGAATATTATTTTTAGATAACATACCCATTTAACGGGTATGTTATCTAAAATTCATGAGTAGTATAACCCTTTAAATAACCTATCCCGAAAATTGTGAAAAACTCTAATGTCACTGACCACTTCTAATTCGTGCCCAAGACATACATGACGAATTTTTTTTTTATATGAATATTATTCCAGTTTGAATTAAAAAAAGGGTAACTCAAGTAATAGATAATTTAGTGCCTAAGGAATTACAAAAAGGATATTTATCAATTCCCTTATTTTGAATATTTTATTAGAAAATATATACATGATAATGAAAGTTAAATAAATAATCTTTAGTCACTTTTAACATTCCACTTCATCGGATAAATTGTTCCTAAAAACGAATAGTTTCTGATTCAATTACTTTTGCTTAGATAAGCAATTGTGCACCCAGATAACAAACAAAGCAAGAATGTATACTTTTTTACGAAGAGCGTCCGTACACATGTAATATGTGTAGGGTGGGAACTTTTCTTTATAACTGCAGGTTAACAGTGTTAAGAAATTGAGATAACAAAAAATCGCTTGTCATGTCATCCATTTTCAAAAAAAGGTTTATGTGGTTTAATACCCAAATTATATCTTACAGTTTTTAAAAATTATGGCGGAAAACTTTCCTTTAATAGAACGCATAGAACGGTCACATTTCCCAAACACTATTCAAAAGCTTGCATTGAGAACTTTTCAGTGTTTCATTATATATAGAACTTATTTCCTCTTCTTCCACGACTCCAATTTAAATTTAACGTTTTATATTAGATCGAATTTATTATAATATATATATATATATATATATATATATATATATATATATATATATATATATATATATATATATATATATATATATATGTAAGACTTCAAAGTTCTAGTAAATAAAATGCTAAAATGCTAAATCTCAAAGATATAGATCAATTTTTTCCTTGTTGAAAAAGCTCCTGAATTTCCCATTATTTTCACCTGCCTTAAGATATTCCTCCCCGTAAATTCTAATCCTTAGCCCTGTTAATCTGTAACTATAACGAAAATTTTGCACGCTGTACAAGTTTCTCCCTAGTTTCTAGTAAGTATCACAATACTATCTATATATGCCATCTGTATAGGCTCCTGTACATAGAATTTTCTATATGTGCATATACATACTGTGTACTGTTAAAACACAAAACACCGAAATTACATAATATCTAGAAAACAATTTCATTCTCAAATTTATAATATTTTGGCGGAACACTAAACTTGTTGGGCTGTAATTCTATGAATAGCATTTATATCAAATAATTAATACAAAATACAACAACAAACGTAGCTGGTGTTGTATATGTACGCGGGTACGCCCCTTATTTCATACAATCGTCACTTGCAAAAATCGTTCCGTTTTAGTGTGAAGACAGACGGTGGCAGGTGTCCGGAACGGTAATTAAAAAATTATATTGCATAATTGACATAAGAGCTAAAATCGGAATTTAAATCCATTTGACTTTAATTGTGTTCAGAAATAATTGCCTATTTGAATGTTTGGGTATAAGTCAAATAGTATAATATAATTATGTACCTATATATGACATCCACTTAGCCCGCAAGATGACCGTCTTGGTCTGATCGGTTTTTAAATGAAAATTCGTTGTAACTACTACATTAGTGGTGGAGAACTATAGGTAGCACTATCAATAACTATCGATAGTTTGTTTTAGTATAGTCATTTCTCTTACTTATAAATACTAAGAAGCATATAGCTCCCTATAGAACTTAAAAATCAAATCAAATTATATACACTTGAACCACTTGAACGTGCATTTAAACATGGACTCATAATTTTTACACTAACCATTTTTTTTGTAGCTCTACGGGAACTATGAAAAAGAATTAAGAATTTTTTATTTTTTATTTTTTTTAGGTAGATAGTAAAAAAAATCCAGGAAAAAATACAGGATATGGAATAACATGTTATTTAACAAACAGTTTTGGTTTTATGGATAACATAATTTTCAAAAATACCCGCTCTAATTTATATATCATCAATTTTTTCAAGAACGAAGAAAGATCAGAGGCTTAAATATGTGCCAATAGTACATTTATAAACTCACCGATATCATAACTTATTTTGAAATATCTCTCTCTGGATGCAGAGTATGAAACCAGCATGAAAAAAGTTTCGAGAAAAATATGTTTCAAGTTTTTAAGTAAAATACTTGATATCTGAAACCTATCGTATTAAAATGGCTATAAATAATTTTCAAAATTTTTAAACTTTCATTTAGGGACAGCTTTATACTTTTAAAAAATGAACTAAAAATACAAAATATCGAATTTTTCAAAATTTTAAGCTAGAATACTGCCATCTAGAATGATATCTAACTGAAACTGCATACATATGATTGGAATAGATTTCGGACTTTGCTTTGCAAGTTGGTAAACAATACTGCGACAAAATCTTGTTGCGAAAAAGCACAGATGTGTACATCACTTAACAGTATCTTTCCACATACCTACCTACATCTTATTCTAGTTTTAGCTTCTGACAAATTTAACACATATATACACATAATACATATGTATGAGCAATGTACGTACATATAAATAGTACGACAGGGGCATATATTCTATGTACCTATGTATCTACCTACCTACCTATAATCTTATTAAATGATATGTGCCTACTACATAATGTACACATATGTAGAAGATGAAGTTATATGAATGAGAGATTCTTGAAAAGAACGGCGTCAAGTCAAGTATCATCAACCGTCACGCCGTCCCCCTACTAACAATCCCCTCTATTCAACCCACTACATTTTTTCATCCCTTAGTTAATGTTCATTTTCCTTTTATAGTCTATTTAAGTATCAACAATTCCACAGCGCAGGCACTTTAAAATTTTCTTTTAATTAACAAACGTCTGTGTCAAATTTCACCGCACTGTATTTTCCATACATACAAACAATACACTCAAGTGCCAATTTACGCAAAATACACTTTTTGGAATGGTACTGTGAAATCTTCTAGCTAAAACTACGTACCTATGCAAAACAAGATATTCAAAGGTAATAAAGTAAGTTAGACAACCAAATCACACAGAGGAACATGAAAAAATTTGCCAAAATAAGTGACTCTTGAAAAAAAAAATTAAAACTAGGGTAAAAGACCCCATTGTCGATCGGGGTTATAAGTCCGATCAGTTTTGACATTTATATCTTAATGAAGTTATTTCTGAAAGAAACCTTTGATAAAAAAAATTATTGTTAATAGAATGATTATTTTTCAATTTAAATTCACCTCACATTTAATGTCTCCTCACTTAATTTAAGAAATACATATATATATATATATATATATATATATATATATATATATATATATATATATATATATATATAACAATTTTTGTTGAATTCGTGAATTTTTAATATGGTGGATGATCATTATTCAAAACACATGGGTTATAAATTGTAACATTTTTCACCGAATTTTTAAAGTTATTAGCATAATAAAAGTATACAAATAATTGTTATTAGTCCACTTAAGAGATTAGGATAGCTAAATTAAATTTTATATGTGTTAAATATTATTTGTATGACTGATCCTTCTTGGGATCCAAGTTTTACAGTTAGGTACGGCATTTTGAGAATTATATATTGCATATCTCTTTTATAAACATTTTTAATTAATTTTTGGGTTTAAAACACTTAACTAACCGTTTTTATAATTTCACTTTAATATTTTATTTATTTCAGAACGTAAAATCAATTGAAAAATAATTAATATTGAATTAAAACTTCGAAATTGAAATAAAAACGTCAGACATTTAGATTTGAAACGATATATAAATATATACGTCCATCTATCGTCATATACTTAATTTAACTGTTTAAAAATTCACAATGGCGTATAGATAAGTTAGAATCATGTTAGAATGTACACAATGTTTTTTAAAGCATAATTAGATGGCGAAAGAAAATACAGTATTTTAGTGGTTTATTTTATCGAATATTTAAACCCTTCTGTCATTGCTGCTATGTTTCACAAGGTGTCATTCTGTGATACTCTATGACACAGACTGACCCCTTGTAGTGGATAGAGTGTCAAAGTGACTGAAAGAGAATGGTTCAAATATTCGATAGTATAAGATTTACTACTGTACGTGATGTACACTATTAATGCGCGATTCTTCATAGGGGTCAGTGTATTGATCTTTCAAAGGAGGTTAATATTTTCTGTCTGCTTTTTAATAGACGTCAACAAATTATAAAACAAAATCATTAATAAATCAAAATTTTTGGGTTATATTTTCTTAAAAACATATCCATTGGATTAAAAAAACTTGGTTTCATACTTATTAAAAAAAAAAAAATGGGTTTTGTTTATTTTTTTATTTTTTTAAGCTAATTTAATGATACAGCTAAAAATAGTGATCGGTCATCGGGTCTCTTACCCTACTGTTCACTTATATATTTTTCTGTTTTTACCACAGACACATTAAGTTTTCAATAACAGAAATAAAAAAACTGCTCTTTGGGTACCATTATTGGTATCGGAGCTGTCAATGCAAGATCAAAACAGAGAAAAATGCGTCTTTAAATATGACCATCGTGTACCAAAGAAAACTGAACTGGGTAGTCATTAAAGTGTTATTAGAAATCTTGACAAAAGTGCATTCAATAAATAGATCATTTTTACAAGTACCTTTATAAGTGGAAATTTCTTTTCCGGACAGACTACATAGCGCTTAGATGGCTGTTAGATACCTATAGAGTGATTTAAAGATTAAGTGGCTAGATGGTTGTAGAGCTTTTGCAGTTAGATTTTAGTAAAACAATACGATTTTAAGATCGAACATATGTCGGAGAGTAAACACTGTAAAAGAGGAGAGGAACACAACGGAATACTTCACGTACGGAGAATAAAACCGAAAACGGACCCAGAGTTAACTGCAACCATATTCAAAGTTGATAAACTGGAAGACAACACCGAACCTAAAGAAAACTAACCGTTAAAGCTCATGTTGGGAAGAAAATGAAGCGAATAAACGGAATTATGAAATTACAAAAATAATCAGAATCAACCGATATCAAATTTATGTTAAACAAGAAATTATTTATGTTAAACAAGAAAGTTATTAAAAAGAAAATATTATTTTCAGTTTAGTATTCTTGACACTTTTCCAAGCAAGTATAGAATGTGATAATAATACAAAATAGAAAAAGGTTCACACATGTTAGAACAAAATGATACTGAAAAACTTTTTTGAACAAAGGTATTCTCTGAAGAAAATAATCAATTTGCTTTTTACTCTTCATCCATAAAATGGTAACTATTTATTTGCTTTTGATGTATGTAATTTCTGAAACTAATATAAACGATATTGTAGATCTTATAGTCGAAAACTAGGGGCTGATACCACGTTGTTTTGTGTACAAGTTGAGAAATTAAAATATATCGAATGGGGTCCGTGGAGCTGACCCCACTATTCCAGCACTAGCGACGAAGGCTTTACAGTCGTACATGCTACGATAATGCTTCAATTTTAGCGCTAGGGTTCCATCGATTTTCGGATTCTAGAGCATCCTCATAAGGAGTTGTAATGATGAAAATCATATTGTTAACTAGTGTTGCATTAATGCTAGGTAGTGCTCGAATTATAGCGTTAATACTTAATTCACTCGAATCTTAGTACAGAAAATGTCTTTTATTTTTATATTGTGCCAAATATATTACTACATAATATATTACTATCAACGACGATGGAATCATATACCTAAATTCCCATCAACTCCCTAGCTATCATGAATTTGGTACAAATTCAATATGTTTAACAAAATCTCACACAAATTATCCTCTGCTATTGGATCTGAATTCACTAGGTACTTGTACAGATACCAATGCCTCAGATGTTCATAAATGGGGCATCTCAACATAATATGAAAGAGGGACTCATTCTCATGAAGATTGCACAGCGAACAATCGACATCCGGGTCTAGCTTATAACTATTAACATTAATATGAAAGTATATTGTACGATTGTTTACCGTACGTAACCGAATTATTTATTATACGTAAAATTGTTGAGATATGAAAATCAAGCAATGTACTGTGACCTAAGCGACTATAAACTGTTGTGTAGGTGAAGTTTTCCATAGATTCCAGATCCTTTTTATTATAGTAATCGTTAATTATTGTAATAAAATTAGATATTTGCTGTTCAGTAAGGCTTTCCAAGTCCAGCCATAAATCACTATTGTTAATTAGCAAGAAATAGCCTGTGAGTTGGGAAGCCCAATTGAATTGATCAATAGATTGATTATTATTATTTGAATTGCATCACGTATAAAACTTTTGGAAACAAATTCGTGGCAATCTGTCATCTTCCATTTTCAACAATTTGTGTAACCACTTTAAACGCTTTTTATTACCACCACAATTATTCTACTTACTTTAAATTTCTGGTGAATAACATAACCGAGGGTAGAGTTTTCCAAGTAGTATAAAGATTTTAAAAATTTTACTTATGTTTTAACTTCCCATTGGAAGTTATTGTAATGGGTTCGATTTTACGAATCGCTAATTTTGACGTATCTCCACGTTTTAAGGTCACTAGAATCCGAATCCATCGTTTTTACCGTGATATCTGTGTGTGCGTTCGTTAGTTCGTTCGTTCGTGGATTTTTTTTCGTCTCGCATATCTCGAGAACAAATGATGATATCAACTTTGGACTAATTTCATTCGATGCGTAATCAAAAAATGAAGACGGGATAAGATTTTCAGCAAATTCGAATTAGGCGTTTGTTTTTTGTGATAAAAAAACGGAATTAAATTATATGGTTTTTTTACCATAACATTATATTATATAATGGCCAAAGAACCTTCCCTGATGTTAAAAACGTCAGTATTTTATTATAAAATTTAAAAAAAAAAGAAAAAAGAAAATAAGAAACTTTTTTTGACATATATTTTTTCTCTTGAGAACAAATGATGTTATCTTTTGTTTAATAAGGGTCCCCACCCTTAGGCACAGAGGAAGAGTCCCCTGAAATGGAAAAAGAATTATTTATGTACACTAGACTCTAGTCTTTAAGGACACCCAATGGGAAGTTGACAGTGTGGGTAGACCTGTCCCCCCAAATTTTTTTTTAGTACACCCGGGTAATTCAGAGCCCATATCTCTGAGCAATATAATAAAGTACGTAAGACCACCGCTTGATATAGGAAGCACGGAACTATAATTTGTTTATTTTGTTTGGAATATGAACACCATATTTCTTTCTCTGTTTTGCTCATTTTTTCTATTCTACAAAACAAAGAAGGAAGTATGGTGTTCATATACCAAACAAAATAAACAAATTATATAAATCTGTACGTCTTTATCGAAATGTCTCGGCTGAACAAATACAATTTCTTGCTTTTTGCTTTACAAAATCTTCCATATATCGATACTTCTAGTCTAGTGAATCACCAGTTTGTGTGTACCATGGTAGGAAAAGGTTTTTATTGATCGATACGCTTACTTTTGACTCACAAGCATAGATCGTACTAAACGCTACTTAGTTAGTCTTATTATCAAAAAAAATTTTTTTTTTTTTTTTGTTAAATGAAAATGTATTTACATCTTTTGGACTCACACACTACCTACCAGTGTTAGCAACCTTGGAGAGTGAAATTATTGTACTAGGGTCATAAAATTATAGTAAATTTGAAAAAATTATAGTAGATTAGAAAAAATAACCGCCAAATTCAATTTTATCGCATTTTATATCGGAAGGCGAGAGCGGTGACCTTTTTTTTTTTTTGCTCGCCAGTTGTCAAAATGCCGCCCTCTCTTTCTCTAGGTCTAGAGAGAGAGAGATTTTATCGCATTAAATAATGGTTAATAAATGTTTATAAATTTTTTTTATGAAATGGTTGAATTGAAATATGGAGGGTAGATATCAGGAGCATCATCTCTGTATCAAAAAGTGTCCATAGAAAGGCGTAAATAGTGGCGGCGCTACTGTAGCAAAAGGGTAAATTTAGAGAAGTAAACAAGGAAAGAAAAACATCAGCGTTGTTATGTAATTATTGTTTTTTTATTATAATTATTACATATAATAGTTTTATTATTTTTACTACACTCCGTAAATTGAAAGTTCAGTTTATAATCAACAGATTATTGAAAATATGACGACTCGTGAACGTGATTGGTTCAGATAAAGGCGCGTGTACAACTCGCATTTTAAATGTCGCATAAAAATTTTGGAGTTATCGAAATACTTATCTCTTCGGATTCAGATATTTCTGAATCATCTGCGACTAGTTCAATTTGGTTATTATTAGACTTAGATTTGTTGCTACTTTGGTTTTTCTTATAAACAGGATAAAGAATTTTTTTGGACAATTTGGAAAATTCTTGATTTGATGGCTCGAATGATACACAGTTTTCAACTCGTTGACTAGCCAAGAGAAGACCATTAACAGTAGGTGTAACTAGTTTATTGCGTGTTTTAGTTTTTGATAAGTTTATTGTACTAAAAATACGTTCACATTCCGCATTAGAGTGAGGAAGTGCAATCACATCTAAGGCAAATTTAGCTAAATTTTTGAAGCTAAAATATTCTTGGTCACCTCCATCATAAGTAGATAATTTATGCCAAAATAAATCGATGTCATCTAATGGATTTATATTGGTAGGGAGGTCAAAATTGGATAGCTTTCTCCACTCGTCATCAATTATTTGATATTGATGAGCCGTTACTACTCGAAGTAATGCCTTCATTAATGGCAACAATGTCGGTGTTAAAACTCTCGTTTGTTCGAGCATCGCATTTGATGGTTTTAACACTTTTAGTTTTGACAATACTGTATGTTCAAAGTCAAATCTCTTTTTAATTTCCATACAACTTGTAGAAAGAAATACTATGCATGCATTTAAGAAATCAATTCTTAGTTGTCTGTTTTTGAAAATTTCTGGTTTTTGTAAAAAATTCATTACTTTAATGCCTAGATATATATTATCAATAGGCAAAAATTTTTCTTTATCAGATGGTTGTATAGCATGTATTTCATTTTTTTTTACATAATCTCTAATCATGTAGCACGTCAAGAGTTCTTTGTATGTATTGCAAACTTCATCATACATGGACGCAATAACAGGTTTATCTGATTGAAACAATTTGTTTAAATTCGTGAACTTTGGTAAAACCCATTCTAAGAACAGATAAAATAGATAAACAAATGGATCATTCAGCGCGCTTGAAATGTGGTCTACAGTATGCAACCTTTCAACAAGTTTTTTTTTATCAAAATAAGTCTTCAATGCTTCCCATTGTTCGACCATCCGAGAAACAACTGCTTCTAACGAAAGCCATCGAGTCTGTGACGGGTGCAGCATTTTATGAATGTCTAGATCCAATAACGACTGAAATTTTGAAAATTCAAACTGTCTCTTTGAACTAGCTTTAAAAAAATTGTAAATATTCCGAGCTAAGTCTTCACACGTTCTTGGTAACGTCTTGCATGCATAACTTGCACATAAATGCAGCGAATGGCATATGCACTTAAAAATTGTTAGTCCTGGACAGAGAGTTTCAAACCGAGTTGCTACTGAATTGTTAGAACCCATCATTGTGCTGCATCCATCGGATGCATAGCCAATGACATTTGCCAAGGGAATTCCACGACTTTCAAATGACGTTTTAACAATGTTAAATAAATGTTCAGCGTCAGCTGCTTTAGCGTTGGTCTTGTTTTCAAATATTTGATGAAGCTGCCAGAATTTGCTTACTACTCGACCTTCAACTTCATCATAAAATCTGAAATAAAATAGTATAATAGTATTAAAATTGTTAACATGGTTTTTCAATCAGAAAGTTATAAATTTATCAAATAATTAAAAGTTGTAAATTTACCTGACGATTATACATATGGATTTCACAGCAGAAATATCTGTCGACTCATCTATTAAAATACTAAATTTATTTTTCTTTAGTTTATCACATAAATCTTCCTTCTGAGACTCAGCAAGTACATTTTTAACGATCGCTGCAGCTTTAGTGGATTTTAATTGTACATTTTTTAATATCTGAGAATCAGGAAAACAACTTTTCATCAAATCTGTCATATGGTCCATTACACGAAAAGAAAGATTGTGCTCAACCATAAAACCACAAAGTTTCAGTTCAGCTCTTTTAACTGATTTGTTAATAGAGTTTTCGGCGCTTGATGTCTGTTTACTGATAAATGAATCGATTTTATCTTGAAGATTAGATGACTTTAATTTCATTACATGAACCTTAGATTTAGCATGATTTCTAATCACAACTATTTGAGCTGTTAATGAAGCAGAACAGAGTTTGCATTTAGCTTTATAAATATTAGTAGGATCTCGAGTTAACCATTGTCCAAAGTCAGCTACATTTAACCAAGACTCTCGAAATTTTTGTGCTCTTTTAGTATTGAGGCGAATTTTCTTTTTCGGTTTCGGTGGAGTATTTTCGTCATCTGGTGATTCACTCATATTTTGACAAATTAAAAACGAGATCTTCTATCAAGTATAATTTTCTTTAATACTATTAATTCATTTGAGTTTTTACCGGTACACACGTAATATAAACACAGAATATCAAGTATATATTTCACATTTCACAATCAAGGTTATAATATAACCGTTATATATAACCGTTAATATCGTTAATACCTATATTTTAATTTTACTGGGAAGTCCAAAGTGGGAGTATTATATGCAGATGTGAAATTGAAGTATGTAATTGATGTGTTGTACGCTAGGAGGACTATATTGAAATCACGATTGAAATGTACTCTACTGTATCAACAGTCCTCATTTCGGCGCCAAATGAAAAACATTTTGAAATTAATTACGAAAAATTTGTTTTTTCGGTCTAAAAATATGGTTTATAAAAATTATAATAGATTTAAGAAATTATAGTAGATTTAAGGATTATTGTAAAGGCATGATAGTACATAGTAAAAAGGATGTAATTATAGTATGTCTACTATAATTATAGTACGGTTGCTAACCCTGCTACCTACTGTAAAATAGTTGTACTAATTCAGAAGCCTTCGCAGGCGTGTACATAACAACTCACCAAAATTGTATACGGAGCAAACAAAGAAACGTTACTTATTTCACAAAAAATTTACAAAAAAATTTTTATGTGTGAAAAATTTTAAAAAAATTTTAATTTAAAATAACGCGCAAACGCCGTACATTTGAATAGTACTCGTGCTTGCTTTTAAATAAAATTGAATCAAGCAGTGAAATTCGTAATAAAAAATAGAGATAGAGCAAAAGTAAGAGATAGAGCAAAAGTTTAAATTGCTGATATTTCTCTTTTTTAAAGAGCTATCTATTAATATGTAACTTGTTCAAATTACGTCAACAGGGGTGGTTGGGGGTTAAAAATTATTGGTTAACTTTATGAAAAGAGGGTAAAAAATACAATATATTAAAATTTTGTTTATAGATTTCAAATCTACGTCAAAAAATCTAATTGACCTGTTTTTGTTCAATTTCATAATATTTAGTTTAGGGGTACGTAACTAGAGGGTGACTGTGTTGACATAATCATACTATTTGAGTAATTCAGGAACTTCTTCATGGAAAATAGCTTAAAACAATCATAAAAACGTAAAAATGATATTCTCGAATTCAAAATTCAGTTTGATCAACATTGGAGAGAGGGGGGCGAGTCACCCTCCTAAATTACTTGTTTAATGACGTAAGACTTTTGACAGTCAACGCTCGGTCTATTAGAACATTCAATACTACAATTTCTTTCTGGCTTCGAAAAATCAGCACCGAAATTTTCTGCCATTTTTGTTTCTTTGCTTCTTACAGTATCAGCAACAATTACGCTTAAAAGCAGAAACGATGAAATGACTTCATGGGTATGTTTTTTTTTTTTTTAGAAATTCGCAACACTCCACTTTTCGAATGCAGCATCCACTGAGTGGCAGAAGTGAATATTCTTATTTGTAATAATGTAATTTCAATAATTAATTTAGTCTGCCTGACGATGAAATCATTTGCTTTTTCATATATCATAAAAATCCAAAAAATTGAAATTATTCTAAAACGCAGCGGGAAAAATTTCTGCCACTTGCATTTCCTTTACCTTAAAGCTAACACAATTTTATTAGTACAACAGGCAGACGCAATGGTGTTATATGGGGTACCTATATTTGTTTTTTTTTTTTGTCTATTTTACTCAGATCTTTCTCATTATCAACTTCTGCCAGACGATGAAATCATATAGAAATTCCTCCCATCAGCTCTCTAGCTATGACTTGTTTTACCCTATCGATGGATCTATAAAACTTAGATCATTTATAATTAATGAATGAATATGCTATATGTAAAAGGAAGATGTCCTCCGAATTAAGCCTTGTTCACTTTATCTTAACTGATCGAACTAACAGCCGTAAAATTGCATTTCATCCGAAAGAAAAAGTTCCACTGTTCCAAGATACATACCAACCATTATAATAAGTAGAGAGCGGAATTATATGCACAAAAATATTGAAAAATATGCAACATAATGTGCACGATTTTATGGTAAAATATGCACCAATTTTTTAGATCGTAACTTTTCCTACATTTTTTCTAATTTTTCCTAAAAAAATAACTGACGAGCAAAGAAAAAAAAACGAAGGCTTGGATACGCCTAGTGGGTAATCCGGCCCTGCTTACAAGTTTTCCACAAACTTTACAGAAAGCAGTGTTATTTCTTATATCAAAATTGAAGTTCTGAGATAGATTTTATCCAAGACTGAATCAATAACACCTTTATTTTGGGATTTTGAATAAATTTTTTGCAGGCACAAACAGTATTTCAAGTTAGCCAGAAGATAAAGCGAAGTTGAAAACTTTGTACGTTGTTCATTTAAATATAGATTAAAAAATAATCCATTAACAAAGTAGACGGTAAAAAGTACCTATAAAAAGCAAGAATGAATAACCTACTTCTTTCTAATTGGTTAATTTAAAAATGATAATTGAATTAGCGCTTGTGTTCGTTAGAAAAACCTGCTATAAAACGTTTTGTAACGGAGATTGCGCCATTACGAAGGAGAAGGTTGTGATTCAACAAAGTTAACGAATGTGTCAAAAGTGTCAAAAATGAAATAAGTGACCGATTTTGAAAATGTTTTCAATGTTACAGAGGTAACCAATTTTAGGTGGATATAGCTTATATGTTGTATGAGGTCCGCCAGGGTCCTGGGATCTTAAAAGCGCGAAATAAACTAACAGACCGATTCTGAAAATTTTTTCACTGTTAAAAAGCTTAATTATTTTAGATAGATATAGATTACGTTATGTAAGGTCCGACAGCGTCAGTGGGACCCAAAAGTGTCAAAAATAAAATAACTGACCGATTTCGAAAATTTTTTCACTATTACAGAGGTAAACTATTTTAGATAGGTACAGGTTGTGTTATCTGAGATCCACAACTGTCCTGCGGATGCAAACGCGGCGTAGAATGCTACACAACGGGTTTTGAAAATACTACTACTATATATATATATATATATATATATATATATATATATATATATATATATATATATATATATATATATATATATATATATATATATATATATATATATATATATTACATAAAGTCCGCCTAGAATATACGGTCGAGCTGATTTTTTAATGAGGCCCACCGGGATCTTGCAGATCCGAAAATGCCAGAAATAGACTATCGAACCTATTCTGAAAATTTTCTCACTGCTAGAGAACTAAATTATCTTAGATGGATCAACTATGCTGCACAAAGTCCGTTCGGGTTTTTGGGTTCCAAAAATACCAAAACTAATTACCCAGCCGATTTTAAAAATTCTTTTACTCTTAGAAAGCTAAACTATTTTAAATGGGTACAGGTCTTAGATGAGATCCGCCAGTGCCCATTATTTGGAAATTCGCTATGTTATGCAGATGCTGCGACAGCGGTATTTATACTAAAATGTATCTTATAAATGGTAGTAGTGAAGTATCGGGAATAGTAGGGATATAAGTAGTTGAACGAGTCTAAAATAAGAAAAACAGGTTTAGACAAGTACATTTTCCAGATAACCAAATAAAGTAAGAAATATAGTTGTGTACAAAAATAATAAAACAAAAAATAAAATAGAATTGTAAATATCGGCATAATCGTTTAAAAGTTACTGCTACTATTGCTCAATATTGTCTCTAAAATAGCTAGTCTGGGTCCTTTATTTGCTTCGTGTAAAGCTGTAACGTTTCTCTGCAGTACGTGGCCTATGTCGACTAAATGTTTAGCAAAAGTGGAGTCAGTTTTCTTGTTTATGTAGGATCTGAAATGTTCGGCTTTGTGGGTTTCAAAATTTCTGCCAATTTAATCGATGTAAAAGCTATCACAATTTAATTTGTAGATCCCCGATTATTTAAGTTTGTTAATTTTTTTTGTTATTATTTATATCATATATAGGTATTAGATTTCCTAAAATAAGACTTTTTAAATGCAGTAGTTATACCTATATAATTTAGCTAGAATTTTATGTATTTTATCTTAAATTTTACTAAAATATGTTCGAGTTTTGAAATTTAATTTGGGGTCTATTTTAATGAAGGGTAAATTTTTTTTGAGATCTGTCTATCCCAACTAACTAAGAAGCAGGCTAAGAAGCAGGCCTTTTACGCATAACTAATGTATAAACGGGATTATTGCACAATATTCCACTAGGAATCAGTACATGGGCTAACAAGACCTCTCTATCCGTAGATAGAAGAAGAAGAAGAAGATCTCTTTAAATTCTTTTTTTAGCTACTAATTTATTAATTGATTTTGAATTATACCCGCGATTATTCATTAATAGCAAATATGGAATACCATAAAATAACGCTCAAATCTATTAAATTTAAAAATATATAATTTATTTGAACTGTATTCGAATCTTGTTACTGTTTTGAAAATTATATTAACTTTACCAAGTATCTATAGAGAGATCTTTTAGTAGAGAAAATTTAGTATAATCAAATTTTACTTAGAGTCAAGAATTAGTCAGTATTGATTTAACTCTTCAATAATTTTATTTGTCATATTTGTATTAGCCATGAATCTAAATTATCGTTATATGAGCGACTTTACTATAAAAGTATAAAATATTTGCGAAAAGGGAATATTAAAAACTAGCTGTACCCACGACATCGTTCGCGGACGCATTGTTATAAACACAATGAGAAGTATATATTATGTACGGTAATCATACAAAACCTGCATAGAAGAATAATTTTTGCGTAATGTGTGCACACGCTCAAAATAGTTTTTCTATTTTCCCGTGGAAACGAGACATTTTCCTGGAGTAGAGTATCTTGGATGTTGAACCAGGTAACAAGTTATCACCAAACCGAATTTCAATCAAAATCTGTCCAATAGTTTTTGCGTAATGTGTGCACATGCTCAGAATCGTTTTTCTACTTTCTCGTGTGAATGAGACATTTTCCCGGAATAAAAAGTATCTTAGATGTTGACCCAGGCAATAAGTTATCATCACGCCAAATTTCATTAAAATCCGTCCAATAGTTTTTGCGTGATGCGGGAATAGACAGACAGACAAAATTTAAAAAATCGCTGTTTTGATATCTACATCGACAACTATTTACAGTACCAGTACAATTTTCGAAATATATTCCATGTACAGAAATGGTCTCGTTACAATTTTATTATATGTATAGATGGCATATTAATATGTGATTTTTTGTGTACGTTGAAAACTGTGTCAGTAATTTCGTTGAATAGCCGCGATCCCATAAGGATGTGCTACTTGTTCAAAAATTTCAAATTTTCAAATTATTTCCATATAATTCATCCAATCTTTTAATATACGAATTTGTGTAATATGAAAACAGCAAAATGCATATTTACGAAATTTGTTTCGAAGCTCAGCAAGTCAACGTTCCATCGGCCCTGGTATAAGTACCTACCTACTATAAAAATGTCTACTTATGTACATATTTCTTTACAAAAGGTACATATTTTTAATTAACATTACGGTAGTTTTCACGTTGTTGGTTTTTAGTTTTCCATCGAATAAAAGTTAACAATTTAATTTAGATTATGAAGAGATAACAACACAGGTGTTGACTGTATACCAGCTATATCTATCCAATAAGTATTTCAATTTATATTCTTTAATTAAATTTTAGTTAAATACAAAATTTGGAAAATGTAATGTATTTATGTGATGATAACATTACCACTTTTAAAATAACCGTGTAAATTTTCAATTAAAGTGGTTGGTGTGTTAACAGGGCCGGATTTAATGTTTCGATGCTCCAAGAGGTTTTGCCGCCCCCTCGTCATATTATCAGAGAAAGCGAGGCGATATATATGGCAATTTTCCTCAAAAAACAATTTAATCCCTTCGATAACTATCACCACATATGTAAATGCATGTACGCATTTTACCTTATGGGCATATTAAAATTAAATTTTGAAGTTTCTTTCAAATATGAGGATCAGAGAGTTTGGCAAATTAAGTATAAGTTTATTCATGTCACAAGACTGAAAAGGGACGTACTATACTCGATCAAAATATCAAAAAATTTCTAAACTACACACAAATTCAATCAATACATAATTATATAATTATACCAATAAATTGCAAAAAAGAAAAAGGAAGAAGAATGTGCGTTAGTGATTAGGTAACTACTTAAATTGGATAACTGTGACAAATTTTTTTAATTTCTACTCTTTCCTTTAATTTAATAAAAAGTTAAAGTGTCAGTTGAGCAGTGGCGTAGTGAACATAACCGGCGCCCGGGGCACGACACTTTATTAGCGCCGCCTCAGAGCCGAACCTAGCCTAGGTAGCGCCCGAGGCAGAATCAAAAAATGGCGCCCCTGTAGAGAAAATATTGCCTTTTTCCTCCCAAAAAACAAATGACGAGCAAAAAAAAACGTCACATTCATTTTTTTGGTGCCCCCAAAGACCTGCCACTCTTTGGGGCACATTTGACACCCCTCTTTGTCGCACATTTGGCGCCCCTATACGAGTGGCGCCCGGTGCATGATAGACCCCCTTGCACCCCCGTCGCTAAGCCTCTGCAGTTGAGAGTTCCGCCAACGTTAAAATTTTTAAATACATATTGAGTTGGCAGGAAAGTAATAAGACACTTTGTTAGTAGAAATATGGGGCTACGGGATCCTCCATCCCTCCATCCGACTTTTTGAGCGACCTCGGATGGAGGCAAAACTACCGAGGCGGTTCTAGAAGCCTCCGGCGGTGGGTGGAGCAAAATTTTTTTCTAGCCTAGCGGAACTTGATCCAACCTAACAGAACCTAAGGAAATTTGGTGTAACCTAACAGATTGTTTCTAACCTAAGAATTCCCTAATAGATGGCGCAGCCACCTTCGAGCCCTGTAAATTCCCTAATAGATGACGCAGTCACCTTTGATAGCGTTGCTGGTCTGGATTCCTGTGTGTAAGTTTGAAAAATTGTCAACAGGTGGCGCAGTCACCTTTGATAGCGTCGTTAGTCTGAACCACCGCGAATTCTGTACCTAGATTCAAAATTCCATGAAAAGGTGGCGTTGCTTTCATAATTTTATAATATTTTTATCTGAAAACGGGTTTAAACTTGTATAAATTGTCAGCTGACGTCACTAAAGGTAAACTGATATCAAACAGCGAAGATTTCTCTCTAATATGCAAAAATGAATTTTATCATATGATTGCATATTTTTATCTGAAAACAGGTTTATACTTGTATAAATTGCCAGCTGACGTCACTAAAGGTAAACTGATATCAAATAGCGAAGATTTCTGTCTAATATGCGAAAATGAAGCAGCAGGTTTTAACCTGTATAGCTACATAAAGTGTGACAGCTGACGTCACCATACTATTTTTTCTGCTATAAAAAGGACGCGACAGAATTTCATCAGTTACAATTTTGTTCGAAACTTTAGTGAAAAAAAACATTAAACCTTATTGTTGTGAATTTTCAATTGTTGTGTGTTAAGAGTTAATTGTTGCCAACAATGGAATCCATTACTGCTGGTGCTTCATCTGGAAACAGAGACTTAATTCAAAAAATGGCTGGAAATTTTGTGGATGAATTGAATCATCTTGGCGCTGTTAAACGATGGATTAAACTTTCTGATATGGAAATTGGAAAAGTATATAAAATAATGGGAGCCAGTCAACTACCATCGAAATTCGATTCATCGAAAATGAAGACAATATTGGAATTGGAAATTGGATACATTTCGTTACCAGCGAGATTTGACAATTTGAACGAGCAGATGCTGGCATGGTTGCAAAGCAATCCAAAACTGGGTATTATGAATAATGGACCCATTGGACTAACTCATAAATTGCAATTCAAAACGTTGGATCTTCTTGAAATCGTGGAGGATGCTGAATGGCGAATTTTGTAATTTACTCTCTTCAAAATGTATTATTTAATTGTACTATGTATTTTAAAAATTTCAATATTGTATCAATTTTTATATATATTTAATAAAAATTATAAAAAAACAAAAAAAAAGACCAAAAAAACAAACAAAAAAACCAAAAAAAACAAAAACAAAAAAAAAAAAAAAAAAAAAAATTAGATTTTTTTTTCAATACCCATCGCTAGACATTGATTTATATTCTAGTTTTGATTATGCCAGATTAATAAATAAACATTATTTGGTGTTTAATAAAAAATTTAAAAAATCGATTTTTCAATTCAGGTCTCGTCTCTAAATCACAATTTTTGAACTAAGTATAAATCAATAATACATATGAGTAATATTTGATATGCATCGTATTATTAGGTTTTATGGTGAATAATTATAAAACAAAAAAAGATTTAATATCCCCTGAAAACGAAAAATTTAATTTTTCACATGCTTAATAAAAATTATTTTTCAAGTTTAATAAAAATTATTCTTTATAAAATTGTCTATCAAATATTAGCCTTGCACATACATATAAGAAATGCTGATCTGCTAAAATATAAATCTTGGAATGTGGATACATGTTATAAAAGTCCAATACGTTCATACATATGTATATATGAATATTACATTGTAATACAGGTATTCGCTATATCTATATGAATCGTGTTTAAAAGCCAAATTTATTTTCCTGAATTTTTTAAAATATATATAGTAATATAATATTTCGCATATATACAGTACTCTGTTAAAAGTACGGGTTTCTACACCGTTAAAAACATATATTTTACAATATCAATATATTGTAAAAAATCATATTTCTTAATATTTTTAAAACTGAATATGTAATATCAAGAATTTAAAACAGTTTTGAAACATTAATTTCTCCTCATAATATTTTTTTAGTCTTAAATTAATAGCACAATGTTCCATATATTTTAAGAAAATTTTTCTTTTAATATTTTATAACTTATCTAAAAAATTTATAGCTATTTTTTATCCAAAAATTTATTACTTGCTATTGTTAAAAAATTAGTTAAATATATCTATAGGTATTAAGTGACCCCTAGTTTTGTGAAAGACGGTAGTAAGAGCAATTCATCTTAAATACGAAATTATTTTATCAATGCTAAATAAGCGTTTTTTTTCTCATATTATCATACTCCAATATATTGTATATTATTATAATTTATAAAAATGTGTTTTATTTATTAAAAAATTTAGCAAAATTTTAAATAATATCACGTCAAAATAATATTCAGAAGTCAATAAAAGACAATAGCAGTAAATTTATTAAGATAACTATAAATAAATATTAATCTAATGTTGAAATATTTATTAACAAATAGTACTGCTTAGTAGAAAATTAGGTACCTATTGTTTTGTTTTCAAATTTACCTTTTTGCAATTAAAGAAAATTTTAGTAACTATCGATACCTATATAAAACGATACCCATAAAAGACAAGCATGCTCTGATCTCAACAATTTTTTCCCATGTTAAATTTGTATGTTCTTACTTCGCTGAAACTTATTATGTTTATATATTCCCCCAATATTTTCTACCATAAACAATAGTTATAGCAAGCTAGGTAGGTATTGAATAAGTATTTTTTGTTTGTTAATTTATTGATGATAGAGAAAAAAATTTATGATTTTATAGACAGTGAAATACATTTAAACTATTTTTTGCAGTTTAATTTTGTAAAAACACCTAAAAATTATCAGTCACAGACAAATATTTCTAAGCAAACGAATTGAAAATGTAGTTTTATATCATAAGAATAAATGCGTATATATAGGGTGGACAGTAAATAACTCTCATAATTTTTAAAGAGCGGATGAAAACTTTAATTTTGGATTACGAAATTTTATTTTTTTTCCGGAGTTAAGCTGCATTCAATTAATTAACCCTTTCCTGCACAGCAGTTTTAGATCATTACTGTGCAAACGATACTTCAAATTAGCAAATCATTAATAACATGGGTAAATACTTATTAGCAAGAATTACATAGTTTACACATATGTTCTATCGCACCAGAATGTTAATAGGACAATGCGATTTAATTGCCTATATTCAGGAGCAAGCAAAAACATTACCTATTTTAATAACTTAGAAAATACACATTACATAGTTCGTTGTAAGAACAATCATTTCGGTGATCTTTTTTTTTTTTTTTTTAACGAATTACTAAATTTGCTTAAGGACTATGGTATGTAAGAAATAACAACACTCACATAATTTTAAAATAATTAACATATAGCTATTGGAAAAGTTACAAAGATTTTTTTAACAACTTATTAAATGCTGATAGCTTATTTTAATATCTCCTATAGGGCCTTAAGTATAACCCTTCACCCGAAATTTTTTCATCACCATCGTTGGCGACTGTATTCTCGTCATCATCAGCTTCTCCTTCGCTCGCAGTATCTTCGCTATCGCTAGTAGATGTTTTTTCATCATCATTGAATACATATTTTAACACTGGTTCAATAATATCATGCTTTTCCAATTCCCTGGTTATTGAGATAATCCGCTTTCCAATGTCACTTTCCTTTAAATTATTAAAATGGCTTCGTTTTTTCTCGTTTTCGATATAATCCGCGAAGCTGGGATTTATAATATGACTCCTTTCCATTAAATTGCACACAGTATTAACCATTTCTTCTCCAATTTGCGTCTGAGTCGCTAAACTTCTTAGTTCATCAACTAAATGGTTCGGGTCATCAAAATATTCTTCTCCATCAACAGGTTTCGAATGGCCATTATGAAGGTTAGTATTTTCATCATCATATTTGAAACGTTTAGCTTCTCCATTTATTGAATTAGATGTTGAAGGTTGGTCCTTTTCTTCCGAATTTTTATCTTCTTGTTCTTCATCCTTTGCGCATGCGTTCTGAAGCTCTTTGACCATTAATATGTCTAGAGCAGTTTGTAAGAGACCAGCTATCTTTGGAGTAAAACTTGTTTCTTTGTAGTTATCAGGCGATGGTAAATGCTTTTGTTCATCAGATCGATTATCTTCGACATTTACCGATTGTAGAATATTATGTGAGTTTTTTAAAGCGTGGAATTTACTTCTGATTGCTTCTGCTGCAGCCATCATACTTTCATCAAAAGTATTCAAGTTTCTTTTAGATAGATCTGTATCATTTTCGTGTTGATTTTGAAATACTGGTGCTTTATCTTCCTTTTCTTCATTTCTTGCTTCAAAACTATATTCGGTTTCATTATCATCATTTTCATCATTAGATTTTGACGATTCACTTTGTCTCCTGTTCTCCGCGCTGTTCACTTGTGTCCCATTATTTACCGTGGTATATTCAAACTGATTATTTGCGATCTGGTCATTATTGTTTGTTTCATGTTCCTGAGTATGCACTCTTCTTTTCATATGACGTAAAAGAGAACTTCTCCGCGAAAATGTCTTGTCACAACGTATACAGTTAAACATTTTGATAGATGTGAAGAGTTCGATTTATAACATAACACTGATTAGTTTTTATATCGACATGATCTTATATAGTACAACCAGAGCAGAATTGACGTAAAGTAATGATACCAAAATGCACCAAAGGTGCACCAAATGACACCAAACTGCACCAAAGGTGCACCAAATGACACCAAACTGCACCAAATGACACCAAAATGCACCAAAGGTACACCAATTGACACCAAACTGCTCCAAAGGTGCACCAAATGACACCAAACTGCACCAAATGACACCAAAATGCACTAAAGGTGCACCAATTGACACCAAACTGCTCCAAAGGTGCACCAAAATTCACCAAAAGTGCACCAAATGACTCCAAACTGCACCAAAGGTGTCATTTGGTGCAACTTTGGTGCAGTTTGGTGTCATTTGGTGCACCTTTGGTGCAGTTTGGTGTCATTTGGTGCACCTTTGGTGCAGTTTGGTGTCATTTGGTGCAGTTTGGTGTCATTTGGTGCACCTTTGGTGCAGTTTGGAGTCATTTGGTGCACTTTTGGTGAATTTTGGTGCACCTTTGGAGCAGTTTGGTGTCAATTGGTGCACCTTTAGTGCATTTTGGTGTCATTTGGTGCAGTTTGGTGTCATTTGGTGCACCTTTGGAGCAGTTTGGTGTCAATTGGTGTACCTTTGGTGCATTTTGGTGTCATTTGGTGCAGTTTGGTGTCATTTGGTGCACCTTTGGTGCAGTTTGGTGTCATTTGGTGCACCTTTGGTGCATTTTGGTATCATTACTTTACGTCAATTCTGCTCTGGTTGTACTATATAAGATCATGTCGATATAAAAACTAATCAGTGTTATGTTATAAATCGAACTCTTCACATCTATCAAAATGTTTAACTGTATACGTTGTGACAAGACATTTTCGCGGAGAAGTTCTCTTTTACGTCATATGAAAAGAAGAGTGCATACTCAGGAACATGAAACAAACAATAATGACCAGATCGCAAATAATCAGTTTGAATATACCACGGTAAATAATGGGACACAAGTGAACAGCGCGGAGAACAGGAGACAAAGTGAATCGTCAAAATCTAATGATGAAAATGATGATAATGAAACCGAATATAGTTTTGAAGCAAGAAATGAAGAAAAGGAAGATAAAGCACCAGTATTTCAAAATCAACACGAAAATGATACAGATCTATCTAAAAGAAACTTGAATACTTTTGATGAAAGTATGATGGCTGCAGCAGAAGCAATCAGAAGTAAATTCCACGCTTTAAAAAACTCACATAATATTCTACAATCGGTAAATGTCGAAGATAATCGATCTGATGAACAAAAGCATTTACCATCGCCTGATAACTACAAAGAAACAAGTTTTACTCCAAAGATAGCTGGTCTCTTACAAACTGCTCTAGACATATTAATGGTCAAAGAGCTTCAGAACGCATGCGCAAAGGATGAAGAACAAGAAGATAAAAATTCGGAAGAAAAGGACCAACCTTCAACATCTAATTCAATAAATGGAGAAGCTAAACGTTTCAAATATGATGATGAAAATACTAACCTTCATAATGGCCATTCGAAACCTGTTGATGGAGAAGAATATTTTGATGACCCGAACCATTTAGTTGATGAACTAAGAAGTTTAGCGACTCAGACGCAAATTGGAGAAGAAATGGTTAATACTGTGTGCAATTTAATGGAAAGGAGTCATATTATAAATCCCAGCTTCGCGGATTATATCGAAAACGAGAAAAAACGAAGCCATTTTAATAATTTAAAGGAAAGTGACATTGGAAAGCGGATTATCTCAATAACCAGGGAATTGGAAAAGCATGATATTATTGAACCAGTGTTAAAATATGTATTCAATGATGATGAAAAAACATCTACTAGCGATAGCGAAGATACTGCGAGCGAAGGAGAAGCTGATGATGACGAGAATACAGTCGCCAACGATGGTGATGAAAAAATTTCGGGTGAAGGGTTATACTTAAGGCCCTATAGGAGATATTAAAATAAGCTATCAGCATTTAATAAGTTGTTAAAAAAATCTTTGTAACTTTTCCAATAGCTATATGTTAATTATTTTAAAATTATGTGAGTGTTGTTATTTCTTACATACCATAGTCCTTAAGCAAATTTAGTAATTCGTTAAAAAAAAAAAAAAAAAGATCACCGAAATGATTGTTCTTACAACGAACTATGTAATGTGTATTTTCTAAGTTATTAAAATAGGTAATGTTTTTGCTTGCTCCTGAATATAGGCAATTAAATCGCATTGTCCTATTAACATTCTGGTGCGATAGAACATATGTGTAAACTATGTAATTCTTGCTAATAAGTATTTACCCATGTTATTAATGATTTGCTAATTTGAAGTATCGTTTGCACAGTAATGATCTAAAACTGCTGTGCAGGAAAGGGTTAATTAATTGAATGCAGCTTAACTCCGGAAAAAAAATAAAATTTCGTAATCCAAAATTAAAGTTTTCATCCGCTCTTTAAAAATTATGAGAGTTATTTACTGTCCACCCTATATATACGCATTTATTCTTATGATATAAAACTACATTTTCAATTCGTTTGCTTAGAAATATTTGTCTGTGACTGATAATTTTTAGGTGTTTTTACAAAATTAAACTGCAAAAAATAGTTTAAATGTATTTCACTGTCTATAAAATCATAAATTTTTTTCTCTATCATCAATAAATTAACAAACAAAAAATACTTATTCAATACCTACCTAGCTTGCTATAACTATTGTTTATGGTAGAAAATATTGGGGGAATATATAAACATAATAAGTTTCAGCGAAGTAAGAACATACAAATTTAACATGGGAAAAAATTGTTGAGATCAGAGCATGCTTGTCTTTTATGGGTATCGTTTTATATAGGTATCGATAGTTACTAAAATTTTCTTTAATTGCAAAAAGGTAAATTTGAAAACAAAACAATAGGTACCTAATTTTCTACTAAGCAGTACTATTTGTTAATAAATATTTCAACATTAGATTAATATTTATTTATAGTTATCTTAATAAATTTACTGCTATTGTCTTTTATTGACTTCTGAATATTATTTTGACGTGATATTATTTAAAATTTTGCTAAATTTTTTAATAAATAAAACACATTTTTATAAATTATAATAATATACAATATATTGGAGTATGATAATATGAGAAAAAAAACGCTTATTTAGCATTGATAAAATAATTTCGTATTTAAGATGAATTGCTCTTACTACCGTCTTTCACAAAACTAGGGGTCACTTAATACCTATAGATATATTTAACTAATTTTTTAACAATAGCAAGTAATAAATTTTTGGATAAAAAATAGCTATAAATTTTTTAGATAAGTTATAAAATATTAAAAGAAAAATTTTCTTAAAATATATGGAACATTGTGCTATTAATTTAAGACTAAAAAAATATTATGAGGAGAAATTAATGTTTCAAAACTGTTTTAAATTCTTGATATTACATATTCAGTTTTAAAAATATTAAGAAATATGATTTTTTACAATATATTGATATTGTAAAATATATGTTTTTAACGGTGTAGAAACCCGTACTTTTAACAGAGTACTGTATATATGCGAAATATTATATTACTATATATATTTTAAAAAATTCAGGAAAATAAATTTGGCTTTTAAACACGATTCATATAGATATAGCGAATACCTGTATTACAATGTAATATTCATATATACATATGTATGAACGTATTGGACTTTTATAACATGTATCCACATTCCAAGATTTATATTTTAGCAGATCAGCATTTCTTATATGTATGTGCAAGGCTAATATTTGATAGACAATTTTATAAAGAATAATTTTTATTAAACTTGAAAAATAATTTTTATTAAGCATGTGAAAAATTAAATTTTTCGTTTTCAGGGGATATTAAATCTTTTTTTGTTTTATAATTATTCACCATAAAACCTAATAATACGATGCATATCAAATATTACTCATATGTATTATTGATTTATACTTAGTTCAAAAATTGTGATTTAGAGACGAGACCTGAATTGAAAAATCGATTTTTTAAATTTTTTATTAAACACCAAATAATGTTTATTTATTAATCTGGCATAATCAAAACTAGAATATAAATCAATGTCTAGCGATGGGTATTGAAAAAAAAATCTAATTTTTTTTTTTTTTTTTTTTTTTTGGTTTTTTTGTTTGTTTGTTTGGTCTTTTTTTTTGTTTTTTTATAATTTTTATTAAATATATATAAAAATTGATACAATATTGAAATTTTTAAAATACATAGTACAATTAAATAATACATTTTGAAGAGAGTAAATTACAAAATTCGCCATTCAGCATCCTCCACGATTTCAAGAAGATCCAACGTTTTGAATTGCAATTTATGAGTTAGTCCAATGGGTCCATTATTCATAATACCCAGTTTTGGATTGCTTTGCAACCATGCCAGCATCTGCTCGTTCAAATTGTCAAATCTCGCTGGTAACGAAATGTATCCAATTTCCAATTCCAATATTGTCTTCATTTTCGATGAATCGAATTTCGATGGTAGTTGACTGGCTCCCATTATTTTATATACTTTTCCAATTTCCATATCAGAAAGTTTAATCCATCGTTTAACAGCGCCAAGATGATTCAATTCATCCACAAAATTTCCAGCCATTTTTTGAATTAAGTCTCTGTTTCCAGATGAAGCACCAGCAGTAATGGATTCCATTGTTGGCAACAATTAACTCTTAACACACAACAATTGAAAATTCACAACAATAAGGTTTAATGTTTTTTTTCACTAAAGTTTCGAACAAAATTGTAACTGATGAAATTCTGTCGCGTCCTTTTTATAGCAGAAAAAATAGTATGGTGACGTCAGCTGTCACACTTTATGTAGCTATACAGGTTAAAACCTGCTGCTTCATTTTCGCATATTAGACAGAAATCTTCGCTATTTGATATCAGTTTACCTTTAGTGACGTCAGCTGGCAATTTATACAAGTATAAACCTGTTTTCAGATAAAAATATGCAATCATATGATAAAATTCATTTTTGCATATTAGAGAGAAATCTTCGCTGTTTGATATCAGTTTACCTTTAGTGACGTCAGCTGACAATTTATACAAGTTTAAACCCGTTTTCAGATAAAAATATTATAAAATTATGAAAGCAACGCCACCTTTTCATGGAATTTTGAATCTAGGTACAGAATTCGCGGTGGTTCAGACTAACGACGCTATCAAAGGTGACTGCGCCACCTGTTGACAATTTTTCAAACTTACACACAGGAATCCAGACCAGCAACGCTATCAAAGGTGACTGCGTCATCTATTAGGGAATTTACAGGGCTCGAAGGTGGCTGCGCCATCTATTAGGGAATTCTTAGGTTAGAAACAATCTGTTAGGTTACACCAAATTTCCTTAGGTTCTGTTAGGTTGGATCAAGTTCCGCTAGGCTAGAAAAAAATTTTGCTCCACCCACCGCCGGAGGCTTCTAGAACCGCCTCGGTAGTTTTGCCTCCATCCGAGGTCGCTCAAAAAGTCGGATGGAGGGATGGAGGATCCCGTAGCCCCATATTTCTACTACTTTTGTTCTTACTTTTTAAAATCTAACATTTTCATTTTTAAAAAAAACTTCAATCAAATAAATACTCGCCATGAGCATTTATGACTTCTTGCCAACGTATAGGCCTGGACTGGATGCCTGCTGCCCAGAACTTAGCGGACCGTGAATCGAAGAAGTTGCTTAGAATGTCTCATTACTTGCGTGCCAACCCAATACTTGAGGAGTTTCCGAGTTTCAACTTTGAGGAGGTGTTTCATCCATTAAAATCGTTTTTAACACAAATTGGTATCTTTTATGTAATTTGGTAGTCAGCTTCTACGTAATTTAGATTTGTTTTTTTATTGTTGAAATATTAGACAAAACCGTGAGATCTGCATCATTATATATGAAATTTTGGAGTAAAAACAAGACGGGATTAAAATTGGAACCCACAAAATCTACAGTCTGGATACTAGTTCAATCTATATACAAAATTTCAGCCACCCAGGTTATTTGTAAAGAGGGTTGCAAGCTTACTAAACTCTCTGAAAGATACGAAAAGGCATGAAGTTTTGGTATAAAACGGTATAGAGACGAGAACTAAAAACTGAAAACCACGAAAGGCTCACCATTACTATTAATTATTGAAATTCAAGGAAGAAGAAATTAGTACTAGTTTAACCCTAGAATCATACATTGGTCTACGAATCAAGTTAATCATACATCGGCGTCATTTTGACGAATGGACTTTTTACGGGGAGTTTTAGAGTTTATTTGCAAAAAACATTTTTTTTACATAACAATACCACGAAAGCGAACAAAATATTTAAAAAAATTGGATTTGGAAAAATTTCTTAATATAAATGTTTATTAATTTTTTTAATCTTTTTATCAAAGCATATTTTCATTAAAAAATTAAAAAATAGATAAATACATCAATTGTATCATAAAACATGTGTTTCAAATAATTAATTTATGAACTATTATGAGTCAGTGGACATGTGTGACTTTACAGAATGTGAAATTTCGCAGTCATAAATATTCCTATAGATATGTAGTTATTTCCTCTTTCGAATAAGATCTCAAAAAATAATAAAAATGAAAATATTTTCCACAAAATAAATTGTTAATCTTTTTTTAAGTCATTCGAAACGCATTCTTTAGTTTTCGATTCAATATATTAAAATTTCAGTATTATGTCGTCTCTATAAGTCAAACAGCTGTAATCATCTTTCACATTATCATAATCATTGAATAAATTAATTATAACACCCATATCTTTAATAAATTTTAGAAAAATTAGGAAAACTTTTATATGTGGAGTATAAAATCTTTAAAAAAAAAAAAAACATCAGTTAGTCATACATCGTCGTCCTTTTGACGCACACTATTTCAGTATAAAAAAAACTACAATAGCTATAAACAAAATTTATACGTCTTATGTGTTATAATAACAAATAAATTTGATAACAGAAGTCTCATAGCAAGCAGGCAACAACAAGTTGTAGCAGGGCCGGATTAACCCTGAGTGCCGCCCCTAGGCACCGTAAAAAATGCCCCCTCTACCTGTTCCCTGAAAAAAAGCAAAACTTAATTTTTCCTACTTTTTTTCAAACTTTCTCTTAAAAAATAACTGACCAGCAAAAAAAAAAAAAAAAACGTCAATTACAAATTTTACCACCCTGTTTTCAAAATCTTCCGCCCCTAAAAACTGGCCGCCCCTAGGCCATGGCCTAGGTTGGGCTATTGGCGAAGCTGGCCCTGAGTTGTAGTATTGGTGCAGCTAGAGAAGTTCGTTCGTCGTTTTGACGAGTACGTATGATTCTGGGGTTAATAAAGGCAGCATAGTGCTATTTTGTAGTTTTATTTACATACTTTAAAAAACGAAATTGAGAATACTTGAACCTATCAAAATGATATTCAGTAATCTAAATAAGTAATACTAAAGTAACTAATAATTAATAAAATAACATTAAATATCTCGCCATAATATTATATTTAATTATATGTATTTGTTTATACAGATGTGTTTCCATAAAATGCATACATACATAATAATTGATAACTTCTATCATAATTCATAATTCATAATTCATATCATAATATACATTACATGCAGTTATTAAATAAAATATGTATACCTAACGACGGAAAATATAAATGTTCCCTAAACAAACAAAATTATACATAATATGTATACATATATGTATCTATTATTATTTTTACGAACATTAATATGTATGTATGGTCCATTTCAGTTAAATTTAACCATGCTTCATCACTTTAAATTTAAATAATTTCCGTTTTCTTGGCTTTACCTCTTTCATTATTGCATTTACGTAAATTTTAAATTTGCAGTTTGTTTTTAGAAAAGAATAGAAGATTGATTTGTTTCGAATATAAGAATTATTTAATTTTTTAACGATGACTCATAATCGATTGTAGTTGAAATGGGGTATAATTAGTGTACTGTTATGAAGTTATGATATATGTAGTATATTATGTACTTAAATACAAAGTAAATGTACGTACTATAAAGATATATTATTAAGGTTCCGAAGAAAAATTTCGGAAGTTTATTTCGTTGTTCTTTTGTCCATCTCCTCGTCAATATGTCATACTACCATCTTTGTGCCTGCGAACATGAAATTTTGTATGTAGATACTACAGGTGTATATTTCAATTAATATTACGCAACAATTTCTCACGACAATTGAAACGAACTAACTTAATTTTCAAATGTGTTCCAACGTCTTCCGGTAAATGTATCAAATTATGCAAAACTGTAAATTAAACATTGTTTCCCATGGAATTTTAAACAATTTTGAATTAAAGCGGGATATTCCCATGTAACGATTAAAATTTTCGAATTTTTACCCGACTGCATCAGAAGGAGGGTAATGTGTTTCGAAAGTATGTATAAGTATTATATACGTATGTAAAGTATTATATACGTATCCTCTGACTATGTCTGTTTCCGTGGCGCAGCCTGCAGCTTAAAGACGGTTCTACACGATGCTACGAACACCTTCCAACATTGGACGTTCGATGGTTCATCGCATCGTGTGGCCGTTGTTCGAACCTACGAGTGTCCAATGTCGAGCGTCAAACATTCGCATTTGGCCATGTCCCACTCGATGTCGGTATTCTTGCACCGAGTGAAAGGGATGCTTCGAACGTTTGAAGGTCAATGTTGGTTGCGTTGGTTGGTTCGACTCAGCAGCTGCACGACTCGTTCATGTGAAGAGAGACAACATCAGTGTATAACATTAGAGATAACATCAGACAGATAACAGCCCCGTCCACTGAGTACCAACACATCATCATTCGTATTGGATCAAACATTCGATTCACCGTGTAGCAGATACATTTGTCGCACCAACTATCGAACTTAATTGCCTCAAACGTACGATCGAACGTTGGAAGGAACGTTCGTAGCATCATGTAGAACCCGCTTAACCTAAACGGTTTGACGGATTTTGGTAAAGAAGGTACCGTTGGATTCGTCTTAATCTCGGGAGTGCTATCGGCTACATGAAATTTTAAAAGTCATCCCCTAAATAGGCGGTAGAACAAGGGTTGAAAATTTATATGGAAACTATTTTTTGTCGATGAATTCATCCGTGTCGAGTCGATGACGACATACTGAGTGCACGAAATCATTTAATCAACTTTCAATGACTCTACGCGGACGAAGTCGTAAACAAAAGCTATTATATTAGAGCTAGTATAAAAAAAAATTTAATATTAAATTCGTGGTAATTTAGGCTGCCAGTCGCTGTAATCTCTTGTGCGAACCTATTTTTCTTCTAAATAAATAAACAACGCTAAAAAAACCTAAATAAAAAAGTTAATTAAAAAAATCAAAAAACCCGACTGCATAAAAAGTAAACTAAAACGGTGGAAATAAAATGGAAATAGAGAAAAAGAAGAATGAATAATAAGTAAAGCAGTCGGAGGCATATCTGTTATACCAAGTTAAACAGAACAGTTTAATGCCTCCGACTGCTTTATTTTTTATTCATTCTTCTTTTTCTCTATTTCATCTTGTTTCCACCGTGTTAGTTTACTTTTTACGCAGTCGGGTTTTTTGATGTTTTTAATTAACTTTTTTATTTTAAACATATAATATATTAAAAGTAAAATACATTAGGAGTATACTGTGAAAATTGTAGATCGAAATTCAAATTACTTACGAAGTTATAGCATATAGAAGAGCGTATAGCGAATAGCATATAGTGTAAGCGCTCTAAGAAAATGATCCTTACGAAGAAGCAGAAGGGTTATTCCATGAATCAGGTGTAGCTGATATAGCTGAAGTATCGGGGAACGGAGTACATTAATCCCTCACAGTACTGGAGGGCATAAAATTTTTGAAGGGGGTCAGAATATTTATTGTTTTGTGGAAAATATAATATATATTTGCTTTGACCTAGTAAATAGGTCTTTGTCTGAAGTCTCATAAATATATATACTACATTTTTCTATATATAAACTACATTTTTCTGACTGGTGGCCAGTATAGATGAAATTTTCATAAATCGATCGAGCATAGTTTTACCATGTTGCTCGACACACTAGTGGTTATCGTTCGAACTGAAATCCTTTATTTTTAATAATAATTTCTTAATTTTTTTTTTCAATTTTCAATGAAAAAAACACCATTTTTGAAATTTTTGTTAAAAGTCCGCCATTTTTTTATTTGTTAAAATAAATGTTTAATCCTAGTTCGGACGATAGAGATAAATCTATAAAAGAAGAATATGGTTGATTTTTCATTGTAGATCATTACAAATGGAGATTTACTGCCCACCACCTACTCATGTTTTCCCATGTTTTCCTTGAGGAGTCCACTTAACCTTAAAAAACATAAACAAAGCACTGTAAAACTGCGTAAGAAAATATTTTATCGTACAATTTAAGACGCAAGTAGAAACATAAAAAAACTGAAAAGATGGTATTTTATTTTGATATAGAAAAAAATTTTTGAAATAAGCTTAAAATTCTACGCGTCACATACAGAATACCGCCTTAAATAATGCCCAAGGTCTTTCACACATTCATTATTGCGAATAGAATTAATTCTGACATTAATATTTTAATAACACTCTTCAAAATATTAAAATAATCATCAGAATATTCACTTAATAATCATGTGCAGTTTTAGAATAAATGAATCCACATGGAATTAAGAAAAAAAGAAATTGTGTAGCTTTCCACCTGTCCAATTCATCTAAAGTATGAGTTCTTCTCGTGAAATCTATCCAAGACATCCCATTCCGTACTGAAATTAAGTATTACGAAATTTTATTACTCATTTTGCTGCTAAATTTTAAAAATGTTCATTCCATCCTTTGATCCAACTTATTCGAACAATAATGTATAAGGATCTTGTGGAAGTCTTAGCAATTCGCAACACTGAGGCTGCCTTCATCGAAAGTTTTTTTTTTCAGTGGAAAAGCCTCAGTGTTGCGAATTGCTAAGGCCTGGCAGCCCTCAATATTTTTACTTTGCACCTCGAAATCTTCATTTTGGTGCAATGTATTTGATGACATAACAAAACCATATCTGGAATTGACATGAGATTTTTATCATGTGGGCAAAATTTGACAATTCTAAAGGGGCTTTCTTTATGTCTGGGGTAGAACTACTCACAAAAAATCATAAATGTATCTTATACATACGTTTTGCATACGGCAGGCTGTTGGACTATTGGTTTTTATAACTGGTTAGTTTCTAATCTAACCATATAATTGGGTGTGTTTCTTGACAGCCTTAACAAAAGCTTAAAAAGGGTAACCTCAACTTTTTCTAGTAAATCCGTGTACTGTAGAGCCCATACAAGATATTCATTACGATTGAATTGAAGAGTTGCAGCCTAGCTTCCCAGAAATTACATTTAGATTTTGTCAATAATGACATAACCGAGGCAATAGCAGCTCCAGCTTTTGCAGCCATACGCTGTGCACTGTGCAGGTTCAAGGGAAATACAGTTGAACCACTAAATATAATACCTAGATAAACATAGCTTTTGCTGACTTAAATCGGATGACCCTGATATATAAGCCACTCCAAATGGGGTAGTCGAGCATGTTTGTGGAAACAATCTTGGTCTTATCAGTATTTACAGTTAAACCACTTACAGTAATATAATTTTCCAAAATAATTAATTTTCACTGAATATTTACATAAGTGTTACCTAAAATAACTAATTGTAAGTCATCAAGATACCACAGCATCAAAACGTCGCTATCATTGTTGAAATGTAAACCATAAACATCATTGTTTCTAAAGTAATCCTCAATATCACTAATATACAATGAGAATAATATGAGACTAAGTGATTCTCCTTGAAAAACTCCTTCTGAAATTGGCATATCTTTACTAAACAGCCATTAACTTTGATTCTTAAATTAGCATTCTGATGCAGATTACGACATATTCTAACAATTTTTGCACTAAGTCTTAAATTAAATAATTTATACCACAGTTTATCATGAAGAACTGAGTCGAGAGCTCGCTGCGATTCTGCAAAAATTCAAAACATTTTTCAATCACGAAAACGCACATTCACTTTAAGAATAGAATTCAGTGCAAAAATATTATCAATATAGCTTCAATGTCTTCGAAAACCTGCCTTAACACTCAGAAATTAACCCACATTTTTCTGTCCATATATTAATTCTACTTAACAGTGAAATCTGAGTGAAATTTTTTTCGACAGAGTTAAGGAGTGCAATACTTCTGTAATTATAAGGGTAGCAGTCATCTTTTTATGAATCAAAGTTAATATTATTTTAGACCAGCACTCTGGTATTTGTTCTAGCTAAAAAACTTTATTAAAAAATGCTGTGACGCATAAAAACCAATCCTCTGGCAAGTGTTTATAAAATTCATTTGAAATTAAATCGATACCCGGGGCTTTGCCATTCTAACAGCGTGTAATCGAACTTAGGACTTCTGTAGTATCAACTTCAGCATCCAAAAATGGGTGAATTACATTACACTTAAAAGTAATATACTCTTAAGGTATTACACCAACTTGAACGCTTAAAAAATGACCTTTTTCAGGAACTTTTTTTTGTGTACATAAAATTTCCCCCTGTTTTTTTTTTTTTTTTTTTTTAAAATTATTTGTTCATAATTCACGTAACAATAATATTTTCTTCTTGGGTTGACAACTTTGGGAGTTACAAGTATCCAAATCATCATCTAGATAACCAACATAGTAACATTAGTAGGACATAATAATAAAGGGATGACTTATAACTCCTAATGTTCCCTTTGTTACTACATATATTACAGTCATCTAAACCTTTATATTTATATTTATTAATAGGACATATTTATACAAGTAAGTAACACTGTCAAATACTATAGTTGTTTTTATGATCGCAAAAAACATATTTTATCATGAAAGCTATGAAAAGTTCTAGCTAAGGATCCCTGATTTAATGTGTGTCCAACATATACTCGGCCAATTTATACTTTATACATTAATCATTTCAACAATTTCACACAAAGGGGGCGTAAATATACATTTTTAACATCTTACTTTTTATTATCACAAAATTTAGTTTTATACATACAATAGAATCTAATAAACTAAAATCAAGATATTGAATACAATAATTTGTTTTACATTGTTTAAAATCCCACATGCAATCAACTTGTATACAGAAAAAAATGAATATGAGAAAAAACTAAAAAATTATCATTATAGACTAGCCTTTGCAATAGTATACACCAAGGGACTAAAGCATAATTTTTTTCTTTTGACAGTTTGTAACGCTTCCTGAAAAATAGCGACTAAACATAGAGAATGTTAGCAGTCAATTTAATGCATATTTGTTATCCGCCATGAGAATAAATTCAATATTCTTTATCTATAGTGCCTAAAATCCATATATGTAGAAAATTTTCCTGGGGAGACACAGTCTTTTTTATCATATTGAAATAGACTTATTTTGTACCTATTTTTATTTTAATCACTAATCTCTTTATTAAAGCTTTTTTATATGACCCAGGACTTCGATTGTAAAACAAAAATATCGAAATTTTTGACCAGACATTTGTAGTTGTTGTACCAAGAGTAAAAGATGCTGGATTTTTTTTTGTTTTGTGATTGGTCTGAATTAAACATATAAAAAGATACAAGGTAATTGTAAGTAATGAAAAGGAGAAACTTCATAAGTAAAAAATTTAAACAGATAGTGGAGAAAAACAAATTAAAAATAAATACACCTTTTAATAAAAAGTTATAAAAAATAAACAACAAAATCTAAAATTAATTCATTTTAATATTAAAATTAAAAAACTGAACTAAACCAAAGGGCAATAATCTATTAACACAAGATCAAAACTATGATTAAATTTTACCATTTCACGGACTATATAGCCTATATAGTACCAAATACGACCAAATACCTATGTACTATGTCGCTATACTGCTACTGCTGCTATCTACCGAATGTATGCACATTATAACTAGTATACAGTTGCACTGATATGTACTGAGGACAATAAAAAAGACACAGGAAAGAATGTTTCCCTTGAATAATTGTTTCAGTTTTTTTTATTATTATTAAAAAAATACTGATTATATTTTAGTTATTTTTGTACTATTAGAAAGATTACTACATTTTACATAGAGATAAAAAAAATTTTTACAAAATTTTTCTTAGTTTTTGAATTATAATGGTGTAAAAATTGGAGAAGATTTGCATACATGTATGATATAGACTGTGTCAGTGGGTGTGTGGATGTATAAAATAGGATGTTTGTTAAGCATACACACAAAGCCAGGAGAATCAAAACGAAAATTGTCTACGTACTTACGTATTGTCCATTCTGTTTCTGTCTAACCACATACACATAATATAATATAAATAACTATATAAGTTTATATTTATCATGCATATGTATACGTATACATTATTGTAAACGTATCTAAACGTATGTATATTGGATATTCGTAAATGTGTTTTGTTTGGAAATGCGAATGTATAAAAATGGACAATATTATTGTATAAATTTCATAATTATTTTAAATTTTATAAAAAATTTTAAATTTTGTGAAGGTTAATTTTTTTGGGGAGACACTGTCTCCCTTGTCTACTCTCACGCGTCGCCACTGGTACGTCGGAAAAATTTCTGGGGAGATAGATTTTGGTATAAAGTTTGGTATTGTGAATTTTTAAATGAAATGTCAAAAGTTCCCATTAATCTGAATGCCGCTAGAAATTTTTAACGGGGACAAGAGTTACCAAAAACGGTGTTTCGTTAATAATTCGCTAACGGCTGATTTATAGAAAAAATATAAATTATCAAATTTGTAACTTAGGAAATTATTTACACAAAGGGTACTGTAACTTTTATTATTTTATAGTATAAGGGGAATCGTTTTGAAGGTAATTCGACTTTCAGAGTTTTGAATTTCGTGTTTCTCATGAAATATGCACTCCCTCTTATGTCACCAAAACAATTATAAATCTGTTGAATCGTTAGTTTTTTGTTTAAAACAAAAGATATGAATCTCATAATTTTTCTTCTTCGGACCTTATTTCAATGTCTATACTTTTTTCTTCGTTATCTTTTTCTTCTTGTTCTTCTCCTGTTGTTTTCTCTATTTCCATAGATTCTGTCAAAGAATACGTGGGATCTATATCTTCAGTGGAGTCACAATTATTGACGTCATTATCGGGTCTGATAAAATCTGTCTGATAAAGTCTGATAAAAATAAAATTGAACTCAATAAATTGGTAAAGCATAAATTGGTTAACGATATATAAGCAAATTTTTACAACAGCGATTTAAGCTGCAACCCGTTATACCATCAAAAATATAGTATTCAATACAATGTCTGAAGCAGATGAAAATTATAATTGGCTGCAAAGTGTTATCCAGTTGGCTACATATCCAGAATTGCAAACTGTTCGTTACAACTCTATAAATCGAATTATTTCTAAAAATATTAATCATAAAAATAAAAGTTAAAGTATATCTTATAAGAATTTTCCTAAGCTAAAAATCTGATAGTCTGTATTTTTCCCGCAAACATATATATCAATAACTCAGATGGATGGGGACTTCTGACAATTCGCTAAAACCGCAATATCAATTTCATACCAAAATTCAACTTTTGGGTCTGTCCACAACAAAAGGTCCATAACATAAAAAAATAAAAAATATGATAAAATTATAATATTACTGGTATTGTCTTGTGTATTAGATGTAGGAAGTGGGTACCACTGTGTTTTTGTAGGGAACTTGTGTTTTGTTTGTTTTTTTGCCAGTTGTTTGGAGGCAATGTTAATTGTTAATGGTGTGTTGATTTTTTTGTATCCTTTTTAAGAATAATGTTACAGTTATAGTTGAAAGTTGAGAAGTTTTGATAAAAGAAGAATAATCTACAGGATCTAAGGTAACTATAACCCTAAGGCTTTTAATTCAAACTAATTTCATAAAATTATGAAATGGATGAAAGATTAGCAACCCAGTAACTGTAACGTGAGTTACCAAAACATTAATTTGTTTCTGTAACTTTTAGAAAATTGGACTCAGACATATGATTTTTTGTATTCTCTTCACAAATAACTCATTGATTGCAGAACTAATTTTTTTATATTTTTACAAAAAACAAAAATGTAAATTTAATGTATCTAAAAAATGTAACGTGAGTTACCAGAATGGTAACTCACGTTACGGAGTTTCTTAAATAGGAGTTATTTCTTTAGTTGTTTCTTTATTCGAGAAATGATGTGTGCCAGAGTAATGAGGATGCCATCCCTGAAGAAAAAAAATATGTTTGAAGAGTGTTTCTGGACAAAATAACAAGCTTTTCAAAACAGATGAAAATGACGTTACTTTTGTTAGTGTTAACAGGTTTTAAATGTACTTCCTTACCCAGAAATTGAAATTAAAGGTGGTAGGATTTACTAGAAGTTCAAAAAATCAGTTAATATTAAAGAGAAGTAAAAAACAGTAAGGGTTTCCCATTATGAATGTAGAAATGTTTTAACCAGTATTATAAGACAGCCTACTATAAATTGTAAGATTAAAATAAATAGGCTACTTTTTCACCTTCTGTTTAAAAATTCTATTGTTTAAGACTAGTATTTTATAGTTTATAACAGGTATTATAAAATTGTTTTGTTATTATGATATTTAGTAATAATAAAACTTTTCTAGTATTTCATATGGGTCGCTTAATTTGTTTGCCCAAACACTTTTTTTCTAAAATTACTTCTATATAAAAAAAGGGCTTCAATATTGTAAGATATTCTTTTAAAAACTGTATACATTGATTTGAGTATGTATACAAATAATAATTATTTTATATAACTGTTTTCAGACTATTTTCCAATGAAGACAAAATGTAACGTGAGTTACCGTAACGTGAGTTACCGACATTGATATGGAATTTTAATAATAAAGTCTTCTACAGGCATAGGAAAATTTTGACAAACTTATCATCTTCTATATAACACACACAGGTTGAATATAAAAAAAAAATTATTCTTGTAACTTTGAATCGGGAGCAGAAAAAAGCAATTGACTCCAAAGTAAATTTTGTATTGTCCCTTTTTTGTAACGTGAGTTACCGAAATGTTTAAATTATTATTTCAGTTGTCGACAACCCAAAAGCTTTAAAAAGAATGATGGTAAAAGCAAATCATCATGCTAATACTAGGAAAAATTCCAATTAAAAAATGTTTTAACTTGTAATGTTGTTATAATACAAAAACTATTAAATTTTGATTCACTTGGTAACGTGAGTTACCGTGGACACACCCTTTTCGGAAATTTTTCCAAAGTACAATGTTTAATTCCTCTGGACTATTACTTAAATACTTCGTATACAAATAAACTTATCTAATATTTTCACATTTTAGTGAGCGAAAATGTATAGGTGTACACAGGGCCGACGAGGGCGATGTCGGGCCCCCGGGCAGATGAAAATTTTCGTTCGGCAGTTCATTTTTCACATTTTTCCATTTTTTCCTTCCCACCTCCGAGGGTCAGAGAATATTCTCCCTTTTCGCCGAGGCCCTAATCAGGCCTCCGGGCCTCCTTTTAGGCCCGGACAATTGTCCCAGCTGCTCTACCCTCTCGCCGACCCTGGGTATACATTTACTTATGCATAACAATGATTCGTTTTAGAGATACTTTACTACCTATAAGCTTGTACATTATAATGTTTCTATTGTGTAATAGTATGGTTCTTTGTTCGTTATTAAGTATTTACTTTATTCAGTTTATTGTTTCAATTGTCAAATATTATATTAATTCAATAATAAGTACACAGAGTGTCTCTTTCGAAAGTGACGTTAATTTTTTTTAATACAGTTTTATTAACGCTGTACGGTCCGCAATTTCAACATCTGAAAATGTGTGCGATCCTGCCGCAAACAGGTACCGACCTGTAGCAAACACACTCTGTGTGATAATATCTGTAAACATTTATAGACGAATAACACACAAAAATATAATTTTATATTATTATCATTTATTTTTTTCTTTCTTTTTTTTTTGTAATTCTAATTACCTATATTGAAATGCGTACATACATACATGTAATAAAAGTTTTTTTTAATATTTTTATCAATATCAGTGTATTTGTCTGTTATTTATTTGTTTATTTTTTTTTTTTTATCAAAAATGTCTATATTTACAGTTATACAGCGTGAGTTTTTCAAGAGTTGCCATTTTGATTACAGCCAAACTGTTGATTTAATTGAAAAACTGTTCAAATAAGAGTTGTAGATATCGACGGGGGTCACCGATTACTATAGTCAGGAGCTTTGTAGCTCTTATGGCTTTCGAGCTATGATACAAACTTATAGATTTTTAAATAAGACTATCTGTTAATTTTTCGATAAAACTGATCTAGTGCATCAATTAAACACACAAATGAAGAAGAAAAAGAATTTTTACCCTTTTAGTTTATTTTTTGAAATTTTCTTTAATTTATTAATTAGGCGGTAAAAATATGCATTTGTGGTTACTTCAACCGACAGCATTTTGATCGGTCACGTTTCTATTACATCCAAGAAAAGAACCGTTTTCAGTATCATTCTCTGCGATACAAATGGTAGTAATTCAGATTTTGGAGTATAGATATCAGGCTCATAATGATCATATAGATGAAGTTTTTAACATATTTCCATAATAAAATAAAATTACTTTAAAAGATTAGTATTTAAAATAATTTAAAAAGAATTTGAAGTTATTCATTAATCTACTGGAAAACATATTTATTTTTTTTTTATTTATAGAGTAGCAGATGGAATTAAAATACATGTACACAACCAATACACAACAAAGTGACATTGGCGTTTCTTAATAATAGCAAAGTGAGGTTAACTGAGGTTTTTCGCAAAAAATTTTTCATTTCCGTTGAAAATACTTACTACAAAAATGTGTTTAGATGCTTATGTATCTACCAAATACTAACTTCAGAAAAATTATTTTTATATTTCTCAATGAATTAAAACTGAAATTTTATTTCTTTATTGTACTTATTTATCATTTTTATATGATAATTTAATCTATTTAATAATTTTAATTGCCGATGGAAAAGGTAATAATCCTTTAATTTTTCGTTACTACATTGATTAAAATGGCAGCCATATTGAGCTAATATCTTTTTAAATTACGTACAATTCTAATCGTTTGCAAGCACTTAAGTGCGAAATTTAAAAGTGTCATTTTTAAAACGTAATTACTCAGAAATATGAGATAAAACAATGAAACTTTGAATGTTACTGGTAGTTTTGAATCATAAACAAATTTTTGAAAAACTTTTAAACATACATTTCCATTTAAAAAACTATAAGTTTACATCATAGCTTGAAAACCATAAGAGCTATAAAGCTACTGACTATAGCAATCGGTCATCCTCGTCGATATCTACAACTCTTGTTTGATCAATTTTTCGATTAAATCAAGGGTTTGGCTTTAATCAAAATGGCAACTCTCGAAAAACTCACGCTGTATATGTTGAATTATTTCCTGGATTTATTAACATAGTTTATTTTTTTAATTCTTTAAAAAATAGACCGTATAGTATTAAAAAAAAAAAAATAAATAAAAAAAACTGTTTTGTCTGTGACCTCTGTTATATTAATTGTATTACACCAATATTTACAGAAATACAAGGAGACCAGTCCTTTGGAGTGAAAAGTAGTAATAAAGCAAAAGCAAGTTATGTGTCGATATTTTACAAGATGGACGACACTTTTTGTTAAGATTAATTGAATTAAGTGTTTAGTAGATTATATCATCAATTTTTTCTATCACTTTTATATGAGAAAACCAAACAACCAGATCATTTCGGGATAATTTTGTGACAGAGTTTTGTAATGGGTTGGTGGGCAGAGTAATCAATAAAATAAATTTTTGTTTGAATTCCCCAAAAAAAAAAATTTATTGTAATTAAAAAAAAAAAATGATTTTATAAAATTTTGTAAGTATAATTTTAAATTATACTTTTCAAAAAAACATATCTTTTATTTTAATCATAAATCTTAAAAAAAAATATATAAAGAAAAATCTTACATTTGTAAAATAAAATTTATAAAATTAATTAAGAGAAAATGTGAAAAATCTTACCTGGGAAAATTTTATAAATATTCACTATATACACACTAATCTATGAAGCTTTAGTTATTAGATTGCAACCTTTTTAACACAAAGAAAACTTAATCGCAATTAATTTTTAAAGTGCATTGCAATATTCTTGGACGCCGCGTCGTGCGGTGTATCCCGCACGCTGCGTACCCCCTGTGTAATCTATTGTTAGCAAAAGAATGTTAATTATCAAATTTACATTGATAACCTGAGTTAATTGTGATATTAAGTTTCAAATGCATTTTGCATTATTTTATGCATTTATATTCATAGAGTGTTAATAAAATGAATAGTTATGGAATTCTAGTCTCATAGGGTTTTCAATATTCAATATTCATCACAGTTTTATATTTTGTTTTTTGGAAATAGCTAAAGATAAGGTTTTAAAATTACGACAGTACATTTAGCGAAGAGTGGGCAAACAATAGGGAATATGCATGTTTTTTAGAAAATTGTGAAACATTTTTTAAAATATTCTATATCACAAATTCTTATGACCGTTCTTTTTGTTTGATTAATTTTAGTTTTCATAACGAAATTAATGTAAATTATCTACCTTAAATAAAAATTCCGCCAAAATGGTACATTTGAGCAATGAGCGATCCTATTGGTTGTGACGTATAATGTATAAGCTTTCACCAAATATGCCCGATATATATATATATATATATATATATATATATATATATATATATATATATATATATATATATATATATATATGTATATATATATATATACTGAATGAAATATGCACTAAAGATATAACGTAGAGATCAAGTAGAATAAAAATTAATTTTTAGGCCTTCGAAGAAGAGCCTTATAATTTTGGTCTATCATAAAAATTTGAAAAAGAGGGGGAATCGGTAATAATAATAATAAAATTTAAAAAAATAATTAATGAGTTGCACATGCTTATACTAGAGGGGTGTATATCCACTGTCCTTTAAAAAAAAAAAATAAATAAAAACCAGCCAAAAATCATAAATTAACACTTTCACCATTATATGTGACGAATACATAAAGAAAAAATGACTACAGCAATTTTGCGTTTTCATAAAAGAAAGCTATTTTTTTTTGGCATCAATTATATTGTGCTCTACGTTAGTTTTTTTGTTGTATATTAGCTCTATCGACGATCTGTCGGTAATGTCACATCGTATTTAAAGTTAATACCTACCATACCTACGGTGTTATTATGTAAACAAATGTCAAGTTAACAAATAACAACATAACCTTAATAAAATTAGTTCTGTGAAAGGTGAAAATTTCAGTAATATTTTCTTTAAAATAGAGAAAAATAGTTTCAAAATGCCTAAAATAACTGAAAGAGATAAATTAATGGGAATTTTGTAGAGGCCCGGTACATGCGATATTTTTTTTTTTTAACCGATAAAAACGAAGCAGTAGTGGTGGAAATTTTAAATTATGAAAAGTTAAAGCGCGGAAGCATATTTTTGTTTTGGAAAACTCAAATTTATTAATATTTTTCACAATTTTTTATAATGACAACTATACGATATAGCACATATTTTAAAGCAAGTTAGTGTATAATTTATTTATAGGAAACGGTAAAAATAACAAAACACTACGAAAGACACTTACATATAACTAGTAAAATAAATAAAAAAAAAAATTTATTTAAAAAAAAAAAAAAAAAAAAACAAAACAAAACGGAAAAATTTTATTTTAATTATGACATATAGAACATTGATACCATAGAGAACATCCAGAACATAGGTACTCACAGAACACTAGAAGCAAACTAAAATTATTAAAATCCAAAAAGTGTAGATTGCTTGGAGTGATTTGTTGGTCTGCCACAGCTTAAGGTGATAAGTCGTGCATCAGCTCCACCAGAGCAAACAAGCATTGTTAGGTCGTGATTACTAACAAAGATAAATACATATAATTTTATGATGTGTAATAAAATTTTATTTTGTGTTAATAAATAACGGCAAGGGTGTAAGGTAAGGGTGTTTGTAGTTCAACATAGTAATACATATACATTTATACCTGCAATTTATTTCGTATACAAAATTAAGTACCGTTTTTTCAAAACTGCATAAGTTTAATATAATTTATTTTTAATACAGCCGAAAAATTTAATACAGCCGAAAAGCGCGCCACCCACCGACGCCACCCACTGACGCCCCAAATTTACATAAATCAAACCGATCTGTTGATACAGTGTAAACCGTATAATTTTATGTTGTTTTTTATTTATAAATTTTGTATAAAAGATAAAGGAAAATTATAATTACTATAAAAGGTCATCTCAGTGCCGCGCCTGGGACCCTAATTTGTAGGATGCCATGCGTCATGCTAGTAACGGCGCTTCGCGCCGTAATTTGTACGACGCTACGCGTCGTTCTCATAACGGCGCTCCGCGTCGTAATTTGTAGCGTCCGGGCCACAACGGCGCTTCGCACCGTAATTTGTATGACGCCCGCATCATTCTCATAACGGCGCTCCGCGCCGTAATTTGTACGACAACGTATCTGACACACTCAGACACACTGCTATCCACAATTTTTTACACATACGCTTAGGGCTTGCATGTATATATATATCACAACTGGAGTATATTCTCTCCGAATAAGAAACATACATAATATGTCGTTCTTTTCAGACGTATTAAAATAAAAAGGTTAAAATTATTTTAAAAAATTTTTTTTGTAAACTTTTATTATAATTTTTTTTTTTTTTTAAGATTTAGTAGTTTTACGGTTTTCTCTTATTAAATAATAATAAATAATGCAAGTAATTGTGTTAAATTAATTGTTATATCAAAAATGTGAGTAACATTTAAAATGTAATATTTAATAATAAAACGCAATTATTTTTAATAAAAATATGTGACCGCGCTTTAACTCTTTAAGTACAATAATTCTCAGCCACATTTGTTTTTTTTTTCCGGCAAACATCGAAATTACAGCATGAACCGGTCCTCTACAATTTACCCAAATTAATAAATGCCGTTATTACAAAAACCGTTGTAGAAATAATGGATCTTGACTCAAGTAAGTAGACTAAATAGATATGATTTTTTAAATTTATTTTAATGAATTTTTATTTTATTTTCAGTTGATGATGACAGAGAAGATGAAATTACAGAAGATTTTAACGTAAACTTAATGTAAATATAAATATAAATATAAAGGTTTAGATGACTATAATATTGAAATAATGGAAACATTAGGAGTGGAAGTCATCAGGAAAAAATAAAATGAAAGATTAATTTAATTTAAAAATTGCGCAACCGGTTTCGGAAGAGCTAGTGCTTCCGTTTTCAGGCGTATTCCTTTAATAAAAATAAAAACAATATATAAAAATACAGTGCATATTTATGAAATTAATAGTAAACAAATAGTTGTCAAAAAACATGCAATTACTTACATGGAAAAAAATTATAAAATAATATCACAAAAAGGTATTTTTTATGAAATTAAAATTTAAAATTAAAAACTTAATAATAATAAAAACATTGTTGTATAAAAGAAAAATTATTTGTTCGATAATTACATTGTGAATTAATTTTTTTAGAAAAAAATATAAAATTCAGTTACAGTGTTGGCAAACAAAATGACAACGTGCGAAAAAAGTTGGCGGTTTATATATGTTTCGGCAAGGTATTGGGCGCGAATTTGTTGAAGGTGTGACTGTATTGGCTGTCAAGTTCAGACGAGTCCGTGGCAAGGTTGGCGTTGGGATGTATGGAACATATCCAGCAATGTTCTAGAAAGAATCTTTTTCTAGAATGTGCTTCTGTTTGTATTACTGTGGGGTTTTCAAAATCAAAACGATGGTTGTTGTGCCATGAATGTTGTGTTAGGCCGGAGCTAGTGTCGCCACGTTGGACATTCCGACGATGCTGATCAAGTCTGTGCGATAGTTTTTGTTTGGTGTTACCCACATAGGCCGCATCACAATCCCGACAACGGATCATATAAACCACATTTTGACGGTTGCTTGTGGAGGTTGAGGGTTTTAAATTTGAATAAAAATTTTTTAGGTTTGTGGAATATTGGAAAGCTGGGTGGAGACTAAAAGGTTTCAAGATTTTTTTAATATTTTCAGAGTGCTGTCCGGTAAAAGGAAGAGAAAAAATATGTTTGCTGAGCGTGTTCTGCTTAATGGAGTTTTCGGAACAATTATTGAAAAGTCTATGAGTCAAGAGTAGGTGGTGAGGTTAGTTAAAGTTAGGTTAGTTTAGTTAGTTTTGACAATATACTTCGACCTTTATATAAAAACTAGATGGTGAAATTAGTTAAGGTTAGGTTAGTTTAGGTAGTTTTGACAATATACTTCGACTTTGATATAAAAACTAGATGGTGAGATTAGTTAAGGTTAGGTTAGTTTCGGTAGTTTTGACAATATACTTCAACTTTGAGACACATGCTTGCAAAATAAAAAAAGAAATCTAAAAAAATTGAATTTCTTCAAGTTTAACAAGTTTTCCAGCATTTTCAGTAACGATATCGAGTTGTAGTATTTTTTTTAACTAATCCCCCATAGCAACGAACATTAAAAAAATCATTAAAATCGAATCATTAGTTTTTCTTTTAGAGCCAAAAATAGGTGGAGCCGTGCTTCTGCATATACTTCGACTTTGTTATAAAAACTAGGTGGTGAAGTTAGTTAAAGTTAGGTTAGTTTAGGTAGTTTTGACAATACACTTCGACTTTGATATAAAAACTAGATGGTGAGATTAGTTAAGGTTAGGTTAGTTTAGGTAGCTTTGACAATATACTTCGACTTTGACACATGCTTATAAAATAAAAAAAGAAATCTAAAAAAATTGAATTTTTTCAAATTTAACAAGTTTCCCAGCATTTTCAGTAACGATATCGCGTTGTAGTATTTTTTTTAATTAATCTGCCATAGCAATGAACATTAAAAGAAAAAATCATTAAAATCGGATCATTAGTTTTTCTTTTAGAGCTAAGAATAAGTGGAGCCGTGCTTCTACATATACTTCGACTTTATTATAAAAACTAGGTGGTGAGGTTAGTTAAAGTTAGGTAAGTTTAGTTAGTTTTGACAATATACTTCGACTTTGATATAAAAACTAGATGGTGAGATTAGTTAAGGTTAGGTTAGTTTAGGTAGTTTTGACAATATACTTCGACTTTGACATACATGCATACAAAATAAAAAAAGAAATCTTGAAAAATAGAATTTTTTTAAATTTAACAACAGTTTCGCAGCATTTTCAATAAGAATATCGAGTTGTAGTATTTTTTTAACTAATCCGCCATAGCAATGAACATTTAAAAAAATCATTAAAATCGGAATATTAGTTTTTCTTTTGGAGCCAAAAATTGGTGCATAATTACCAAATGCAATATTAAATATGAAAAATTTATTCATAACTACGTCATTGATTATAGTATACATTAATATACTTCCAAAGACCTATCGATGAATAAAAGAATTCAGGGATTCCCACGTACCTGCTGGGCTGGAATACAAAAACCTATCGGCGCAACAAACGCTCAAAATTCTATATCTTAGTTAGTTTTACTCCGATTTGTTTCAAATTTTGACACAACAATCTTAAAATGTTGTCCAATCATATGAAAGTATAAAAAAGAGAAAAAAAATTAAATTCATTACCATCCCCTTAAGGTTAAAGCAAATTTTTCCGGTGGAGTAGGCATGTCGATTCATTAAAAAAAAAATCGATTTCCGATTCGATTGGAATCGAGTGGGTTGGAATCGGTTCTCGATTAAATCGATGATTAAAAGATCGATATTTAATTATTCGATTCGGTAGTCGATTATTTTGAAATATGCTTAATAAAAACAGAAAACATTATTGATAACGAATTAGTAGAGGTAGAAGTAATTTTTATATCAATAAATTAAATTTATTCAAGAAATCAGGAAATGAAACTATAAGTTAATTATATGCGTTTATTGGATCAAATTAATAAAAAAATTACATTTTAATTAAATTCATAGGGGACCGTCGAGGAGCCAAACTGCATAATTCCTGAAAATTTCATTAAAAACAATCGAATAGTTCAGAAGTTATGCCACTTGGTGCAAAATTGGAGACACACAGACAGACGGACAGACAGACACCAAACCAAAATTGTTCAGGAAGCTCTAAAACGTAAAATGTGCGTAAAAAATTTGATTTTGGAGAGAAAAAATTTTTTATTTTCAAATGTGATCACAACACTACTTTAGCAGTCTCGAAAGCAATAAATTTATTTATTTTAAGAAAGATATCCCTTTATTTTGAGGAAATTTTTATTCAATAGAATTTTTACACTTAAATACGACACACTTCATATTTTTTTCAGTTTATATTTCACGAGTTGATTAAAAACATGATATTTATTACGACGTGAACACAACGACAGACAGTAACAGACTAAATCAGTAGTGGTGTAAATTGCTAGTTATTGAAACTTTTGGATTACACTTTTTCATATGTAGGGTTGATCTGTCTCATCTGTGGTCATATACTTACGTAGTTTAAGACTCCGTCTCTTTCAATTATGAAAGATAATCAATATCTTTATTTTTTTTTTTACGAGCTCCGCCCATTCTTTTACCAACAAAATCATCAAAAATTGGACGCACGGTAATAAAAATATTTTTTTACGATTAATAAAAAAAAATTATTTTATTTATTCAATCAATTACAAATATTATTTAAATAAATATATAAATTAATATTTTTATTAATTTTCTAAAAACAAAACAAATTCCGTAAGTTTATAAAGTTGGTCCTCGCTCGAGGTTTCACCCGTAGGAACAATTACCGGCCGACACGGAAAAAAAAACTAATGATCCGATTTTAATGATTTTTTCTTTTAATGTTCATTGCTATGGCAGATTAATTAAAAAAATACTACAACTCGATATCGTTACTGAAAATGCTGGGAAACTTGTTAAACTTGAAGAAATTCAATTTTTTTAGATTTCTTTTTTTATTTTATAAGCATGTGTCAAAGTCGAAGTATATTGTCAAAGCTACCTAAACTAACCTAACCTTAACTAATCTCACCATCTAGTTTTTATATCAAAGTCAAAGTGTATTGTCAAAACTACCTAAACTAACCTAACTTTAACTAACCTCACCACCTAGTTTTTATAACAAAGTCGAAGTATATGCAGAAGCACGGCTCCACCTATTTTTGGCTCTAAAAGAAAAACTAATGATTCGATTTTAATGATTTTTTTAATGTTCATTGCTATGGGGGATTAGTTAAAAAAAATACTACAACTCGATATCGTTACTGAAAATGCTGGGAAACTTGTTAAACTTGAAGAAATTCAATTTTTTTAGATTTCTTTTTTTATTTTGCAAGCATGTGTCTCAAAGTTGAAGTATATTGTCAAAACTACCGAAACTAACCTAACCTTAACTAATCTCACCATCTAGTTTTTATATCAAAGTCGAAGTATATTGTCAAAACTACCTAAACTAACCTAACCTTAACTAATTTCGCCATCTAGTTTTTATATAAAAGTCGAAGTATATTGTCAAAACTAACTAAACTAACCTAACTTTAACTAACCTCACCACCTACTCTTGCCTCGACCCACAGTATTCGATTTGACCCATCTAACGGGACAAAAGGTATATTTACGAAGTATAACAGATGTTTAAACCAATATGTTATTTGGGTAGCTGAATGTCAGGTACATTTATTATGATAACAATAAACACCACCCGTACATGTCCTTGCATGTTACCAATAGTACAAAGTTAACATTGGTTTTGGTCTATTGTTTATTTTGGTCTATTTTATCGAAATATGCACTCAAAAGTTCATACAAACGCAGACACACAAAATGATAAAAAAAAATTTGAAAAAATTGAATTTTTTCAAATTTTAAAAGTTTCCTAGCCTTTCCATTATCGATATCGAATTGTGTTTCGCTGGTATCTATGATTTAAGGTAACAAAATATTTTAAAATAATGAAAAAAATTCGTCAAGTCCTCTGAGAAGGCCTAACTTAGTGCGTGTCAAAAAACACGCACTTGACGAATTTTTTTTTGAATATTTAAAAATATTTAGTAACTTGTCACAATCAATACTTATTATTTTTAAAATAAATTAATTTAGGTAACTATAGGAAAATATTAAATTATGATCATTATTTTTTTTTAAAAAAGGAATTGCTATGAAAACAAATAAAAGAAAAATATTCAATGATTTTAATTTTTGAAAAAACTCGTAAGAGGAAACGATCTTAAAAAATTAAATTGAAAATTAATTAATAATAATTATTTAATTCATTAACTATTTAATATATTTGCTAAATTTTATTCGTCAAAAAAATTAAAATATTGACAGATATGGAAAGCAGTGGAAAATAAACGATTATAGTATATTTTTCTAGTTTAGAAATGACGTCATTATCATCTCTTTTCAATTTATGACGCTAGCTGTCCTTTAAAAAAATGATACGATACTAATCCTTAAAATAGTACATAAATTAAGTTTATTTACATTTCTTCTTTTTCCCATTCTTTTCAATTGCCAAATTATATAATATTTCACTTACGGATTTGTGTATACTGAATGAAAGTTAGAAAAAGATAACATACCATTAAATTAGGTATTATTAAATAATTTTTTATATATTTATTATTAAATATTTTTATACATACATACATATATATATATATATATATATATATATATATATATATATATATATATATATATATGTATATATATATATATATATATATATATATGCTTTTCTTTCTGGACTACCGTCTAGAACATTTCAGCAAAAAATAAACATTATTTTTCTTACAACTTCAATATTAGCGTATGTTTTGTCACGATTTCCACTTCAGATATTAACTATCATATTGGAAAAGCTTTCAGTAGTACTGCAGGAAAATAGTTTTGAGTATAGGTACCGACAAATGAAACACCCTGCGGTTAGATATGTATGTATATTGTAATATTGAATGTGTACGGTTGTTTAACTGTATTCCGCCTGTTATTCAAACACTCAAGATATTGCTAACAAACATTGTCTATATATACACGCATATACAAATTATGTAAAAGGGGGAACATTTTAAAGGGGTTATGGATAAGGATAATGTATTTGTAAAACATTTATCAATTATTTATTACTCATTGATAAATAATGTTACGTACAGATATTAAAATAAAAATCTTAAAATATACACTTCAAGAGTACATAAGTGCGTAATAACTAATAATATAACACGTTAACAATTTCAGTACATATGTATATTATGTATTACTCTGTACGTACAAGTGCATGAAAATTTCAAGCATGTAAAGATATTGTTTAGTGTGTTAATGTTACATGAAAAATGTCAAAACTTACGTATAAAACGTGTATTAGTCCACCAAGATGAAACTACGATGGTTATATATTACAACGTAGGTACTAATTGACATTGGTCAGTCTAACAAAAAGGAAACATATCCCCGTCGCAGCATCCTGCGTAACATAGAGAATTTTCGGTTATAAAAATGACTTTTCTCACTATTCCAATTCTATATTTGTTATTATTTTCTCTCGAGTAAATAATTCAGGCAAAATGTCTAAATATTGATAGTTTATGTTAAAATTTCATCTGCTGCAGTAAATTACGGGTCAATTAGCTGATTAGTATGATACGTATGGTGATTAGTATCCCGAATTAAAGACTGGATTTAATAAGTAAATAAATAAAGATAACTTTTTATGTTATTCATTAAGCTTTAATAGCACTCTATACATAATAATATACATATATACGTATAAAACTGCGTACACTATTTTCTATTAACCTCCTCGTTCCAACCGTCGACCGTAGTCGACATAAAATAACATTTCGTAAGGAATTTTTATTACCGCTTTAGAGCGGGTTGACAGCACTGACAGAAGTACCACTGTCTTCCTCATCGGTAGGAGCATATTACAGAATTTTTTTCAGTTGGATCCACGTTCATTGTTGATATTCCACAGCAGTTTGAAAACAGCGCATCGCTACAAAGGGTAGTTCCCAACGTCTTCGTGAATGTAAATATTTTTTTAGTACATTAAATAAATTATTTTTTAATATGTGGGGGTAAATATGTTATTATGAATGTTCAGAGAAGGAAATAAGATATCTGTTTAGAATGCTTTATGAGTTTGGTTGTCATAGTAATGCCAGAAACTTTTATGTCTACTATAGTCGACATTTGGAAAGCGGCTACGTAATAATTAAAAAAATATATTTATGTAAGTAAGTACATTTCTGAAGATATTTTCAATCTGGTTACAGAAAAAACCAATAGTAGCTATATTGAAAAAAAGGCGCCTGCTAATTTCAAATAATGAGCAAATAAAAAGGTTTTTTGGCGCCTCCATCAAAATGTCCGTAATGGGACTTCCAAGAAGAAGAATATACTATCATTCCAAAACAAAGGTTTCTTCCATTGCAATCTTGGCCAGAGACCAATTTTTTGCTATCACGAGAAATTTTAAAGTTGTTTATGACCATGACGTGGCTCCAGAGGAAAAGGCTGCTTCCAAATTTTGGAAAGTGAACCCTCTTATAAATGTGTAAACCTTCATGTGTTCATTGTCACTACAATAATTATTTTTTAGTTATTAGACACGTTTTCCATTCATCTACTGTATTTTTTTAGCCAGCTTATTTCCATAAATTCATAAGAAATTAACATTGTTTTAGATGTCAATTGAGTAAGCGTTATTCCAAATGTATACTATAGTCGACATCAAGTTTTTCAGTAAAAAAAAAAATTTAAAGTGTTTTTTTGATTTCTTTTAATAGTAGTGAACACAAATTTTACAAAAAATCAAAAATTTGAAATAAAAAAAATTTATTTGGAATGAGGAGGTTAATAATGTTGGCATACTAATGTTTGCTGGGTTAATTTATTTTATAACATCCACATGAATTATTGCATTAATTATTAAAGTGCTGGCAATCTAATTTTTAGTCTGCAAATCAACAGTAATCAAAGAAATACCAGTCTCTGACCACTTTAATATGCTGGCTTTAACGTGTACTGTACTTTAAAAATCCGCATAATTGATGAGTCACAGTCAAAATCACTGTCACAGTTCATGCACACAAAAAAAGTCAGTTTCAATAGGCCTACATGCATCATGTGCCCATCTCTTACACTGTGTGCACTGTATCCAATGTGCACCAGGTTTAGAATTTTTTAATTGCTTTAAACAGTATATGCAAGCGCAGTTCTTATCGCCATCTTCATTGCCTAATTCGCATGAATCGTTATCTTTTGGTTTCTTAAAAAGAAAAAACCTAAAACCAGATGTTTCGGCGATGGGTTACCCAGAAGGCTAGATATAACACACGTGTAGAACTAGAAATCGATTGGTCAGTATGCAAAAGAAGTCGAAAGTGCTGCGGAAGTAGACGGAGCACATTCGGAAGAAAGCGTTGATAAATCAACAAATAAAACACGATTTAAAGAATGTGTAAACATACCCCATGTGCCTTGTGTAAACTTGCCCCTTCGGCATATTTTCAACAAAATATAACCTATAAATTTTTTTAATGAGATAAACATTTAACAAACTATCTTAAAATAACCGTAAAGGAACGGCCTAACAAGATAATCTATTATGAATTGTAAAGATCTAATAGTATAATTACTATTCACACTAATATAATGGTGTAAAAATTTACTCATTTCAAAAAAATCACAAATTCTGCTCTACATTGTTTGTTACTAATAGTACTGGTTGCAAACTGACGTACTTACAAATGGCAGTCTCAGTAACTTGTTTGGCTTGACAAGTGCTGCGCTCCGAGCATCGGTTTGTAAGGAGCTATAAGGATTGTGTATACTTACCCCTGTACCAAACTTGCCCCGGTCTCCCCTCCAATTTATTGGATTTTGACTAATGTAGTAACTGATAATAAAATATTGTGAATAACGTAGCGTATGGTTCAGTGATAATAATTAACCATTTATATTATATAATAAAAATATAAATTTTTATTTTTGTAAATAAAAATGTCGAACTTGTAATCTGTAATTAGCTGAAGTGATTAAAACAATTTATTCGGACATGTGACGTCACAACACAAAACTAAAAATTTAATATTGGAAAAAAGACGGCTATAACAAAGATACTCACATTTTAGTTTTTACAATTCTAAATTCTGCTGAATAAGTTCGAAGCAAAAAATTTTGCTACCATATATGTAAATTTGTGCTCTCAGCTTTAACAACCCAAGTTTATTAACCCAAGAGTTTAGGCTGTGCGTTGTCTGTCAGTCAGTCAGTCAGTGTTAAAAATTTATTAAGTAGATTTTAAATTTCAGGAACCTATAATTTAGGAACGAAATCTAATTTCGAAATCTGGTTCGCGTTGCGCCACCTCTGTGATTATCCCCTATTGATAAACACCTTATTTGTGGAAACCCATAATCTTGGCTTAATGCTTTTCACAAAGTTTCCCTTATTTTATTATAATATATAGATATGTTTGAAATACAAAAAAAAAAATTAGGTTCAGTGAGAAACATGGAGGCAAATAAACGAATAAAAACTTCTACTGAATACTAAAAAGCCGTTGGTGGTTTAAATACATAACATAATTAAATAAGACAAAACGATACACACTACTTATTAATTATTCATCAAGCTACGTTTCGTTATTCGCTCAGTTATCTTCGTTGTCTCATATCTTCAGTGATTATTATCTCTGTTCATGATTTAGTACAACATAACATCAGAAGGAAATATCCCTGTTGAAGCATCCGGCAAAACACAGCGAATTTCTAATAACAAAAATTAATTTTCCTCAGAAACCCGTTTACATAGTGTGAGCGTTCAAAAACGTATTTTATGTGATTTTTTCCTGTGTTTGCTATGGTGTAAAAATATTTCGAAAAACTTTCAAAAACTGTCGAGTTTCTAGAAATAATTCATTTTTGAGATTCTGCACACCAAACATGTCTGACTATGAGGAACTCATTCAACTGATTTGAACCGTTTTCACCAAATTTCATAAAAATCTGATTTTTTGTCCGATATACATTTACCGCGTATTTCTGTAGAGCCGGGGTTGTTTTAGGTAGGCTCATGTCCAATCTGGTGAAACTAAATCTCAAAAGTTTTTCTGTGATTTTTGTTAAAATATTATCAAATTTAATACGAGAATTTAGACCAATTTTACCCTTTTAAAAGCGATGTCAACTTCAGTCTTCTAAAACCGCTGAAAAAACAGCCAATTGCAGGAAAACATTGAAGAAAACAAGAACAGATTGAATGGTCCACAATTTTTTGTTTTCCTACAATTGGCTGTTTTTTCAGCGGTTTTAGAAGACTGAAGTTGACATCGTTTTTAAAAGGGTAAAACTGGTCTAAATTCTCGTATTAAATTGAATATACCGCCCTTAAAATACATCAATAATAAAATATTATCATTTACAAGTACCTTTAGATTTTAAAGATTCATTATGAAAAAGAAGAACTTTCAACTGTTAATTGGTCGAATTTCTCCTTGAAAAAATTAGACTTATACAGCCTACACGATAAGAACGGCGAGAATATGGGCGCTATCTGTTTTCGGACTCGTAGAACACGACTGTGAAGAAACAAAATGTCATATATATATATATATATATATATATATATATATATATATATATATATATATATATATGTATATATATGTATATATACATATATATATATATATATGTATATATATATATATATATATATATATATATATATATATATATATATACTACTCAAAACAAAATAAGGGCCACTCATGTCTTGCTGCATAAGTTTATTTTTATATAAGTTACAGTACAAGGTATGTTTACATTTAATTAAGGAACTAATTTTTTACTATAAAATTAAATAAACAATTAATCCATAATTACATTTTTTCATATATATATATATATATATATATATATATATATATATATATATATATATATATATATACATATATATATATAGAGATAGATAGATAGATAGATAGATAGACATAAATTATTATTATGTGACATATATCGGTGTTATGCATGCAGGTATAAAAATTAAATTAAGAAAATACATTTAGAGATGCGAGCGTATTCTTGCAAAATTTTATGAGGAGATACATATTTGATCAGTAAAAGAAAAAGGTTACACAATAGTCAATACTTTTTAATTAATAATTAGATTTTTAAAAATAAATAAAAAAGAAATAAAATAAACTTGTTAACTGTGTACACAAATAGATGATTATAATGAAAAAGATCTACCACTAAGTAATTATACCTAACTGTAAGTCCAATACCGTGCACAGGTACATTATACTCATATAGTACAATTATGCATATCAGCATATCTATACATATGTTAAACGTAAACCACTAGAGTTTCGTTACATGGTTATATAAATATTAATTTAAATTTTTAAGTTACATTATTATTTTTAGACCCCCGTACTTGTTTTGACGCTCCTGGAAAAATTTTCAATTTTGACACAATCATAAATTATTGAACTACAATTTCTGAATTTAGACATAAAGGAATTATTATCTGCAATTGGAATTTGGTGGGGGAACAACAATTCCTGGAAAAGCTATTCCCCTTATTTCATTTTGCGGAACTATTGAGAAGGAACACTGTATACATATACCATGTGAGGTTTTTGAGAGTTGCCATTTTTATTACAGTCAAATTTGTGTGATAGAAATGGTACTGGAAAAGGTTCTTTTCTTGGATGTAATAGAAATGTAACCAACCAGAACACTATCAGTTGAATTAGCCTCGAGTACATGTGCATATTTTTATCGCCTAATTAATAAATTAAAGAAAACTTCAAAAAATAAACTTGGGTAAAAATTTTTTTTTACTTATTTATGTTGTTAGTTGATGCATTAGATCAGTTTTATCGAAAAATTAATATATAATCTCATTTAAAAATCTGTAAGTTTGTATCATAGCTCGAAAACCATAAGAGCTATAAAGCTCCTGACTATAGCAATCGATTGCCCCCGTCGATATCTACAACTCCTATTTGAACAATTTTTCGAATAAATCAATGGTTTGGCTGTAATAAAAATCAATGGTTTGGCTCTCAAAAAACTCATACGTATATATATATATATATATATATATATATATATATATATATATATATATATATATATATATATATATATATATACATGCCAACTCGTCAGGATAAAAATCAAATGGTAAAGAACTTTTTAAACACATCCGAATGCAATCAATTAAAACAACCGATTAAACGGTGCTCTTCTTAGGGGCTGTCCATTAATCACGTGAGGCTTGAAAGGGGGGGGAGGGGTCCATAAAAAATCACGAAATATCACAAGGGGGAGGGGGGGGGGTAAAGTAATATATCACGTGTATTTATTTTTTCGGCAAGTGCGCGATACTCAACCGAAAAGCGGCGTTACATGTATTTATTTTTTCGTCAAACGCGTACAAAATCGAAAACGGCTTGGAGAGAGTGCGCGAAAATGATGACGCCGAGTGGCTTGATGAAAACGATGTTGATCTTCAACAAAGCACTGTGCCAACAACTGATTTGCAAGATGCTTATCCAGTTATTGGTGTTGAAGAAAGTCTTGCTAATCCGTGGTCCGAAAATACTGTACATTAAGTAATGTTCATGTATTAGTACAAAAAAGTTTTTCGCATTTCTATTATTTTTATGTCAATCAAAAAAAAAAAAAAAAAAATTGCAACCTTTCTGTCTACCTCTGAACGTTATTATAGTAGTGTTTAATTTTCTATAATAAAATTAGATGATACCTATACCAGTATTTTATAAATATTAAAAAAAAACTTAGATTCTTTGCAGGTACGAAAAAATACACGTGATATAGGGAGGAGGGGGGCTAGCCTTAAACCTCACCATGTATCACCAAGGGGGAGGGGGGGGTTAAAAAATGCAAAAAAAACATCACGTGATTAATGGACGGCCCCTTATCATGTTTTTCGCAATAAATTATCCTTTCAATCCTATTGTTATAACTTCTACCTGTTTTTGTTGTTAATTTTTTGGTATTAGGTATAACAAAAATACTCGTTTAATTTTGTTCTTAAATTCTTATCATGCTAAATGTTCAAACTGAGGGGTTTTTACATAAATATGACTTTTAAGTGATGATTTTATTTTGAAATCTTACGTTTTATATGTTCAAAATTTTTTCCAGTAATTGAGCCTTAATGATTTTTTCTACTGGATCGATTGTTTTGGTCATATTTTTGATAATTCTTGGCCGATTTAGAATTTTTATACTTCGTTTAAAAGCTAATGAAACGGAGATGTTTTTAAGATAATATGCATGGAAAAAATTAATAAATTTGAGCGTTACTTTATGCTCTTCCATATTTGATATTAGTAAATAAATACACTTTACAAAATACCACTTTTGAGAATGGTCATATTGACCGAAACACGTCATAAGAGTTTTTATGTTCAAAAAAAGTGGTATTTTGTAAAGTATTTTTATTTACTAATATCATGCATGGAAAAGTTTCTAGTGACTTCTTCTTTAAACTAGCATTTTTGTGTGAATCTCCTGCAATTTTTTATGAATCTTGAAACGTTTTAGAGCATAATGTCAAAATGTGCGTTAATAATTTGCATTTTATGGCTATCATTTATGTTTTGGGATGTAAACAATGTCAAACGAATAAAAAAAACTTAGAATAACTACCAGTTTTTTTAAAATAATTTATTTAGTTAATATTTTAGGTTTTTTCGAAAAAAATCTTAAATTTAAAATATCTAAGAGAAGGTTTTTGGATAAGACGTTTTATGGCCAAATCGACTCAAATTGGCCTCTTCTATAACCGCTTAAAAGGGATACCTCTAACTACCAGTCACTCTGTATATATTTCAGTGAATGCCATTTTAGGCTTCCAGTAAAAACTAATATCTATCATAGTCGCGAATTCTCACCAAATGTCAGTGGCTGTGATAGCTGAATTTTCCATTTGGAAATTCGCTAGGAACACTTTGTAATCTTATTTACTGTCTGTGTATAAATGTTCCATACAGTTCATTTAGTTAGGGTGAATGCGGGAGAGACGCCGCACATTTTGAAAACACGTGATAATTCTTAAAGTATGCATTCAATTGATTTGAAATTTGGTACACATTAAATGTAAACATTGTTCTTTAAAATTATTTATAAATAATTTTAAATTTCAAGTCATAAAGGATTCATAATTAACATTTTTGTAGAGCCTGCAAAGCGGGAGAGATCCCGCACCTATGAGAGAGATGCCGCATCAAAGAAGGAGAGGCGCCGCATATTTCATATTAAAAATTTTGCATTTTATACACATCTCCATACATGATGCATGCCATATGTAACCATTTTTGGCACTTTATACAACTTAACCAGTCAATTTCCTTTTGTTTCTGAGTACTCTTCAAAACAGTCAATACACAGGCAATCATCATTATTTTCGTTATCTTCACCAATATGAGAGCTCTTTCTGATCCATTAATGGATCTTTTATATTTACGTGGCATAATTTACAGTCAAAAAAAAAAAAAAAATTTTACATGCGGCATCTCTCCTTTTTGTTGGGGTAGATGCCGCATGTTGCTATAGCAAGCATAGTGCGGAATTCTAACCTAAAATTTTATACAGTACTTTTAAAATATACCTAAATTAATAACAAAACTCATTTTCATTAAAACAATGAAATATACATTCTTAAATTCTAATGAATTAAATGCTTGATAAAATATTATGTTAAAAAACTTACCTTTCAATAATAAAAAGTTGGATAATTACTAAACTGACGGACTAATCATAAATATTACCATATACAGCTTAAATAAGTAACTTATTCTAAACATATAATCCATTAATAGCGCTATCTGTCAGTCAACGGACGAACTATGGCTACTGCGGCATCTCTCCCGACGCGGCGTCTCTCCCGCACTTACCCTATTTAATATTACCCTCGAATATTTTTTCCGTATTATTTTACAGCTGTATAAACATGAAGTTAAATTAGTAATATAATTAGTACGCTTTAAAAATGTAAGTGGTTACTTACAAAAATTTTCTTCAACGAAATTTTGAATACTCACCTGTCGCTATAATACCCTGCTAATAAACGCGTATTCGATTTACTTTTTATTTCACAGAAATGGTTCGAAGTAAACAACATGTGTAACATGTGTTCCTGATAAGTTATTTTTCAGTACCTCCCCGTATGTTCAAAAGAATTTCCGAAAATAACGAATAAAATCTTTAAAAAAGTCGGACGTCTATACACTAAATTAATTAAGACTACGATAGCTTAGGCAGTCAAACCGATAGAAAGTCTGAAACCCAGCGAATCGAATACATACTCCGTTGCATAATGCGCTATCGTATTTTTGCTACATGACAGTTCTTCTCGTTAAATTGCTCTTTAACAAATTTTCATTACATAGGACTCTCCCATTACGCAATCCACTGGAGCGAAATTGTTAAATGAGAAACTCAAAGGTTATGGGCGTCAGTGTTTCTGATTTATATATATATATATATATATATATATATATATATATATATATATATATATATATATATATATATATATATATTTGTATGATTTACTGTTACAAACTATTACTTAGACACTAACACATTCAAACATATTCGCTTTAAAACACGGAGGGGTGCCATTATACACACCTTGTGTGCGACGGAATTGTTAAATAGGAGCGTGCGTTATAGGAGAGTGCTACGTATATACGCTGAGTTTTTTAAGAGTTGTTACTTATACCCAAAATATTACAGTTTTTTGGAGTACTTGTTTTTAAAGGGAAATGATTTTTTTTAAATTGGTTTGGCTTTAAACTATGATGCTAAAATTTTCGTTATTTTTCTCCGTATTTTGAAGAATTGCATTTTTCAAGTTTAATTTTCACAATTCGTGATACGTCTCCGTTCACTGGCTCCGATCAAAACACTATCTTATTGTCATAATTTGGTCGTAATCTGTATTACCTTCTTATATTTCGTATCTACATATTTCCTATAGTAACGAATGGATGGCGCAATTCGGTATCAACAAGGTGACATTAAAATAACTATATATATATACCAAAGTTTGTATAAATTATTTTAACAAATTTTTATTTTAATAACAAAAAAAAGCTGGCCTAATGTAGGTTCTAATGCTCATTAGAACCTACTAGTTTCAAATAAATTTAACTTTAACGTTATTTGCTCATGAGCTATGGTGGTCTAAAAATTTGGAACGAGTAAACACACACACAGGCAAAGAGAGATCATTTTATTTATATTAAAAAAAAAAAGAAAAAAAAAACTGATTAAGAGAAAATCCACAGTTTGTGTTAATTTTGCGGAGGTAAGCAACACCTCAGACGGACGTATAAACCGAAACTTTAAAAAAGGAATAGGTGGTCCCACCCGTTACATTGGAATGACCCTCAAAGAAATTGATTGTTCCTATGAATATGATTAATATTATGCCAAATTATAATACACAGAGTTCGTATTACGTTTGAATATGTTGCCCGTTTTAAAGTGTAAAAAATAGACACCTATTGTTAATCCGTGACACAAATGCACCTTTAGGGTAGTCTTTGTACGATAATGAGAAAAAGTTTAGAATGCTTGAACTAAAATATATTTATATCGGAATTTGTTGCTACTTTGTTGCTCTAAAATGGTGTTAAAAAAATTGAGAACGTGCTGTCCTAACCAATTTCGCAATGCATAGCTTGCATTTAGTGTAAATAATGTGATTTTTTCAAAACGTTTTACTGCTAAACGATCTTTGCTATGGGAGGAGGATGGTCCACCTTATCTCAAGCTATACCCACCCGCTTTCAATATGAATTCGGTGAAAAGCGGTAAAAGCAACAAAATTAAGATTACGACAACAAATTAATACATAATATAGGTGCGACATCTTTTAATGATGGTGAGGTCCAGCTTAATGTAAGTTTTAAACATTAAATATTATCTACCGATTTCGTTAATATTTTATGATGGTTAGTTTGACGTAGTCAGTATTTTACGAAAAACATTTTGTCGATTTTATGTAGTACGAGTGTGTTCAAAAAGTAAGGTGACTATATTTTTATCAAAAACCTTTTATTTATTCATCAATATTAATATAGTTCCATTTAAAGTAATCCCCCTCAGATACAATACACTTGTGCCAACGCATTTTCTAATCCTCGAAGCACTTCTGATATTCAGTTTTTGATATAGCCTTGAGCTCTTCCGGCGATGCAGTTTTTATCTCCTTAATCGTTGCAAATTTCCGTCCTTTCATGGGTCTCTTCAGTTATGGGAACAAAAAAAAGTCGCAGAGGGTTAAATCCGGTGAATATGGTGGCTGAGGCATAATTGTGGTGTTGTTTTTGGGCAAAAAATCACGCACAAGCAACGATAAGTGAGTAAGTGCATTATCGTAATGCAAAAGCCATGAATTGTTTTCCCTTCAAGTTAATACTCAGCAACTTTCCTAATGGTGATTCGACGATTTCCCAATACCATTGTCTTCACTTTTTCAACGTTTTCATCAGTTCTTGACGTGCTGGGGCGTCAAGAGCGAGGTTTCTCATTGACATCTTCTCCGCCTTCTTGGAAGAGCTTGTAACTTATAAACATTTTTTTACTCAGAGTAGACTCACCGTATGCCACTGTTAATATTTCGAGTATTTTTGAGCACTTAATTCCATTTTTTACACAAAATTTGATGCAAACCCTTTGATTCATTTTTTTCGACAGCAGAAAATTGCCGAGCACACCAAACACTTCTAACCTTTATGCCTCTCACAAGCACACAAAGAATGCTATATAGTTGAAACTGTGAACATATTATGTTCGGGACGAGTTACCGACGCAACAAAATAAAAAAAAATTGAAAAGCGAATGTACGTAGCCCGAGAAATTTGAAGTCACCTTACTTTTTGAACACACTCGTATATCTTGACTATGACATTAATAGCATAACAAAAGATAAGAAATTTTACAATAAGAATTACTTTAAGTAACGAAAGACTTCAAAAATTGCATAATAGCCGCACCAGTATGTAAGCATGTTCAAATATAAGGAATGTGTCACACTTCTTGACAGTGTATTTTTTTCTCTTTTTGAATGTTTCGTTTTTGCTTTAGGAACAGTTGAAAATATTATATTTATTGCAATACCAGCTACACTGAGATTAGAATATTCTGTGTATGTATCATACATCGTACATTAATATACGTACATACACAGTGAGGACATATACACCGACTTCTCTTTAACCGGATGACAATACACAAACGACGTCCGCTTAGACAATTCATATATAGGTGTTTCTCTACACAGTTTATTTTTATATAAAAGTTAAAGTAGTTTTGTTAAAATAACGTTCTAAAGAATATTTCCTAGCTACATAATATTTACATTTAATTGTAAGCTTGGAAATTATACATTCATATGTGTATTAATAATTTTTATTATTGTTATTATCATATACTTATGTTGACTTCCAAAATAATCGCCTGTATATATTAAATATTGAAAAGTTACTTCCATAAAAATATTGTTTACTTTAAAAATATTCTCACGAAGACTGTATATATGAACACAAACACATAAACACCGTCCCCTTAAAGAATGTTCGCTTAAAGGAAAAGTCGTGTACTTGAAATTAAAAGCACACATAACGTCATCAAAGAAATGAAGCAAAATTAGACGCGCCTAATTATTTTGTCTCTGTTTTACCCTTTTTATTTTAGAGTGGCACATAGTAATTAGAGTAACTTAAAGTTGTAAGTCTAAATTGACTTCATTTATTAATGGCGTAATGACAGTCTTAGTTAATTTCAAATGAATCATTTTTTTGACATCAAATCGCTATATTTGTTCACAAATTTTACAAAACCAGTGTCAATGTTTATGGATATTTATTAATTCGTACGTAATCATCCATTATCCGACCTTACTATAGATGAAAGACCTGTATACATTTAATGTAACGTGAGAATTGGAAAGTCTGTACCGTCAACTTCTATCAATAAGTCATATAAATTATATCAAGTATATACCTGATTACTAGATATTTACTACCTGTTTACTAAAAGAACTAATGAACTAATTTTTTTTCTTTTTATCCTTTTTGGTATTATGAAAACTGTTAACTTCTTTTCGGCTTTTATTCAAGAGTCAACTATAATACATAATATTTACATGATAAAAGTTTACTTTCACAGAATTTATACTGTCTGTATCTGCGTCTGTTATTATATATGCGGAGAGAATATTTAAAACGTATTTTGTCCCAAAATGTTGGAAAATCACCAAAAACTATTTTCAATGTATTATTTAAGAGTTTACATTTTTCAGGTTTTGTTATCTTATAGATTATAGGATTTAAAGTACAATTAAAATTAACTTTTCGTTAAAACGTTTTTCTTTTATGAAGAATAACTGCTTTATATGGTGGACAAAACACACCTTGAACAAATAATGCTTCTAATTAAACGAACTGAAAAATCTCCTGTCACTAACTGACGTTAACATCTAAATTGTATTAATAAATTACCAAATATAGGTTATTTTCAGTTACAACCATACCATATTAATAGATTTGAGCGTTACTTTATGGTATTCCATATTTGTAAATAATAAACAAATATTTTACTTTGCAAAATACCACTTCTATTTTTGAAAGTGTGACAATATTGTTTCGAACCGTTAGTTCATTTTCAAACAGAATGTGTCACTTCTGTGTATACATATATTCGCGAAACTCGCGCAATCACGTGTCTTGTCCACGTGACCATGTGAACCAATCAGAACATGTTGCCGACTGATTCCTATTGGTCGTTAGACAAAACATTGTTTGAATCAAACATGATTATGAAAACAACGCGGTTTAAATAAATTCATCATTTTCTCTCTTATTTTTAATGGAGTACAATTTTTTTACGGCATTTAAATTGTCTATTTTGATAAAAAACAGCGAGAAGAATCAGATAATGTGCTTCACTCAATTTTGAACTTTTGTGACACAAAACTTTTCGAATGTTCACTCCACATGTGTAAATTCAGTTAGTGGTATGTAAATACAGTTGATCTTTTTTTTGTGCGGTGGAGGGGACCGCATAAAAAAATCGCACAAAAAAAAATATATATTCAAAAATATCACAAATAGCTATAAAAAGTATAGTTCGATCCAGATTGTACAAAAAACTTTTTTCATGCGGTTGGTCAGGAGCGCATAAAAAAAGTTTCATCGAAAAAACATCACTCAAAACGCTCAAAACTTAGAAATTTCCTTAGAAGTTGCTTCTATAAACAAGATAAAGCCTTAATTTACACGTAGGAACATTTTATTTCCTTTTTATAATATTATGAAAATTTTGTAAAATACATGTGTAAAAAAAATTAAATGATGCAATAATTTATATTCTTATGCAATGTATTGATTAAATGTTTAAAAGTCATTAAAAAGTATTTTTATCAAAGAAAGTTATCAAACCGTATAAAAAAAAATTGTATAAAAAAAAATCGCACAAAAAAAAAACGCACAAAAAAGAGTTCAGCTGTATTTTGCACACGTAGAACAAATTATTTGCAATTTTATGCAAAAGCAGATAAAATAAGACAGAAAAGAAGTGTTTAATACAACTTTATGCGCTATGAAGATTAAAGTATAAAGCACAAACGAAAGCAACAGAAGTTTTCAAATAAGGAATTTTGAGTAGGTATACGTTTTTGTTTGTGTAATGCACAGCTGATCGTGGTTCGAATCTATATTCAGTAATACTGCCTCTTTCTCTTTTCATTTGTTTCATTTCTTTCACATAATATATTCTTGTTAAATAACTTTATTTTCTTAAATAGTTTTGAACTGTTTTGTATCTTCCAACTTTTAGGTATTATTTGGATCAAAGTAAGCCCATTTTCTCATATTGTGTATATTACCTACATTCATACATCTATAAGTTCTTATTGTACGTGTGATGAAACTTTTAAATAAGAATGTTATACGGTGGTGGTTTTATCGGGGGTCACAGAGTCGGAGCCTGAGGTGATAGAGTAAAATGAACAATATATATAAAGTTTATAGAAAACTCTTAATTGCTTTATTATGAAAATAATAAAGAGTGGTAAAAAATGTATATAGTATTACTAATTGTGCGCACAATAAATTAATAATAGGCACGTAAACAAATATCAACAAATCAACTAACTGTTGCCCGCGATTTTGAAAATTACATTTGTTGTAAAACTAAAGACTAAAGATCAAAGATACGAAAAATCGGCAAATATAAGCTTAATAAAATCTATTTTCTAAAATGATAAGTTTTCTTATTCTTTTATTTCTTAGCAAGACGACCACTTTGGTAACCACTTCCGGTTCTTGGTATGATTCAATGCTTTAACAATCATAAGTAAAATTTACATCAATAAACAAATAAATAGTAAGAGCTAGCAAATTAGTACATAAATAGTAAGTAATAGCAGAATCTATGACGTTAGTTCTGAATCCACTTCAGAGCCAGTCCGGTGAATAGCAATTCTGGCTCGGATTAACATGTCGTAGAGTTAAAAATCAATTAACGCAAATTAATTACTCGGTAATAATTACTGTACTTTATAATAATCATTCTACTACCTTCAAATTATATAGTAGCTACTACAAAAACGATGGATATGACTTTACTGTTATGTAATATTCACTTCAAGTAAATTTAATTTTTTTAATTTAATAAAGATATTTTCGTAATGACAAAAAATTCACAGGGCAAAAGATTCTTAATTTTTTATTAATTTCATATCAACGTACTTTTTTTACTAAATAAATAAGAGCTATCTTTTTAATTTAATTTGATGACTGAAACATGTTTCTTCCATTAAAATATTTAATTCGTCTTTCAACATTTAAACAGAACAATTTATTATAATGGCCGTCAACAAATCTTAAATGACTTTAGAGTTGGAATGCTATTATCATAATTATAATTTCACTATTTGGAAATAAAAAATATAATGTATATATGTAGCTATGTACAGTCTGTTTCAGACAAGTGAGAAATACAAAATTTGACGTATGGCAACTGTTGGGATTGGAGGATGCTTACTTTTTATGAAAATGATTTTTGTATACATCAGTCCCTCAATTTACGTGGATATCCGTTCCAAATGGATTTGACTTATGCGAATAAAAATCGCGTAAATAAAATCCACGCGTATTTGGCATAAAACGCGTAAAAAGGTTTTCTGTCCTTTTCCTGACTGATCGGTCAGTGAATTCATTTACTTCATATGCTTTAGCAATCGCAGTAGATTTTTCTCCGTTTCCAAATTAATTCAAAATTTTCATTTTTATGTTCAAAGACATTGACTTTCTCTTCTTTCGTGTGATAGAAAGTTTGTTAAACATTACTGGGTTAAACAATATCATCCTCTCAACGCTCAAAGTCATACTGTACGGCTTAGCGACCAAAGATAACGTCTTATGCGGGCCCAAAACAACAAAGTTTCACAATTTGACTACATAAAACTGTCAAATTTTAAACTTATAGGAAAATATATCCGATCGCGTAATATAAGATCGCATAAACTATTCACATAAAAAAAGTATGTGTAATTTAAGAGGGTGACTCCCCCCCTCTCCAATGTTGCTCAAACTGAATTTTGAAATCGAAAATTTCATTTCTACGTTATTCTAAATGTCTTAAACTATTTTCCATCAAGAAGAATTTCTTGAACTATCCAAGTAGTACGACTATTCGATACAGTCATCCCCTAGTTAACTACCCCTAGACTTAATATTAGGGCATTGAGCAAAAACAGGTCAATTAGATTTTCTGACGTAGATTTCAAATCTGTAAACAGAATTTTTATATTGTTTAATTTTCATCTCATTTTTGCAAAATTAACACCTAAATTTTAACCCCCAGCCACCCCTGTTGACACAATTTGAACAAATTTCATACCAATAGATAGCTCTTTAAAAAAGAGCAATATCGTCAATTTAAACTTTTGCTCTATCTCTTACCGTTTTCGAGATATTTAAAAAATTAAATTTTTACCCCAATTTTTGGAGGGCGATTTCACCCCTTCAAACCGTTTTTCCACTGATAAAAAAATACGTGTCGCTTATTTTTTTGTGTTCTACAACATATCCAAGTTTCATCAAAATCGATAGGTCCGGCCTCGGGCCCTTTACTTGTTAGTCGGTACGGTAGAGATAAAATGAGGGCGCCATGCACTTTTTATTACGTTAGTTTACCCCAAAATGCAAAATAGGTAAAACTAAATCCTGAAATGTATGTAAGAAAAGGGACAGCGATTTGAAGTAAGAAAATTGGACTACAGTAAACTGGTTTACTCCAGATCACTTTAAATTTTACAAATGAGTGTTCGACCGAAAGTTTATATTTACATATATTGTATGCAACTATTTTGAATGTTCAGCTTTATTTGAGAAAGGTTCCTCATAAGTACAGGTATGACATGAATTCATGTTAGAACTTTCTAAAATTTGTACAATATTCATTATAAAACAGATAATCGAAGAATTTCGCAAAAATACATCGGTCTCTTAAAGTTTAAAGTAAAATTTTAAATAAATGTTTTTTGTTATGGGCGACAATTTGAAAGAGTAATAATAATAATAATAATAATAATAATGCTTTATTCAATGCCATTATACATGGATAGAATAAGTACAGGAAAAAGAAAAAAAAAAATAAAACATAGCATACAATAAAATTAAACTTAAAATTTTAAAGCTAAAATTTCTAAATCAAGATAAAATTTCCAAAATTAGAATCTTTAAAATCTTATACCCTAAATAGCCCCAAAACATAGAACTTCAAAAAAAAAAAAAAAAGGAGTAGGTAGTAAGTCGGTAAATTGTCCATAAAATTGAGAAACTTTAAATCGTTACCTCCAATTAAAACAAATATACATTACGGTACATTCTTCGGAACTGCTATTGGGGCTCAAAATTTTATGGTGCTGATCCAACTGGTTGCGACTTGTCAGCTTCGCGTTACGTAATATGCTCGATACGGTAGAACTACAGATGTGAAACGGGAAAAATAATCCAAATTCCAGTAAGAACCAATTGCTAATTCCACTCTATCGCTTGACCTGATTACCGGCTTAGTTAGTAGACCACTTGCCATGATTTTCGGTTTTAGATAGACCCCCTGTACAAATTCAGAAATTTAGTAATAACTTCCGAAAATATAATTTTTCCACAATCACAAGTTGCCTACCTTTTTTTTGTTCGTTGTCTGCTCCCGGCGGAGCAAATCAACTGGTCAACAAAAAAATCAAACAATCAAATCAACAAAAAAAGGACACCCACTTCTCATTTTTCTTTTTCACATTTTAAGATAACCAATTTTTTTATTTTTTATATTAAAATTTACGCGGACCTCCTGACGTTGTTCAAGGACCTCCAAATCAATTTTAATTTCCCACGGTCCCCCTGAATGATCCCGGGGACTCCTGTAGATCCGTAGGGACCACTTTAAAAACCACTGATCTAGAGATATGATTAATCGGTTTAATCAACTAAATTTGTTTACATTCAGTCATTTTTTAATCGAGTATTTTACTCTCTATTCAAGGACTAAAATGATTAATTCTTTTTTAAATGACTAAAAACAACTACAATAGTTAAAATTCACATAGTGTTTGAAAAATTATCAAACTAGATCGGCTGGGATCGAAAAAAAACTAAAATAATAATTTTTCTGTATTCATTAGATTTCAAAATAAAAACAAAAAATTATCTTATTGTAGGATTTTTTATTTTATGTGATTAACACATTGTCATACGTCCCACATATATATCATACCCGTGGTTTTATCTATCTTTTTTTTTAAAGAAAATATTAAAAATCAATAATTATATTAAAAACAAAAACGCTTTTTATTTAAAGAGTTATATAGATTATTTTATTCACGAATTCGACTAAAAATTTAGTCAAATAGTTGACTGTTCGGAATTGGATATTTTCGACTAATGACTAGTACATATATAGGTATTACTGGAAAACAACTTTAGTCAATTAATCGACTAACTGCTCCTCGGCTCAACATCACTAATATGTACTTAGCCCGAAAAATGATGACAACAATCTTTAGCCTCTGTTGGTTTAGGCTACAACTTTTATGAGATAAGTTTTCCAATTAAATCAGTATTTTAACCGTAGCAGAAATACAGTAGAGCACCAGTTTTGTCAAGAAAAAGTAGTCTTCAAAAGTGGTGCTTGATAAAAGTGATGATTTTTGACCAGGGACGATTCACAAATATCATAAGATTATGTTTTGAATTAAAATTATTTTTTTTTAAATATTAATAAAAAAAAAAAGAAGTGAATAATTAAAAATTATTATCTCAGAAAATATTTTTTCTTTTGTCGTTTTATTAATTTGTTTTGAAATGATTTTGCTTACATTTTACGTAAGATAAAAACCGCCACAGAACAGAATACATATAGATAAACATTCTATGTACAATAATTAAAATCGACATTCCCACGCTTTGAGTTCTGTTATTGTTTGTCACTAACCATTACCGGTATATTTATTTGTTTCTTTTGATAAAATCATGCGTCATAGTCTATTGCACATGGATTAAATATTTATGTACCTGACATTTTTGATGCAACTTTCCAAAAGTGATGTTGACTAATTTGATGCTCTCAAAAAATTTTCAAAACTGATCTTTCCATTATCGGTGCTATACTGTAACAACTCTCAGATTATTCAAGCTGTGTTATGCCTACAATAAATTATTTACAAACAAGAGAATAAACTGAAAATTGATACCAAACATATAATTTACGTACTCGAAAATTTAACAGCAATTATGTAAATAAAATGAATGGTGAATTGAAAGGAAAATTTTAAAAATCATATATTGCTCTAATATTATATTAACAATGCAACATCTGTTAACGTTATTGATTTAATTACAATAACAATATCTACATATTCGATAATTGTATGTAAATAAATGTTAGTTTAAAAAAAGCGCCCTGTGCGTGTTTGACACGCATTAAGTCTGGGTTCTTCAGAAGTTTTTCTCGGTTTCTAAATAAATATAGGGCATTTAAAGATATTCTTTATGGCTTACATAAAAACATGTAAATATACTCGACAATGCATTTGCTTATGTGACACTACGAGGATTAATTACGTAATAATTTAGCTCTCTATATATCTTAAAGTCATCAATCAAGTTATCCGAAATAGTTTTAAAATCTTAGCAAGTGCTACCATCTTTAATTTTATCAGAATTTTTGGATTCGTAGTTGAAAAGTTCCAATCACCTCAATAAAATAATCACAATCAAACAAAGCTAACGAACGACTAACAGATAGGGGAATGCACGGCCATCAAAATCAAGAACACACACATTTTGTCTTAATAGTTTCATTCAGTAATCATTTTAAACAGTCAAGCAATGGGCCAATTCAAATTCCCGGAAGCGAAAGCGGCTTGCGCTTAAGTGTAATCAATATGTGCTTGAAAACACACATTTGGCTTACTATTGATAAGTATGTATATTCCTGTCTCACTTCCATGTTCTAGTGAGAAGAGTGAGAAGTATATAGCCAACATGGATATATATGTGTATACTTCTCACCTTTATCAGTAGAACATGGAAAGTGAGACAGGAATATACATACATATCAATAGCAAGCCAAATGTGTTTGTTTCCAAGCACATATTGCTTACACTTAAGCGCAAGCCGCTTTCGCTTACACCGATACGAATTGACCCTGATAATTGATGTACATTACAGAATAATTTATTCAATACAAGTGTAGGAAACAACAGGTTTTCAAGTTAAAAATTTTCGCAAGCGAAGCTTAAATATTAATAAAAACGATTAAAGGAACCTCAATTTCATTTTAAGAAATATTTTGCTCGATATGGTACATAGAAATATGTTTGCAGTTAATATTTCGTAAATGGAGCTTCACAATTAAAAAGTATATTTCATTTTAAGAGACATGTTTAACGATATCCTAAGCGATATAACACGTGAAAAAAAATTTTCGTCCTTACTTTTCGGTACGAGAAGGCACTTCAAAAATTTACGCAAAATTATTTTGTTTAGATGCTAAGTAATAAAAGTCTTAACTATAAAAATTATATAGTAGCATGCAGATGCAAAAATGTATGTTTAAGCACTGAAACGCTAGCGAAAAGATATAGGAATTTTGAAGAGTTGAAGAGTGTGGTGAAAAGACGGATGAAACTAAAGATACTATGAGGCTTTTATTTTCGGAACTCTAAAAAAACATGATATTTTAGACATTACGTACTAGAAACTTATATGTAACGTACGTGAAATTTAACCATCTGTCTGCATTATTCATTTGCATAAATATGTATTAAATTATTAAACCAGAGTTGTAAGAAGCATACTGCACACAAATGAAAATATTGAGTAAAAGCCACGCCGTACGAGGCTTTCCGTCTATTATGTAAGATGTATTTTCTTACTTTTAAATCCTTTCCTTCACCATAAAAAGAAAATACCCCTGTCGCAGCATCTGCATAACCATAGAACACTAGAAGGAATACAACTATCTCTTTTCTGCAATCACTTATGGGCATTTATGTGCATTTTGCAGAACTATGTTGTCATTCACTTAGTAGCTACCAATGGGTGTGTTTCAACTGTTGTCATATTGTTGCCGTCGTGTTGACACGGTATACGTGGTATACGTGCATGATGCGTGCCACATGCATGTTATGTATATGCGTATGCAAGACACCCATACACACAACCATCCATCTCACTAAAACACACAACTCCGCGTGCACATATATAACATATTGGTGGGATATTTTTTATCCTCTTGTCGTTACACTGGTTTCAGTAGTATAGAGATACAAGCGTTAGTTCTGTAATATTCTGTGTGCATAACATAGTGAATTTCCAAAGATTGGACGCTAGCGAATCTCATAGAAAAATCCGTATCCATCTAAAATAGTTTAACTCTCTAACTGTGAAAAAATTTTCAAAATCGGTTGGGTAGTTTTATTTTTGGCGTTTTTGGTACCGCCGGACACTGGCAGACCTCATATAACATAACTTATATCCATCTAAAATAGTTTAGTTCTCTAATGTTAAACACATTTTCAAAATCGGTGATAACGTGTTCTTGAAAAGTTAGTTTATTTTTATTTTGAAAAAATGAAACAGATATAAATATTGTTATTGTAATGGTAAAAACGATGAAGCATTTATTGTAAAAAAATTCAACCAGCGAAATGGCCGAGCGTGCTTAAGCACTAACTGGCACTTGCGACTGGTAGAGGTCAACGGTTCGAATCCGACGACCGGCTATGCTCGTGAAGGTTTTCTGCAGTTTCCCTTCACAATTCCAGATGAATATCGGCATAGTTCCTTAAGAAGACGGCTGCAGATGCATACCCACCAAATTCTAGCTTTCACCCCACTTTCCTTCTTCTCCACCCACATCATAATGTAATTTGTAATGTATTAAAAGTATAAATAAAGTTAGAAAATTAATGATGTGGGTGGCGTCTGTTATAGACTAGCTGTCATAAAAACGGACGTTAAACAGCATTATTATTATTATTATTATTGAAAAAAAATTCAGCAAACTTTCTTAATTTTTCTCAAAAGCTAGTTCACTTACAACAATGTTTTAAAAGCTTGTATTATGCAATATTTTACGCTCTTTTCGATGATATAAAAAAAATTTTAAAAAATACATTTTAATTCTGGCCAAATTTTGCAAAAAAACACTAAAAATGGCGAAAAATAGCCAAAATTTCGGCTTCTAAAAATCGCACGTATCTGGCTGACGAACTTATCCAAACCATTGCGACCTTTAACCTCACTAAATTTCGTAAAGATTGGATGCTTCGTTCGAGAGTTATCGCGCAGACATACACACACACACACACATATATATATATATATATATATATATATATATATATATATATATATATATATATATATATATATATATATGTGTGTGTGTGTGTGTATGTCTGCGCGATAACTCTCGAACGAAGCATCCAATCTTTACGAAATTTAGTGAGGTTAAAGGTCGCAATGGTTTGGATAAGTTCGTCAGCCAGATACGTGCGATTTTTAGAAGCCGAAATTTTGGCTATTTTTCGCCATTTTTAGTGTTTTTTTGCAAAATTTGGCCAGAATTAAAATGTATTTTTTAAAATTTTTTTTATATCATCGAAAAGAGCGTAAAATATTGCATAATACAAGCTTTTAAAACATTGTTGTAAGTGAACTAGCTTTTGAGAAAAATTAAGAAAGTTTGCTGAATTTTTTTTCAATAATAATAATAATAATAATGCTGTTTAACGTCCGTTTTTATGACAGCTAGTCTATAACAGACGCCACCCACATCATTAATTTTCTAACTTTATTTATACTTTTAATACATTACAAATTACATTATGATGTGGGTGGAGAAGAAGGAAAGTGGGGTGAAAGCTAGAATTTGTATATATATATATATATATATATATATATATATACAAGTTTTAGTGAACCTCATATTCGGTTTCTCGAGGCCTCAAAACAAATTTCTGCCATAGTCCCGGGCTCGGGTTTTTTCATGGCACCCGCTGTAATAAGTGAATTTTTCCAAAATGGAAATTCACCTAAAAGAAACATTCTGTTCCCCTCACTCTAATCACACTGCTTGTAAGAAAAATATATTAGCAATAAGATAAATATATTACCAATATTACCATTTTATAATCCGAGTACACAGCATCTGCATAATAGCCAGAACAACCACAGAGGCTAATGACGGTCAGTGATCACACATATCTATGTGCGACTTTACCGCAAACTGGTATTAACTAGTAACAAACGCACTCTATGCGTGATGATTTCTATAAACATTATAAATAGATAATATATAAGAATATAATTTTATGATTTATTTTTTCTTTTGTACATAATTTTACTGAAATGTAGTAATATAATAATTGTAATAAAAGTATTTAATTGTGTTTCTTTATACATATTTTTTGGGAATAAATTATTTGAGCAGCAATTTAATTTATTGATTAGCAAAATTTATCAGCTAAAAAATATTTTAGCAGCAGTAAAATTATCTTGCCAGTAAAATGTGATCAGCATAATAATACGATTTGGCATTTTAAAAAATAAATATTGAACAGCAAGAAAGATAACTGAGCAGCAAAAAGTATAATTGAGCAGCAAATAGTATAACTGAGCAGCAAAAAGTATAATTGAGCAGCAAAAAGGATACTTAAGCAGCAAACAAAATAATTGAGCAGCAATAAATATATTGGCGACGCAAAGATTACGCGAGCGCTCCTGGTTTTTTTTTTTTTAAATTAGAAGCTGTATCAAGTAAGAATTTTTGTAAATTAGATACTGGATCTTATTTCGGGAAATATCGCGTATAAAGCTAACTCTTATTATTCATTAAGTGTAACACTTTTTCTATAATTAATTATTAAATTTTCTTAAGCGAGATTAGTACTATAAGTAAATGACAAAATTCAAATACGTAGATATCGCACCTTGAGAATAGAACTGTTACAACTGCAAAATCACTAATTTTAATATCTTGAAGAACTAAGATTTTGAAGAAATTTAAAACCTAATAACCTTTTTCCAAATTATCTTAGAACTTTGAAACTTTGTCAGGTTCATTCTAATTGTTAGTTTTAAATGTTGTGATAAAATTTTTGTCGAAAAAATTCATAGTTTCAATTTTCATTGCAGTTGCAACCACAAATTTTTTGTTATTTTACAAAAAATTGCATTCTGTTTAGGATTATAATGTTATATCTACAAATAGTAGATTTTTTCTTAAATTTTTCACAAAATATTACTTTTTGTTGGTAACCCAAAGTTGTATCGGCAACTAATACTTTTCAGAAATTTTGAAAATTTCGCTTTATATAATTTTTTAATTGTAATTGTTTAAGGAAACACATTCCATAACTGTATTACAGATAGAGATGGGCAACGGGAAAATCCTGGGAATATTCCCATTTACAGTTACTTTACTATTACTTACAATTAGCTGTACTTTACGATTACTTACAATTAACTGTATTATTTTACAAATACGTTTTTAATTAAAGGCCGCGACATCGATCCCTCAATTTACGTTAATATCCGTTTTACGGGGATTCAATTTATCCAGATAAAAAATCGCGTAAATTAAATCCGTCATGAAAAAAATACTGGAAATCAAAGCTACCAAAAATTGTAGAGAATTTTATAATACAAATAATAACGAAAATGCAGAAATTTACACGTTAAAGTTTTAAAAATATCGACTTTTTCGATATCGATAATTTTCAATAACGAAAAATAGGTTTTGACAGTCCCAATATGTTAGGAATACCCACAACTTGCTTTGCTTAAGCCTTCAAAAATTTCTTTGTTTTTGAGCTACGATGCACCGTTTACGAGATATTTACGATTAAAATTTTACGTTTTCGAAAAGTATTGAAAACTAATTTTTTTAAAAATATTTTATTGGTGACAAAGCAATTTGACTAGTGAGTCCGAATCAATCAATTATAATCAGTTTATGATGAGTAACTTGGTATCGATAATTTTCGATAACGAAAAGTAAGTTTTGATAGTCCCAATATGTTCGGAATATCCACAACTTGCTTCGCTTAAGCCTTCAAAAATTTCGTTATTTTTGAGCTATGATGCACCGTTCACGAAATATTTACGATCAAAAGTTTACGTTTCCGAAAAGTATGAAAAACTAATTTTTTTAAAAATAATCTATTGCCAACCGAATTAATGGGACTAACAGAGCATAAATTAAGCCATTCTAATCAATTTATAATAATTTGTTAGACATTAAGTAGTAAAAGTAATTAAACACATTCAACTGAAAATATTATGTTATTCTTCTTTTCTTATATTATAACTATTAGCGATTCGCTGCTACAATTTTATTTTGTTTTTGGATTTTAATTTAGGGGTGACCGGGGCAGGTTTTCGCACGGGGCATGTTTTCGAATCGACTTTAACTCTTAAAATTACCACTAGATTGCAGCACCAAATCGATTCAAATGATGCCTAGACGCCCAAGTAGCAGTTGTGGCAGTTACATGTTCATGAACATACGCGTTGTGAAACAGTGTCATTTTTTATTAATTTTTGATCAGGTAAGTAACTTTTTATGCCTTATATTAAACTAAAAACAAACATACTTTGTTTTGGTTGAGCCTTACGTTTATATTATACTTAGAATATGCATTTTCTGTAGTAATTAGTAATGTAAGTATTGTATGAAAAAGTGGTTATTTCCACCGTACTAGGTGAGTTTAAATTTAAAAAATGGTGACGGGGCACGTTTTCGAATACTAAGCGGGGCAAATTTTCGCTACCGAAAACATGCCCCAGTCTTTTTTTTGTATATTTATACAATGTTTTATTATACAATGTATTATTATTTTAGACACAATCATGGTGCGAAATTACGTTAAAAAGACCAACAGAGGTAAATATGATATGGAGACCATGGAAAAAGCCGTATGTCAAGTTAGAACGGGAAGAAGTATGAGAAGTGTGGCGGCGGAATTTGGCTTGTGTGATAGGACATTAGCCAATTACTGTCGGAAGTTTCCCACTGCAACTAGTCTACCTGTTGTCATTTCTAGACCCTCTACTGGACTGACTGCTGACCTAGCTTTTCCAAGCTCCTCTACTGGAACGACTGCTGATTCGGCTGTTCTTCAATCCTCTACTGGAGCGACTACTGATCTGACTGTTCCCGGTTCCTCTAGTGGAACGACTGCTGATCTGCCTATTCCTGGACCTTCTACGAGAGTGACGGTTGATCCTGTTACTACCAGTCCATCCACTTCAGTGACAGGACGATCAGATGCTTCAAGAACTAGCATTGCCTCTACGGGTCCCTTGTCGCAGTTTGGCTATGCTCAGAATTGGAAGGTGAGTCGCAAGTCCTTTATACAAAAGTGACGCAAGTCCTTTATACAATAAAAGCATAAACTAATCATAATGTTTGTTCAGGTTTTTGATTGGTCACAAGAAAAAATGCTGACAGAATATTTACTCAAAGCATCCGATATTTATTTTGGATTAACGCCTAAAGAAGTGAGGCGATTTGCCTACACTTATGCAATTGCGTGTAATCGCAAAGTGCCTTCTAGTTGGAGTGAAAATGAAATGGCCGGTCCTGATTGGTTCACTTCATTCCTTAAAAGGCACAAGACACTGTCCATAAGAACTCCACAGGCAACAAGTATGTCTCGAGCAACTAGCTTCAACCGAACGAATGTTGATTTATTTTTCAATAACCTAAACGCTATCCATCAGAGGTTTACACTGGGGCCTAACGATATTTGGAATGTAGACGAAACTGGTGTCACGACGGTTCAAAAGCCAGATCGAATTGTAGCGCGGCGTGGGTTTAGGCAAATAGGAAAGTTAACATCTGCTGAACGAGGGACTCTGGTAACAATTGCATTTGCTGTGAACGCGGCCGGCAACAGTATCCCTCCCTTCTTTGTGTTTCCTCGAGTGAAATATCACGATCACTTCGTTCGCGACGGACCCCCTGGTTGCGATGGTGACGCTAATCCTTCTGGATGGATGAGGGAAGCAAACTTCCTTAAATTTGCTAGACACTTTGTCTCCTATGTTCGTTGTTCAAAGGAGCGCCCTTGCCTCTTATTGTTAGATAACCACGAATCACATTTGTCAGCTGACGTTTTAGATTATTTCAAAGACAATGGAGTAACTTTGCTCTCATTTCCCCCACACTGTAGTCACAAACTACAACCCTTGGATAGGAGTGTGTATGGTCCTCTTAAAAAATATATTAACACCGCCTGTGATGCATGGATTTCCACCAACAAGAGGCCAATGGGAATTTATGATATCCCCTCCATTTTAAAAACAGTGACGCCTCTAGCTCTTACTCCAGCAAATATTATGGCTGGCTTTAAAGTGACGGGTATTTACCCTTTAAATCCTATGATTTTTACTGACACCGACTTCATGCCGAGCTATTTCACGGATAGACCTGCGCCAACCGGAACAAATATTAATGATTCTTTCATAGATGATACTAATGTAGATCAGAAAAATCCTATACCTAATGCTACCTCTTATCCTTTACCAGAAGTTGTTAGGCCTTTCGAAAAAGCGGGGCCAAGAAAGGAAACAAGAAAAGGACGGAAAAAAAGGAAGTCGTTTATTTTGACCGACACCCCTGTTAAGGCTCAGTTAAAAATAGAACAGGAAAACGCTAAACAAAAAAAGTTTAAATTAGAACAAGAACGGGCGAAACAAAAAATATTTATCCAAAGGACCACAAAGAATGGGGGAAAAAAGACGGAATTTGTAAAGAAAAATCTGTTGAAAGAATTACAGAATGAGGAAAACCCAGCACCTAGCAGCTCTACTACACATAATATAAGGACAACGAATGACTCAAGTGACGAAGATGATGCCGATTGCGTTTGTATTTACTGTTTTGAAAAATTTAGTGATTCAAAATCAAAGGAGCAGTGGATAAAATGCACTCGTTGCAAAAGATGGGCACACGAAGATTGTATCAAAGGCGACTCATTATTTTTTGTTTGCCTTAATTGTGACAGCGATAGTGACACTGAGTTTTGTTAAACAAAATATTTTAAGAGATGTCAACCGATGTATTTTCATTCAAATATACGTGCTTTTATTTTTGTTTCCCATTTAGTTTTATTTTAGTGCATGCGAAAACTTGCCCCAGTCCAAAACAATGCTATTCGAAAACATGCCCCGACTACGGGGCATGTTTTCGACCGTGACTTACCTTTACTTTTTTATATTTTTAGGACAAAGTATTTGTCTTTCAGGAGTTTCAGTATTTTTTAGTGATAGCTGATGTGCTCCTAATTGTTATGGAATGTCTTTGGTAATTGTAGCTATACCGAAAAAAAATAAAAAAATTAAAGAAAAAAAAGTGCGAAAACCTGCCCCGGTCTCCCCTACTATATGGTTTCTTACAATTTCTTTTATATATCAATATTTTGCCGACTGCAGTTTTTCCCACGCTTGTCTGTTTTTATTGTACAAATATTCCGATTAAACTCATATATTTTAGTGTCACATTTTAGTTTACATTTTTGTACGGAATATCCTGATTTAATTTTTGTTTTTGCCGGAAAAATTTCTAAGTTTTCAGTGAATAATATTCTGACCCTGTATTAATTAAACCTTTTGTATATTTGTCGCCCGTAAATAGCGATTTCGCTTTCGTTCCTTTCCCTCCAAAACAGATGTTGGTAAATTTCCATTAGTATTATCATTTGGGAAAGTTTCGTCTAAATTAAAATATATTTCCGAATTAGCAGCAACAGTTAAAGCAGAAAAACAGAAATTATCCATTATTTAAATGGATAAAATTGTTTAAATTGTTTAAATTATCTGGTTTAAACTGTTTAAATTGAATGGTTTAAATTGCTTAAATTATAAGATTAAATTCCGAAAGAGCTGTTAAATTAATTTTTTCTTTATCAGCGTCCATATTTTGAAATTAAAATAAATTACTATTATATTTTAACAACAATAATGCTACGAAGGGATTCGTTTGAACTCAATAAATATTAAATATGACTAAACTGTGAATACATCATTATTTACTTACATTGTAAAATAATAACAAAAGAGGAATACTAAATTCCGTGTATAGTTCTGAACGTACCTCTACAATCCATTCTAACTAACATATGGTACCTGTTTTTGCACTTAATAAATGAAAACACATACATACACCTTTTTCAATCTAAATAAATGTTAATTTTTTGTTTTCGCTTTGTTACAACTGCACATGCAACAAAAATTTTTTAAACCATTTATTCTTAGATTGTTAAAATTTAAAAAAAGTTTATGCACTATAACTTTTTAATTTTCTAGAATTTTAGGATGAAAATTTCGCCAATCGATAGCTTTAATGTAGCTGAATGCAATGATATAAAAATCTCTAAAACGAAAAATTTGTAATTAAAAACAGTTTTCTTCTCAAGGTGCGATATTATATCCGTTACTTAAATTGTTGATATTTTAATGGAATTTATATGTATATGTATATGTATTTTGAATAATATTGTTTTAATTCTAAGATGTTGTTTTAATTGATTTTGTAGGAAATCATATTTTACTGTATTCTTTTATATTTACGGTTTTAACATATAAACTTATTAGCTGAGACCCGCGGTTTCACTCGCGTAAAATTATTTGAACGTCTTAATTTAACATCTAAACGAATTATTATTTGAGACGGCAATTTCAACCTCATCTTACTTTTAAATCAAATATTGTTTTTTTTTTTTTTTTTTTTTTTAATATTTCTTTACAGTGCTTCACCCCGCTCGTCCAACGACTCCCAAATAGCTAGACTCATATTTTAATACAGAATCTAATTTTCATGTGCTGAAATCTTTTCGTAGTAACCCATATTGATAATTTTAAGAGCACTTTAATTTCCGACCCTTTTTGAGGTCCCAGAGCTCAGGAGAAAGTTTCTAAATTCGTGTTAATTTATTTCCAAGACTCAATAATATTAGAGCAAAATTTGGTCAAGATCCGTCCAGCCGTTTATATTTGGCATTTTTTGGGTCCCCAGGATCCTAGGGGACAATTTTAACCTCATGTTCATTTTTACAGGATCTCAGTACTATTTTAACAAAATTTGTTCAAGATTCGTCATCCATTTATATTTTGCATTTTGTAGGTCCGCAGAGAATGATTTTCACCTCACGTACATTTTTCTCAGGATATCAGCACCTACTGTTTGAACAAAATTTGATCACGATTCATCCAGCCGTTTATTTTGAGCTTTTTTGGGTCTCCAGGGTCTTACAGGGTAATTTTCACTTCACGTTAAATTTTTTCAGGATCTCAGTACTGTTTGTACAAAATTTAATCAAAATCTGTCCAATTACTTATTTGAGTCCCTTTTGGGACCATAAGACCTTAAGGATCAATTTTGATATAACGTTCATTTTTTCGGGGATCTCAATATTACTTGAGCAAAATTTTGTAACGATCCGTCCAATCGTTAATTTCCAGCTTTTTTGGAGCCCTAGGGTCCTACGGTGTAATTTTAACCTTTTACATGTAGCCTATGCGAGAACCGACAATACTACTTATCTACTAGTGAAAAAATTTTTGAAATCGGTTGGGTAGCTCCAGAGATTACTTTAGTCGTACAAACCGACAAGTCACAAACTTTAACTAATAGTATGATTGTCATGTATATGTTCAAACGACTGTACAGCAGACCAAAAAAATATTTAATGCTGCTGACATATTGCTGCTCGTTAATTTTTTTAGCATACCATCATTATTTGAAGGTCAAATATTTTACTAGCTGACCGTATTTATTTATTTTGCTGCTCAATTAGCCTTTTTTGCTGATCAATTTGCAATTATTTTGCTACTCAATTAAACCTAAGCCTATTTTTTTTAATCATTTTGTTGTTGTTAACTATTGTATTTCCTATTGTTTTTTATTATAAATGTGTATGTTTATACATACTGAATTATTTCGTGAAATTTATATAAAGTTTTTTCTTTAATTTTATTTAATTTTTTAAAAACAATACCACGGACCGTCCGTCCGCAGTAAACTTCCCTAGGGAAGTTTACTGCGTAAATGCCCGGACCATATAGCGTTAATATAGATACGTATGCATTATATCACATCAAATCGCGGGCCGAGTTTAGACTCGAAATCATACGGAAAAGTGTAAAGATAAACTCATAGTTTTATTTTGGGAAAGTAATATTAAGAGATTATTCAGGATTAGAAGTTAAAAAAAGACATTTTCAATATTTTTCTCTAAAGAAACCTTATATGTAATCGATTTGAAATCTTATACACATTATTAGGCATTCTGTTAACTATATCAAAGAAAATTTTAATTTCCTTTTTCTCGTTGACGATGCATTTTATACGTAGTGTCAAAATTGACGCGACGCTTTAAAAGAAACATCTTTTGCGGCTCTTAGCACACAACTTGAACGAGTGGTCTGAAATTAGAAAATCGAACGGGGTTTTGAAGAAAACAAATATTCTGAGTCCTGCCATGCCATCTTCAAGGCAATTGTAAAATTTTGCATAAGAATCAATATATCATATAGATTTTATGGACTATTTTACTAACATCTGTTGTCAGAAAGGTAAAAGTGAATTCGATATGTTTTCAAATATACTTATTTGAATTCAAAATAAATTCACGGCGCTGTATGTTGGACAAAAATTCTAGAAATTTAAAACAAAAGTCTGCTCATGTACGAATTTTTCAATGCAATTATTTTTGTACGCAATCCGAAATGATGCACAAGTAAGTTTCTTTCCTTTCTAACTTCATTAAATTTTTTTTTTTTTTGGGGGGGGGGCTTACATAATTAAATTAAATTTATCAAATTGAGTTAAGTTTTAACTCAAATATTAGTTTATTCTAAATTATTTAGGTAAATGTAAATTAAATTATGTAACGTGGTATTTTTTTTTTTTTTGGACGTTTTTTTTTCTCTAAATTCAATTTAATTTAATATGTAGTAGACTCATGTTTTAAAAATATCATTTTTGTGTTTTCGATTAACCATTTTATATCACTGTATATCCATTGTATTGGATAACCATTTTATATCAATTATTGTATTAATCAATTAATTAAATTCACTAAATTGTTTTTCAAAATTTAACATCTAGATTCTAATATTATGTTTTTAACTTTATTTAGTTTATTTGGTATTTCGAATTACGTAGAAAAAAACATGGAGTCCGCGTCCTATGGAAGTGGCGTTGTAACTTCTAAATATGTAATTAATATATTTTATTTATATTTTCTTTGTGACTTCACAATTTACTGACCTTGTGGTCAAAAAGGATAACCTTCGTAGAGGATTATATATCCTCCAATCCGACTGCGGGAAAGAAGTGACCGAAGTTTCCGATGTTCAATTTTCATTTCTCTACAATAGTTTTTAATATTTTCCATTATTTAATTTTGTATAAAATTTCACAATTCATATTAAGTAAATTGATAAGCTAGTAAAATTTTGATAACTTGTAATTTAGTCATAATTATATTTTAACTTCTAGGAACATTTTGAAACTCAAAGTCCGTCCGTTTGTCTTGAACTCAATTTATTTCGTAATATTTAAATCTTATATTTCATAATTTGGTCACTCGTCAACACGAGTGAACTTAAAAAATTTTACACATTTTCTTTTTAGATTTTTTGTTTTTGATTAAGATTTTACATTGCATTTAAAACTAGTAAAAAATTTTCAAAAAATTCTGAGAAAATTTATTTGGCCAGAAAATACGCAAAAAGATCAAAAATATGTCCTGTTTTCTTCCATTCCACCGTATAAACTACTGGAAATTAAGAAATGAAATTTTCAGATATAAAATACCATACCAGAATACCAGATAATATCAGAATACCAGATAATAATAATAAAATAGTAGAAGTGGAAAATTACAACTAAACCCTGTATCTTTTATTTTTAATTTTTAATATTTTTAATTTAAATATTTCTTTCTTAGCGTTTTCCAAATAAAACAACATGAAACCAAAGTCATCCAGTTTTACGGTATCTGATTTTTATTCCTAAAATTTTCTTCAAGACTGTTTATGCGCCTTTTCATTACCTACATTTAATTAATTATAATATAAGCGTGTCCTGGCGTTCTTAATTACATTTACTAAAAAACAAAAGTTTGTTTACCACAAGTTATTGCAGTTAAAATAAAATATAGTTGTTGCATAACCGTTGAAAGGAAAGATTGAAACCTTCGGTGCCGTTTTGATAGAATTTTTGAGTGATTTGTCCCGCAATCATTGTTGTGTTAATAATTTTCGAACTTTCTCCAAGCAAACTGAAATACTTTGTGCCATATTTAACTAATTTGTGAATAAAATATCTGCTAATACACCTGAACGACAGAAGTGCTGGAAAGAAGGTTCCAGAAAGAAGGTAAACTCCTTTGAAACCCAATCCCGACCTAAATTCTGGAATAATTCCAGTGCTCCCATCACAAAGTCAGGTATGTGAATATTTTGTTGTATTTGAATTAATTTACAGTCTGCTATTTATTTATTTATTTATTTGATGAAAGAAAATAAATTGCCATAACATCACGCTTCCACATCCACTGCGCACTCTATGAATATTTTCTCCATTAACCATTTTTCTATTATAAAGCCTTGTCCATTAACCCTCAAAAGTTAAAATTTAAAGAGTGAATTTTTTAGGTTTAGGGGCTAAAAAAATTGTTATGCTTCCAACCCGCTCTTATACGTTATAATTAATAGAGAGATACTAATTGCACAAAGTAAGCCGATTTGAAAAGGCATTCAAGGCATTCTGTGTAAGAGGCACTCAAAATTTTTTTTCTAATTTTTTTTTTGTATTACAATTGATCAAATCTAAGAAAATTGGTTACATTTATTTAGTCCGCTATCCTAGGATCATACAGAAGTCCGAAAGTTTCCTCATATAGTTTTTCCTCTCAGCAGTCATTCGTTTTTTAACAATCCTCGCCTACTTGGATTTGCAGTGCAGTGTTTTTTTGAAATTTTAACACGTTTATTGGCTCTTTTATTAATGTAATTGTATGCGTGCGGTCCAACGTTATATCCCAGCACATATGAAAGTTTTAATAAGGATTTTAATCCTTTATTAAAAACACACACGTATATCCAAGAGGACAATTCAACCACTTTACTGGATATATATACATATAACCAGTGGCGACGCGTAAAATTATTACCTGGGGAGACAATCTTTTTTTACCATATTTTGAAATAGACTTATTTTCTATCTATTTTTATTTGGAAATCTGTAGTCTTTCTTAGCCTAGTTTTTTTCTATAACAGACCTCTGACCCAGCACTTTGATTGCAAAATAAAAATATTGAAATTTTTGACCAGCCATTTGTGCTTACTGCGCCAAGAGTAAAAGATATTGAAATTTTTATTTTGTTAATTGCGGTTAGTGTGAATTAAAGGTCTTCAAAAAATTTTAAAATAACTAGTTCTGAAATTAGTCAGTTTAGATATATTATAGTTTTAAATTAGATTCACATTTTATTATTGCTAAAGAAAAAAGGAAAAAAATTAAAGCTTTTGATGTAACAGCCTTAAACAGATAACAAAGAAAAACAAATTAGAAATAAATACAAATTTTATTAAAAGGTTCTATCTAATGTTTAAATAATAAACAATAAAATCTCACAAAATTTCCCGAAAAATACTGCTGGCAAGCAAAAAAAACGAGAAAAATTATTTATTTCCCCAAAAATATTGTTGGCGAGCAAAAAGAACAATCAACAACTAAATTTTATTTGATTTTCAATTCCGCCTAAAAAGCGGAAAGTCGCAAACCAGAAATTTTCACCGCAAATTTTACTTCTAAACCGTCCAGTTTGCGGAAAACCGCCCAATCTGGCAGTCGTAATAATAAAATACTCTTCAGTTGGTATGTATACGTATACATATATACGTATACATCAGTAACCAAAGGCATACATCGCATACGTATCAGTAGCGAAGACAAAAATCTTTCTGTTTCCCCTGACACTGTATATCGCGTTATTGTTTCAGTTTTTTTATTATTATTCAAAAAGTACTGAATATATTTTGATAATTTTTGTACTATTAAGCGTTGTTCACACCTAAGTAAGTAGATTAGTAGATTAGTAGTTAGTAGTTAGTAGAACAACTTAGTAGCTTAGTAAAACGACTTAGTAGCTTAGTAGAACAACTTAGTAGTAAGTGGAACAGGAAGAAAATATAACAATAGGTATTATAACAATAAATATATGAATTTTGTTAAGATATATCTACACTGTTAAAAATATTTCCAAAACTTTTTTGATAGTTACATATTATAGTATACACATAGCAAAAAATATTGCGAAATTTTAGAAATTTTTTATTGTAATACTAAAACTGTAAAATTAAAATAATTTAATGTAAGTTTTTTAAAGAAATAAATAAATGAATAAATAACAAAAATAAAAATATTCATGTTAAATTAATTGTTTAAAAATACAAAAATTCATAAACAAATCTAAATGAACGAGCCGCCTATAGACGCGACATCAAATGTGACGTAAACAAACGCCAAAAAAAAAAAAAAAAAAAAAAAAAAAATAGAAACACTTAAATTAGTAAGCAGGATAAAATGGTTATTTAAATGCGAATAACAAGGAACACAAACATTTTAATAATCATTTTTGATGTCACTAAAAAGGGCAAAATCTATGGATGTTTAAAATTTATATAAATTAAATAGAAAAAAAGGCTTTTTTATATTCAAATATCACAATAATATTTACAGTTACTATATTGTACAATTTGTATGTTTAAAACAATGAATATAATATTCTTAGTTATATTAATTTATACTAGTTTAACATATTCAACCACTTACTTTTTTCTAACAGTGTATGTTTTTTTTTTTCTTGTTAAAATTTAATGTAACAGTTTTATTATAAGAATGTTTTATGAGGCGGTAATAACTAGCTTTTGGGTATCAATTGGGTATGTACTCGTATGTTTATTGCAGGTAAACGAATATTTCAATGGCATGCATAAAGTTGAGTACTGTGAGACTTTGTTCAAGTGAATATGAATATGTTGTCATATATACATCTGTGTGTATCAGGGTGTATGTATTTGACAACATATTCATATTCACTTGAACAGAGTCTCACAATACCCAACCTTATGCATACCATTAATTGTAATATTTTTTTCCTGTTCCACTTACTACTAAGTTGTTCTACTAAGTTACTAAGTTGTTTTACTAAGTTACTAAGTTGTTTTACTAAGTTGTTCTACTAACTACTAATCTACTTACTTATATGTGAACAAGGCTTTAAGAAGAATACTACATTTTACACATAGATAAGAAAAAATTATTCCAAAATCTTTCTTAGTTTTTGAGTAATAATGATGTAAAAACATATTGGAGAATACTACATACATACATGCAGACTGTGTGTGTGAATGTGCAAATGGGTACTTATCACACATGCATGCAAGCCAGGGTAAACAAAACTAAAAGTGTCTTTTTTCCGTTTTTATATTATTGTTTCAGTTTTTTTATTATTATTCAAAAAGTACTGAATATATTTTGATAATTTTTGTACTATTAAGAAGAATACTACATTTTACATATAGATAAAAAAAAAAATTATTCCAAAATCGTTCTTAGTTTTTGAGTAATAATGAATTAATGATGTAAAAAAAATGTTGAAGAATACTCTACATACATGCAGACGGTGTGTGTGTGTGAATATATAGGCAGTTGTCCACACATATATGTAGAGCCAGGATAAACAAATGTAAAAATGTCTTTTGCCTTTAAATAGACTTGTAACGTGCTTGTAACTTACCTATTTTCATTCTGTATGACCAAAGAGGCTCATATTTTTCAGGTTGTATGTATATATTATTGTATATGGGTGTAAAGTGTAAACGTATATATATTATATGTACATATATTCGTATATACGTTTTATTTGAAAATGTGAATGTATTGAAAATGGCCAATATTATAAAACTTAGATAATAAATTATTTTAAATTTTCTAAAGGATCTTAAATTTTATGAAATTTAATTTTTTTGGGGAGACACTGTCTCCCTTGTCTACTCCCACGCGTCGCCACTGCATATAACTCGACAACCGTTTCATATTTCGTTTCCAAATTTTAACTGATGATTCTTGGGATATAAAGGATTAAAAATACCGAAGAAAAAAAAATTGGAATTTTTTTTTCTGTAACTGACTAACCCTTTAAACACGTTTAAGCATTGTGCAGGACTCGTGTCTTGACTCGTATCTTGTGTCTTGACATTCTGTCAAGACTGCAGACTGTAATAAAAAATCGCCAAGTGCGTGTTAAAAATGCATTTCCCAGTCAAAATTTCATAAACGGTACTTAAATTTGTTCGCAATTCTCGGAAGAAAATACTTATTGGTTATATTTAATGATAAATTTAGCCTTTAGTTTGTTAATAATACGATTATCTAAACCTTTTACTTCCTATATAACCTAAACAAAATTAAATACCCCTGTCGCAGCACCCTGCATAACATAGCGAATTTCCATTTATAAAAATTCGTTTTTATCGGAAACCAGTCTACATAGAACGATGGTTTCAAAACTTTTTTATGTGATTTTGCGTCCTCTTTTTAATGGTATAACAAAATGTCCCAAAAACTTTTTAAAATTGAGAAAATTTTGGGAAAAACAAATTTTTTTCACGAAAAATTATCAAAAAACCATGTTCCAGACATTGGACATGGCTGGCTAACGAATTTGTCCAACGGTTTGGGACTTCCAACATTTTCACCAATTTTCGTAAAAATAGGACACTTCGTTCGAGAGTTATCGTGCGGACACACACAAACGGGGTTGGTAGCGGAAAGTGATAGCTGTGGCTGAGACTTAGCTTTTAAAGTGACCTCTGTTTTTAGTTTGAATTAAAGTTGCGATTACGGGAATGCAAATTTAAAAGTTCTTAGGTATTAAATCAATACAATATTTAACAATTAACACTAAATTATATGGTTTTATTATAAAATAAAAGTTTATAAATTGACAATGTTTCTTGTAGATGGGCAATTACAATCGTACGAAATGTATGTTTAATTCAAATCAAGAAAAACGTATAATAAAATATTTAGAAATAAATGAAAATATATAAAATAACAATATAAAATTTCAAAATTACAAGATTTAAAATAATATGCGCGTATGTAAGCTGATCAATTAAAATTACACCATAATTTTCTATGATTACTTCTGGAATGTAAAATCTTGCACTTTGTTAAATGAGTTTCACTTATATTAACAAATCAGATTACATACGTAAAGATAAATAATATTATTAAGAAAGGAAATACACATTACATTTAGTGAGAAATTCCACAACACATTTTTGCAAGGATTAAAAGAATGAACTTATTGAACTTAATGAATTTTAACAACTTATTCAACGTATGAGAGTGAGAATCAGATTGAACGAATGAATCAAGATTGAACCCGATTAAAACTCAATTTCTGCTTTTATACCGTTCGATTGTGTATCTACGTGACGACTTCCCACTATTAGGGCCTCTACGGTGTAGGAAGCGTCACTCATTGGGTTATTGAAATGACCGTCTGACCATCTATATCCAACTACGTATTTCTTCAGTTTCTAAGAAGCGGTACATATTGTGACTTATCGTCTGACTTTATATCGTTCAATAAATTCAATCGATAATTGATGTCTTTAGAAAATTAATACAATGGTAGACAAAAATACGTATACATTACAGATACAAAATCATACATCTCTGTCGAATGCTGTTTTAAAATTCAAATGTTTTAAAAACAATCAAGTTCGTTCTACCTAGAATTTCGGGTACCGGGGATCTCCAAATTCTTTGAAATATAAACGAACATAAAAAGTAAGTACAATTAGGTACAAGTGAATTTCGACCGAAGGATACTAATAAAATTAAAATATCCACAGAAAATGAGCGCTGACCATTTTACATTTTTTTTATCTGTTTACCTTTCAAAGCAGAAACAAAATAAAGTACGGTATAAACAGGCACAAGTAAAGTACAAACGAGCTGTACTATTTATTTTTGAATTTTCCAAATTTGGGTGCCACGTTCACATCGGTTTTCAATATTTACAATAAAATTTCACAGACTAAATCTGTCAATAATGAATTATATTTTTAAATAAACACAATCTCTTTGTTACAATGTAACTTCTTTTTGAACAAACAATGACGTGTTTTATCATTCACATAATTTTTAAATCATTAAGGGGGAAGTCATCTAAAATGGGACAACGTCTATAATTTCGGTAGACCCGGCAGAAAATGAACTGAGAGATGCGCAGAAACGCATTTCGACATCGAAATGCGGACATAAAATGGATCAGTCTAAGTCATTTTGAAGGTAAGGTGGATATCTGTCAAATGCTTGTGTCTTATGAACCATAGGCCAGTGAGTTGATTTATTTTACCCACTACACCTGCGCAAACGAAGATCTTACTTCAAAATCTTTTGACTATATCAGTAATGACATCTATCAATGAACGTTAAAATTAAATCACTAGTTGCATGCGCAGTGTACATAAATTTTTATAGACTTTAGTAAGAAATAAATCTTCATTAAACAGTGTTTTTTTAATTTTTTATTTTTGGTAAAATATTTATATTTTAAAAGGTAAGTGTTATGTCGTTATCTTTAATAAATATTTAAAATCAAAATATGTTGCATGATGCGCTAATAAAATTACTGTTAATTTAAGGGGCAGAACTTTTTGATAGATCTTTTAGGTTATAGTTTCTTCGTTTTTTTAAGTGATGGATAGCGTTTAATCTAAAGTGGGATATCTCATTTACATCATGTAATGAATGGGTCCACGATACATGTACAGACGCCGATAGTGATGACTGATGATGATCTATTTACTTGTGATATTTGCCAATAGTATCTGATGTACGATTATGTACGATTATAATGTATGTACTTGTATTTTGTACGATTCAAACGTTTAGTTTTATTTTGAGTGTAAAATTTGCTGTCTGAGAGTGTAATAATATATTGTACAATAAGTGGGAAAAGAGGCTTATTTCTCACGAATATGAGTTTGTTGCGCGAGCCCACAGGGCGAGTGCAATAATTCGTATGAGTGAGAAATAAGCTTTTCCCACGTATTTTACACTATACTTTTTCTACGAGCACATTTTTTTTCGTAAAATTAGCATAAATAATTAAAATAAAATTTAAATAAGTAGTAAAAATTTTTAAAATTTATAATGTCAATGCTAAGATGTTCAAATTTTTGCCAAAGCATACTTTGAAACTATGGAAACAATAATAAATAATCAACATACATATATGTATATTTTTAGTATTATTTAATAATATTATATATTAAACTAACGGAACAGCCTACTTTTTTTATTATATTAAGGCGTGGGAAATAATTTCCCACTGTATTTCCGTACAGTGTGGGCAATTGTTAATTTTTACATATAGTTAGCCGTGCACAAAATGTTACTTTTAATAGTAGGAGTAGAAAAAAATATTTGTTGGTAAAAATCGTGTTGGTAAAATATGAAAAATGTACATATGTATAAATGTTAACCTATTTTAGAAATATAGCATTTCCCATATTGCCACAACCATATTGCTAAATTGGGAAAAAACATCACCTTACAAAATACGTTTTTTTGAGTAAACCTATGATTATTTTGTTTAAATTTTTTTATATTAATTTAATAAACGAATGTTTTTATTTTGCAATTTTTAATTCGCCTCTATTTGCTTTACTATATTATACATTCTTATACGTTAAGTATCTCATTTTAGGTAGACTTCCCCTATATAAAATTAACAGAATTATATTGGCGTATGTTAACATCCACTGGTGTATGGCCGATTTAAAAAGATTAATGAAACAATTTCGGACTTACATCATCGAAATTGGTGACTGTCAATATACACCGATGTATATTGACATTCACCAATATCGAGCATTCACAGTAACATATACATCAATGAAATTTACTTAATTTGGGGTCAATTTTATATAAATGTAACTCATAATCCTAACAATCATTACAAAGGGTATAAAGACTGTTTGTCCACGACATGGAATTTCGTCTTGTTGGCGCGTTTTTATTTATCCAATAAAAAATATAATATTTTTGGTATGCAAGTATAATACCCAGTCTGTATCAGTAGTAGGAATATAGCGGTTCTAGATCCTCCTTCCCTCCTGCCGACTTTTTGAGTGACCTCGGCAGGAGGCAAACTACCGAGGCGGTTCTAGAAGCCTCCGGCGGTGGGTGGAGCAAAACTTGGTCTCCAACCTAACGATATCTAGTGAAATTTTTTTCTAACCTAACAGAACCCAATGGAACTTGACCTAACCTAACGAAACCTAAGCGAACTTAGCTTAACCTAACAAAATTTTTTTCTAACCTAAGAACTGAAAAATTCCCTAACAGATGGCGCAGCCACCTTCGAGCCTGTGAATTCGCTACTAGATGGTGCAGCCACCTTCGAGCCTGTGAATTCGCTACTAGATGGCGTTGCTAGTCTGGATTCCTGTGTGTAAGTTTGAAAAATTGTCAACAGGTGGCGCAGTCACCTTTGATAGCGTCGTTAGTCTGAACCACCGCGAATTCTGTACCTAGATTCAAAATTCCATCAAAAGGTGGCGTTGCTTTCATAATTTTATAATATTTTTATCTGAAAACGGGTTTAAACTTGTATAAATTGTCAGCTGACGTCATTAGAAGGAATGCTGATATTAATAGCGGAGATTTCTGTCTAATATGCAAAAATGAATTTTATCATATGATTGTATATTTTTATCTGAAAACAGGTTTAAACTTGTATAAATTGCCAGCTGACGTCACTAAAGGTAAACTGTTATTAATAGCGAAGATTTCTGTCTAATATGCAAAAATGAATTTTATCATATGATTGTATATTTTTATCTGAAAACAGGTTTATACAGGTTTTCCTCTAAATAAAAACACATTTTTTTATTTTTAATTTTTAATTTTTATTTTTTTATTAAATAAAAACACATTTTTTTATTTTTTATTTTTTTTTTATTTTTTCTTATTTTAATAAATTTATTTTAAAAGAAATATTTTACAGTAAAAATGTTTAAATGTTATTACAATAATATTTGTATATGGATATGACATTTTCCATGGCGCAAGTTGCTCCGGAATGATAGCCGCATTGAGGACTAGTGTATGTTGATGTTATGATTCTCAACTTAGGGCAAATTGTTATTTCTTCAAAGTTCATTATGGGCGCTGACGGTAGTAGTCGTTTTAAATAGCGTACTTTTTCTTCTCCCTTCGCATAGATGATGCGAGTTCCGTGTAGATTGTTTATTAAAATGTATTGTAGTTCCTCGTATTCAATATGTCCATCCATCCAGGCGAACCCATGATGGTTTTTCCGTAACCAGCGAGCTGTGCGTTGATCTTTTTCACTTAATCCGCAAAACGGTATTGGTGATTTGAAAATATAGTGTTGTAGTATATAATCTTCACCACAATTTTCTTCGGAAGAATCGAATTTCAACAGAGCTAATTCCTTTATGTAGAATTTCCCATTTGTTGAATTTGGAAATCCTTGGAAGTCAACAATTGCTGCGTCGGTCTTCATTGTGCGTTACCTAGAGCGAAACTGGCTGATTTATAGTCGGATTGCGATGCTTTTATACATTTTTTGTAACAATATTCGTCAATGGATTATATTGAACCACATGGTCATGTAGTAGAAGACAGAATGCTGATGTATTCTCCGGCACCTCCTTCAACGTTTTAAATTCAATTCGAATATCCACCGGTCAACTTTTCAATGATTCGTTATCGTGTTATTTTATTGTGTAAAATCAATTAGCTTGTCGACCCCGAGTTGGTGTAGTGGTTAGCAACTCCGCTCTTATCTGGTAGATTGTGAGTTCGAAACCAACCGGGGGAGATTCGTCATCTACATTACTACGCCGCTCATTAGTTTATCGTAGAATTGTTGGTATTTCAGAGTTTTCAACGAGCTGTTTAATAATTTCCTCTCGACGCTTCGCTTTACTTAGTTCTCTTAATTCTGCGTTAGAACATTGAAGAAGATTGATGTAATGATCTGTAAATTACATACAACAGAAATATTCCGATATTTCAATATTTCCAATATTTCGTCTATAATTGAACTTGAAAAGTCTACAAACCACCTCTATAAATTCAATGGTGTTTGTTGAATAATTTTTTACTATTTTAATACACAAGTCGACCAATTGGTGATCTTTGATTCCTCGCAGAACACTTTCTTGCATATGCACAAATTTTTAATATAATTATAAATTTTACAAGTTAAAAAAGTGATCATTGTGTACCTATTTTTGTTTAAAACTATACTTAATAAAATAAATTTAAAGAAAAAAACCGATCTTTTGATTTACACCGATCCCCTAAAAAGAAATCAAACTAATTTTTGATATTATACCTTAAACTTGATGTATATATAAAAATTCCATTTACAATTATGGTACACCATATATACTCGTAAATTTTACAAAAATGTATCACTCTGTACATTTTTTTTTTAAATCTGTGTGCATATTCTTTGATGTTATTTAATCAGCTAAATCTTTAATCAACTAAATCAGCTAAAATTGTTACATACTTACGTTATAAATATCTAAGTGTGTATTTTTCTTTTAAATATATAACTTATAAATACTCATGATTACTTTACTATATAACTGTAATCACGCGATATCATGTTATAAAATACATAAGAATTTACTCATTTAATGTAAAAATATTTGGTCATCAACAATTAAATAAAAACGAATTTTTTTTAAATATATATAGTAATATAATATTTCGCATATATACAGTACTCTGTTAAAAGTACGGGTTTCTACACCGTTAAAAAACATATATTTTTATAATATCAATATATTGTAAAAAATCATATTTCTTAATATTTTTAAAACTGAATATGTAATATCAAGAATTTAAAACAGTTTTGAAACATTAATTTCTCCTCATAATATTTTTTTAGTCTTAAATTAATAGCACAATGTTCCATATATTTTAAGAAAATTTTTCTTTTAATATTTTATAACTTATCTAAAAAATTTATAGCTATTTTTATCAAAAAATTTATTACTTGCTATTGTTAAAAAATTAGTTAAATATATCTATAGGTATTAAGTGACCCCTAGTTTTTGTAAAAGACGGTGCTAGTAGCAATTCATCTTAAATACGAAATTATTTTATCAATGCTAAATAAGCGTTTTTTTTTTCTCATATTATCATACTCCAATATATTGTATATTATTATAATTTATAAAAATGTGTTTTATTTATTAAAAAATTTAGCAAAATTTTAAATAATATCACGTCAAAATAATATTCAGAAGTCAATAAAAGACAATAGCAGTAAATTTATTAAGATAACTATAAATAAATATTAATCTAATGTTGAAATATTTATTAACAAATAGTACTGCTTAGTAGAAAATTAGACACCTATTGTTTTGTTTTCAAATTTACCTTTTTGCAATTAAAGAAAATTTTAGTAACTATCGATACCTATATAAAACGATACCCATAAAAGACAAGCATGCTCTGATCTCAACAATTTTTTCCCATGTTAAATTCGTATGTTCTTGCTTCGCTGAAACTTATTATGTTTATATATTCCCCCAATATTTTCTACCATAAACAATAGTTATAGCAAGCTAGGTAGGTATTGAATAAGTATTTTTTGTTTGTTAATTTATTGATGATAGAGAAAAAAAATTTATGTTTTTATAGACAGTGAAATACTTTTAAACTATTTTTGCAGTTTAATTTTGTAAAAACACCTAAAAATTATCAGTCACAGACAAATATTTCTAAGCAAACGAATTGAAAATCTAATTTTATATCATAAGAATAAATGCGTATATATAGGGTGGACAGTAAATAACTCTCATAATTTTTAAAGAGCGGATGAAAACTTTAATTTTGGATTACGAAATTTTATTTTTTTTTTCCGGAGTTAAGCTGCATTCAATTAATTAACCCTTTCCTGCACAGCAGTTTTAGATCATTACTGTTCAAACGATACTTCAAATTAGCAAATCATTAATAATATGGGTGAATACTTATTGGCAAGAATTACATAGTTTACACATATATTCTATCGCATCAGAATGTTAATAGGACAATGCGATTTAATTGCCTATATTCAGGAGCAAGCAAAAACATTACCTATTTTAATAGCTTAGAAAATACACATTACATAGTTCGTTGTAAGAACAATCATTTCGGTGATCTTTTTTAACGAATTACTAGAATTAAGGACTGTGGTATGTAAGAAATAACAACACTCACATAATTTTAAAATAATTAACATATAGCTATTGGAAAAGTTACAAAGATTTTTTTTAACAACTTATTAAATGCTGATAGCTTATTTTAATATCTCCTATAGGGCCTTAAGTATAACCCTTCACCCGAAATTTTTTCATCACCATCGTTGGCGACTGTATTCTCGTCATCATCAGCTTCTCCTTCGCTCGCAGTATCTTCGCTATCGCTAGCAAATGTTTTTTTCATCATTTGATATATACTTTAACACTGGCTCAATAATATCATGCTTTTCCAATTCCCTAGTTATTGAGATAATCCGCTTTCCAATGTCACTTTCCTTTAAATTATTAAAATGACTTCGTTTTTTCTCGTTTTCGATATAATCCGCGAAGCTGGGATTTATAATATGACTCCTTTCCATTAAATTGCACACAGTATTAACCATTTCTTCTCCAATTTGCGTCTGAGTCGCTAAACTTCTTAGTTCATCAACTAAATGGTTCGGATCATCAAAATATTCTTCTTCTTCTTCATCAACAGGTTTCGAATGGCCATTATGAAGGTTAGCATTTTCATCATCATATTTGAAACGTTTAGCTCCGCCATTTGTTGAGTTAGATGTCGAAGGTTGTTCCTTTTCTCCTGAATTTTTATTTTCTTGTTCTTCATCCTTTGCGCATGCGTTCTGAAGCTCTTTGACCATTAATATGTCTAGAGCAGTTTGTAAGAGACCAGCCATCTTTGGAGTAAAACTTGTTTCTTTGTAGTTATCAGGCGATGGTAAATGCTTTTGTTCATCAGATCGATTATCTTCATCATTCGCCGATTGTAGAATATTATGCGAGTTTTTTAAAGCGTGGAATTTACGTCTGATTGCTTCTGCTGCAGCCATCATACTTTGATTAAAAGTATTCAAGTTTCTTGTAGATAGATCTGTATCATCTTCCTGCTGATTTTGAAATACTGGTGCTTTATCTTCCTTTTCTTCATTTCTTGCTTCAAATGTTAAATATTAAAATTAGTTTGTAAAATTTTGTATATATCTAAGTAATCTTGTAAGTTTGTCGACGGCCACGCTCCCGTATCCGGGCCACTTTCCCAGCCCAGGAGTGCTGATTGATTGGTTTCACCTTTTTCAATGATGTGTGTGATCCACTTCAACAATTCGGCGTCTCCTTCTACACACTTTGGACTGAAATATAATCGTGGAACGCCATATTCTTCCACAAGCTTCAATATATGCTGCAGCAGTTTCGGACGAGCATACTCTATCGCTTTCCGCATCCACTTCGTAAGATAATGCGACAACATATCAAATCCATCTAGGCTGTCTTCACCAATGTCCCATTCATCGAATGTAAGGTTGAACAGAATATCGAAAGTTTCCACAGATGAGCCCCATTCAACCGCTAATTTTATTTTTTTAGGATGAAAAATTTGACGATCTCTTGATCCTATCGATTGGATCATCTCCAAATCAGATAATCGGATAGCTTTATCCAACATCTTATTCAACAATCGATTTCTGACTGTGGATTCCTCCATTGTTATAAGCTGTTGAAGATCTTCACTCATTGTTGTTTTTTCACTTGGTCTTGCTTCGCCGAAAAAACATTCAAACTGCTCCGGCTCACCGTCATCATCATCATTATATGCTGCTCCATGTTGGTGGGGGATACTGCAACTGCTCCGGCTCATCATGCGTATTCGCTGCTCCATGTTGGTGGGGGATACTGCGACTGCTCCGGTCCACCATACGTATTCGCTGCTCCATGTTGGTGGGGATATCATACCAAGTCTTTGCTATCAATCCAGCTCTTGACACTACTTGGGAAGCTGAGTTTAAACACCAAAAATACACCAAATTTACACCAAAATGCATCAAATGACACCAAAGTGCATCAAAATGACACCAAATGACATCAAAGAGCCACTCTCAAAAAAGAGCCACTCCCAAAAAAAGAGTCACTCCCAAAAAAGAGTCACTCCCAAAAAAGAGTCACTCCCAAAGAAAAGAGTCACTCCCAAAAAAGAGTCACTCCCAAAAAAGAGTCACTCCCAAAAAAAAAAAGAGTCACTCCCAAAAAAGAGTCACTCCCAAAAAAAGAGTCACTCCCAAAAAAAGAGTCACTCCCAAAAAAGAGTCACTCCCAAAAAAGAGTCACTCCCAAAAAAGAGTCACTCCCAAAAAAGAGTCACTCCCAAAAAAAGAGTCACTCCCAAAAAAAAAGAGTCACTCCCAAAAAAAAGAGTCACTCCCAAAAAAAGAGTCACTCCCAAAAAAGAATCACTCCATAGGTATATAAGGCTCAACCCGCGGAATCTTTAGTCAGTCGAGTTCAGTTCAGCTATTCGTAAACACGTTGCAATCGTAATACTGTTAAGCTATGCATAGTTGTGAATTTTGTGGTAAGAAATTTTCGCGGAAGTTTAATCTCTCGCGTCATTTAAGAACTAAACATAATTCGTCTGAGAATGATAAAAAAAATGATGAAAATGGAATAAGTCAATTTGAAAATTCCACGAATCGGTCAGTAAATAATGGGACACACGTGAACAGAGCGGAGAAGAGGAGACTTTCAATACAAAGTGAATCGTCAAAATCGAATGATGAAGATGATGATGATGGTGAAACCAATTATAGCTTTGAAGCAAGAAATGAAGAAAAGGAAGATAAAGCACCAGTATTTCAAAATCAGCAGGAAGATGATACAGATCTATCTACAAGAAACTTGAATACTTTTAATCAAAGTATGATGGCTGCAGCAGAAGCAATCAGACGTAAATTCCACGCTTTAAAAAACTCGCATAATATTCTACAATCGGCGAATGATGAAGATAATCGATCTGATGAACAAAAGCATTTACCATCGCCTGATAACTACAAAGAAACAAGTTTTACTCCAAAGATGGCTGGTCTCTTACAAACTGCTCTAGACATATTAATGGTCAAAGAGCTTCAGAACGCATGCGCAAAGGATGAAGAACAAGAAAATAAAAATTCAGGAGAAAAGGAACAACCTTCGACATCTAACTCAACAAATGGCGGAGCTAAACGTTTCAAATATGATGATGAAAATGCTAACCTTCATAATGGCCATTCGAAACCTGTTGATGAAGAAGAAGAAGAATATTTTGATGATCCGAACCATTTAGTTGATGAACTAAGAAGTTTAGCGACTCAGACGCAAATTGGAGAAGAAATGGTTAATACTGTGTGCAATTTAATGGAAAGGAGTCATATTATAAATCCCAGCTTCGCGGATTATATCGAAAACGAGAAAAAACGAAGTCATTTTAATAATTTAAAGGAAAGTGACATTGGAAAGCGGATTATCTCAATAACTAGGGAATTGGAAAAGCATGATATTATTGAGCCAGTGTTAAAGTATATATCAAATGATGAAAAAAACATTTGCTAGCGATAGCGAAGATACTGCGAGCGAAGGAGAAGCTGATGATGACGAGAATACAGTCGCCAACGATGGTGATGAAAAAATTTCGGGTGAAGGGTTATACTTAAGGCCCTATAGGAGATATTAAAATAAGCTACCAGCATTTAATAAGTTGTTAAAAAAAATCTTTGTAACTTTTCCAATAGCTATATGTTAATTATTTTAAAATTATGTGAGTGTTGTTATTTCTTACATACCACAGTCCTTAATTCTAGTAATTCGTTAAAAAAGATCACCGAAATGATTGTTCTTACAACGAACTATGTAATGTGTATTTTCTAAGCTATTAAAATAGGTAATGTTTTTGCTTGCTCCTGAATATAGGCAATTAAATCGCATTGTCCTATTAACATTCTGATGCGATAGAATATATGTGTAAACTATGTAATTCTTGCCAATAAGTATTCACCCATATTATTAATGATTTGCTAATTTGAAGTATCGTTTGAACAGTAATGATCTAAAACTGCTGTGCAGGAAAGGGTTAATTAATTGAATGCAGCTTAACTCCGGAAAAAAAAAATAAAATTTCGTAATCCAAAATTAAAGTTGGTGTAAAGTTGGTGTAAACAATAGGTGTCTAATTTTCTACTAAGCAGTACTATTTGTTAATAAATATTTCAACATTAGATTAATATTTATTTATAGTTATCTTAATAAATTTACTGCTATTGTCTTTTATTGACTTCTGAATATTATTTTGACGTGATATTATTTAAAATTTTGCTAAATTTTTTAATAAATAAAACACATTTTTATAAATTATAATAATATACAATATATTGGAGTATGATAATATGAGAAAAAAAAAACGCTTATTTAGCATTGATAAAATAATTTCGTATTTAAGATGAATTGCTACTAGCACCGTCTTTTACAAAAACTAGGGGTCACTTAATACCTATAGATATATTTAACTAATTTTTTAACAATAGCAAGTAATAAATTTTTTGATAAAAATAGCTATAAATTTTTTAGATAAGTTATAAAATATTAAAAGAAAAATTTTCTTAAAATATATGGAACATTGTGCTATTAATTTAAGACTAAAAAAATATTATGAGGAGAAATTAATGTTTCAAAACTGTTTTAAATTCTTGATATTACATATTCAGTTTTAAAAATATTAAGAAATATGATTTTTTACAATATATTGATATTATAAAAATATATGTTTTTTAACGGTGTAGAAACCCGTACTTTTAACAGAGTACTGTATATATGCGAAATATTATATTACTATATATATTTAAAAAAAATTCGTTTTTATTTAATTGTTGATGACCAAATATTTTTACATTAAATGAGTAAATTCTTATGTATTTTATAACATGATATCGCGTGATTACAGTTATATAGTAAAGTAATCATGAGTATTTATAAGTTATATATTTAAAAGAAAAATACACACTTAGATATTTATAACGTAAGTATGTAACAATTTTAGCTGATTTAGTTGATTAAAGATTTAGCTGATTAAATAACATCAAAGAATATGCACACAGATTTAAAAAAAAAATGTACAGAGTGATACATTTTTGTAAAATTTACGAGTATATATGGTGTACCATAATTGTAAATGGAATTTTTATATATACATCAAGTTTAAGGTATAATATCAAAAATTAGTTTGATTTCTTTTTAGGGGATCGGTGTAAATCAAAAGATCGGTTTTTTTCTTTAAATTTATTTTATTAAGTATAGTTTTAAACAAAAATAGGTACACAATGATCACTTTTTTAACTTGTAAAATTTATAATTATATTAAAAATTTGTGCATATGCAAGAAAGTGTTCTGCGAGGAATCAAAGATCACCAATTGGTCGACTTGTGTATTAAAATAGTAAAAAATTATTCAACAAACACCATTGAATTTATAGAGGTGGTTTGTAGACTTTTCAAGTTCAATTATAGACGAAATATTGGAAATATTGAAATATCGGAATATTTCTGTTGTATGTAATTTACAGATCATTACATCAATCTTCTTCAATGTTCTAACGCAGAATTAAGAGAACTAAGTAAAGCGAAGCGTCGAGAGGAAATTATTAAACAGCTCGTTGAAAACTCTGAAATACCAACAATTCTACGATAAACTAATGAGCGGCGTAGTAATGTAGATGACGAATCTCCCCCGGTTGGTTTCGAACTCACAATCTACCAGATAAGAGCGGAGTTGCTAACCACTACACCAACTCGGGGTCGACAAGCTAATTGATTTTACACAATAAAATAACACGATAACGAATCATTGAAAAGTTGACCGGTGGATATTCGAATTGAATTTAAAACGTTGAAGGAGGTGCCGGAGAATACATCAGCATTCTGTCTTCTACTACATGACCATGTGGTTCAATATAATCCATTGACGAATATTGTTACAAAAAATGTATAAAAGCATCGCAATCCGACTATAAATCAGCCAGTTTCGCTCTAGGTAACGCACAATGAAGACCGACGCAGCAATTGTTGACTTCCAAGGATTTCCAAATTCAACAAATGGGAAATTCTACATAAAGGAATTAGCTCTGTTGAAATTCGATTCTTCCGAAGAAAATTGTGGTGAAGATTATATACTACAACACTATATTTTCAAATCACCAATACCGTTTTGCGGATTAAGTGAAAAAGATCAACGCACAGCTCGCTGGTTACGGAAAAACCATCATGGGTTCGCCTGGATGGATGGACATATTGAATACGAGGAACTACAATACATTTTAATAAACAATCTACACGGAACTCGCATCATCTATGCGAAGGGAGAAGAAAAAGTACGCTATTTAAAACGACTACTACCGTCAGCGCCCATAATGAACTTTGAAGAAATAACAATTTGCCCTAAGTTGAGAATCATAACATCAACATACACTAGTCCTCAATGCGGCTATCATTCCGGAGCAACTTGCGCCATGGAAAATGTCATATCCATATACAAATATTATTGTAATAACATTTAAACATTTTTACTGTAAAATATTTCTTTTAAAATAAATTTATTAAAATAAGAAAAAATAAAAAAAAAATAAAAAATAAAAAAATGTGTTTTTATTTAATAAAAAAATAAAAATTAAAAATTAAAAATAAAAAAATGTGTTTTTATTTAGAGGAAAACCTGTATAAACCTGTTTTCAGATAAAAATATACAATCATATGATAAAATTCATTTTTGCATATTAGACAGAAATCTTCGCTATTAATAACAGTTTACCTTTAGTGACGTCAGCTGGCAATTTATACAAGTTTAAACCTGTTTTCAGATAAAAATATACAATCATATGATAAAATTCATTTTTGCATATTAGACAGAAATCTCCGCTATTAATATCAGCATTCCTTCTAATGACGTCAGCTGACAATTTATACAAGTTTAAACCCGTTTTCAGATAAAAATATTATAAAATTATGAAAGCAACGCCACCTTTTCATGGAATTTTGAATCTAGGTACAGAATTCGCGGTGGTTCAGACTAACGACGCTATCAAAGGTGACTGCGCCACCTGTTGACAATTTTTCAAACTTACACACAGGAATCCAGACTAGCAACGCCATCTAGTAGCGAATTCACAGGCTCGAAGGTGGCTGCACCATCTAGTAGCGAATTCACAGGCTCGAAGGTGGCTGCGCCATCTGTTAGGGAATTTTTCAGTTCTTAGGTTAGAAAAAAATTTTGTTAGGTTAAGCTAAGTTCGCTTAGGTTTCGTTAGGTTAGGTCAAGTTCCATTGGGTTCTGTTAGGTTAGAAAAAAATTTCACTAGATATCGTTAGGTTGGAGACCAAGTTTTGCTCCACCCACTGCCGGAGGCTTCTAGAACCGCCTCGGTAGTTTTGCCTCCTGCCGAGGTCACTCAAAAAGTCGGCAGGAGGGAAGGAGGATCTAGAACCGCTATATTCCTACTACTTGTATCATTGTGCATCAAAAGCAATGAATTAATTTCTATTAACTCGTGGGTTGATTGATACTGTCCACGCACAAAGGTACTCGTTTAAAAATTCAAAATATGTAGTATTAAGTGAAGTACTACGTGATTAGCCACTTGTGATGTTGACAGTACATCAAGAAACCGGTACGTTCACTTGTATACGTATGGTTTGAACATTTTTAAATGCGTAGGAGGACAAGATGGTAAGAAAAAAGTTTCATAGTAAAATATCTTATTTAGTTTAATTACAGATCTTAATTGAAGCATAATAGGTCAATTATTTATAATTTATAAATTAAAACTCTTTAAACTGAGTATTACTGTTTTAATTATTTTAGAATTAAATTCATATTTTAAACGAAAGCAATAAATGTTATTTACAAGGGCAATTAAAACTTTGTTAAAGTTACAATGTCTTAAAAAAATGTCTTACAGTTTTTCTATTTTATTTTTTAGACGTGAATATTACGTCACAAGTTTTACGAGATGACATACCAGAAATATGTCAAGAAACCGACACCAAAATGACTAGTATACGAAAAGTAAAAAATGGATAACTACTGTAGTAGTGACGTCAATAGAGGACGGCTAACACCTTTAATATATAAACCCGAGTCAAGATTTTAACACTGCATTGACCCTTCTAACATCTAAATGAGCCTATATTCACTCTAAGTGAACCTATATCGACTCTCAATGAACCTACAAACACAATGTTTACAAATAATAACCCTACACTGAAGCTACTTAACCGTCCATAAACCTATCTTAATGCTATTTAACACTTTATAAACAATTAAATAGTAGGTCTGAGCAGGTTCGATGTAGTCTCAAAACATTTTATTAGTTTAAAAAAATAAATGGGAAAAAATAATATACATATATACAGTGTCTCTCATAAAGTACGCATGATATGGGAAACAATTTTATTATTGATTCCTTGAAAAATATCCTAGTGGGCTTAGTTGGTGCATCAGTTTAAATGAGATACTAGCTAAACACACCTTACCGCCCGCTTAATATTTGACAGAAAACCGGAAATTTCAATCATTTGAAAGTTATTGATTACCTCCTGATGAAATTTTGGCATCGTGTCAAAATTAGGCATAGTAAATATATTCCGAAAGCTAAATATCACAGTTTGCAAAAATAAAGCCCAAAAATCTGCTTTTCCGAAATACGAATTTAACTGGCCCTAAATTCAAAATAATTGTACGAATTCTAGCAAAATAAAACTTACACCATTCGTTGAGATCTGCGTATTCATAAAATCACAATTATCATCAAAATATTGCAACAGACATCGGTCTTTCAATAGAAAAATTTAACTTGGTCACAAAAAGACACGCTCTGTAATATTGGAATTTTAACAAGCATGAATAATTGTTATTTCTTTATTTTCTTTGCAGTTAGTAGTCAAAATACTCGTTACGCAAGTCTCATTTCATTGATGACAATTGTGATTTTATGAATAAACAGATCTCAAAGAACGGTATGATTTGTATTTTGCTAGAATTCATAAAATTTTTTGAATCTAGGGGTACTTAAAGCCGTATTTTCAAAAAACAGATTTTTGAGCTTTATTCTTGCAGACTATAATATTTAGCTATCAGAATATGTTTACTACACTTAAATTGCCTAGTCTGCATATTCATAAAATCACAATTATCATCAAAATATTGCCGTAGACATTGGTCTTTCAATAGAAAAATTTAACTTGGTCACGAAAAGACGTGCTTTGTAACATTTTTAGTTTTAACAAGCATGAGCAATTGTTATTGCTTTATTTTCTTTGCAGTAAGTAGTCAAGATACCTCCTCGTTACGAAAATTTCATTTCATTAATGACAGTTGTGGCTTTATGTATAAACAGATCTCAAAGAACGGCATAATTTTTATTTTGCTAGAATTCATGAACTTTTTTGTATTCAGGGCCACTTAAAGTCGTATTTTGGAAAAGCAGATTTTTGACCTTTATTTTTGCAGACTGTAATACGTTTATCATACTGCCCGGTAATACGTTTATCATACTGTTAATTAAAATTCACATAGTGTTTGAAAAATTATCAAAACTGGATCGGCTGGGACTCGAACCCGGATCTCTTGGTTACTAGCCAAGCGCCTTACCAATTAGGCCACCGACCGTTCGTTCGAGCCTAATTGGTAAGGCGCTTGGCTAGTAACCAAGAGATCCGGGTTCGAGTCCCAGCCGATCCAGTTTTGATAATTTTTCAAACACTATGTGAATTTTAATTAACATAATGAATTGGCCATTTGCCAAGGTACATCGAGTGTTCAAATATCAGCCAAAGCTGGACATTAAGTGAACATATGAATATTGGTGTATGTTTAAAATACGGACAAAAGTCCGCCATACATTAATAATGTTTCACAGGCACTCGATAACATTTGAAATTAAAAAAAACTTTTGTTTGAACAATTTTTAGATTAAACCAACGGTTTGACTGTATTAAAAATCTCAACTCTCGAAAAACTCACAATATATATATATATATATATATATATATATATATATATATATATATATATATATATATATATATATATGTATATATATATGTATCCACGCGATAACTCTCGAACGAAACGTTTAATGCTTATGAAATTTTGTGCGCGGATTCGATTTCCCAAAGCAATTTTTCGAGATTTTTTTTACACCAGTCGAAAGTAAAAGGCAATATGCTTAAAAATTGTTTTTAGACCATTGCTCTAAGTGAATTACTTTTTGAGAAAAATTAGATAATATGTTGGAAGAAATCATTTTCCATTACACTCGCACTCACAGTCAAATTACTTCTGTCTCATGTTTTGCGATACTACATTCTAAACGCTTTATAAGTGCCGTGTCAAGATTTTTTTAATTCAATAACGATTCAGCTACATTTTATTTCTCGGACTTGAATAAGTTTTTATAATAGATCTGTTCCATTTTTTTATAGAAAAATTATCAAGAATGTTTGCTTTATGTCATCTGGTCAGAATTTAAATTACGTTTACACCTTACAAAAATTATTAAGAGTTTGCTACAACCGCATAAAAATTACGTTAAACCATATTGAAACAATAATATTTTAACGTAATTTTCTACCTAATTGGGAATACTGTTATGATTAGAATGTATAAACAAAGCATTCTAGTTGTAAATAATTTTGCACATTCAATTTTTTTTTTTTGTCAACAAAATTTTTTTTTTTAAATTTTGACAATCTTTTATATAATGTGTCCTTAATTTTCACCATTTCGTTTAGGAAATATTAAAAATTGTTAAGGTGAATCATTTAAAAAGAGTTAAATTAATAAACTAAAAGCAAACATTTATATATTTTGACACATGTGTAAAGAAAATTTTACAGTTTTTTTATTTTTTTTTTTTTAAATGTAATGAAATTTTTACCTATGTACTTCCAACAATTGTATTAGAAAGATAATTCACCGGTAAATTTTTTTATTTTTTTCACTAATTTATTATTTTCTTTTAGAATTTTATTCTTCATGGAGAAAATCTTCGCCGTCTAATTCGCTCTAAGTCGAAAGTATAGCCATGTATATCAAATGATTATTTAACAATTTATCAGGACATTTTACTATTATAAATGAATGCAAAATATATTAAAAAACTGAAATTTGTTTAATAAAAGCCATACATCTGCTCATTTTACCTCAAAAATATCTGGAAATAGAATATTATTCAAGACATAATTAACCAAGAAAAAGCATAAGAGATTTTGTATTTTTTTGAAAATTTTAAAATAAAATGACGTTTGATAGTAGGGTTACAAATTTTTTTTTATTATTTTGTAGAATCTGGTAAATAGATATCGTAATTAGTACTGGCCTTGAAAAAGTCAAACAAGTATTTACAAAAAATACGTTTTCTTAAAGAAAATAGTAAAATTGTGTACAACTGCCGTCCTGATAAACTAATATATTTGTCCATCTTAAGCACTGGAGCCGATTTTGAGGAGCTGGATGCCCTCCAGGCAAGAGCTCATAGCGGATACACATTTTTAAAATATCCTTTTGAATTTTATAACTCAATGTTTTTAGATGTTTATATATATATATATATACATATATATATATATATATATATATATATATATATATATATATATATATATACAAAAAATCGTAGGTGTGTATATATATACAAAAAACGTATTAAGTACTTGCTAGACTTATAAGTTTTATGGGTGGTTTTTTTTAGTAGGATAACTTTTTTTTAGGTATATGTTTTCTTTTAGGTATGTGTGTGACTAGGATTACCACCGTTTTTTTTTTTAAAGTTTTTTAAAATTTTGTGCAAAAAAAGAAAGTACAATTAACTAAAAAAAGTACGCGTTCCCACTTTTTTGGATTTTGTAGTACAAGAAGTCCTTATAAATTCGCATTTATTAGCTTACTCCCACTTGACCACTTTTAACTAATCAGAGTCAGATCTTAGGCAATTTAACAAGCAGTGTCCTTTTAATTTTTTTTTTAAACTCATTTAAGATATTTGTTGTTAGTGATATTTGAATTATTTTCCTAACTAATAAATTAAATTATGTAGACTGATGATTTTGTGGATAAAAGAAAAAAAAATTTTAAGAATCGTCTGTATTTGAGAAAAGTCTGAAAAACGGACGTAGAATCTCACTGTTATTAATTATTACATATGGCTTGTAATCTTTTGAAAAATTAATATTTGAACTAAAATCAGTTAATAGGAGGAAATTCGCTATGTTGTGCAGATGCTGCGACAGGGGTATTTATTTATAAAGTACAATAGGAAATTTTTGAATAAATGATCACCGTATTATATTAAAAAAATTTTTGCTTTATTTGGCTACGTACGTTTCGCCTGAAAAACTCTTCTTCAGGCCATATTCTTAAAAATATTAATTTAAAAAAAAAAAAAAAAAAAAAAAAAAAAAAAAAAAAAAAAACAGGAAAATACATTTTTGAACAACAATAAAATACTCACAATTTCTTTTTAAAAAGTGATAACATGAATAAAATCACACTATGTTATTAAAAAATAAAAAATAAAAAATTTAGTTTTCATAAATTTTTAATTTTTAATTTTTTAATAACATATTGTGATTTCATTCATTTTATGTGTCTTGTCTAGTTTTTATAGACACTTAATTTTAAGTCAATTAGAGTAAAAATAAAATAAAAATTATTAAAAACAGACAATATTTTAAAGTAATAAAATAAAATACTTTTCAATAGTATCATGTCAATATGATAAATGAATTAAAAACGAAAAATTATAAAAATTTTAGAGACAAAAACAGAGTACAGATGTATTTTCAAAAAGAGATTTTATATCTATTTATTTTTATAGAGAATAAACAAGTAGCTGCAAAAATAATATTGTTTATAGTACACTGGTGTTTATTTATTTATTTATTTATTATTATTATTATTTTTTTTTTTTTTTTTGAATGTTTTGACATAATGATTTATAAAATGTCAGGTTATCATTTTCTACTTGATTATTAACATTTTTTTGTAGAAAAAATCCACAGAGTCTCCAGGTTTAGTCTTTTTCTGTAGTTCTTCTCATATTATAGTATCTTAGTGTTGTTGAAATCGAAGATATGGTCGAAATTATGTGCATGTTGTGCTAAGCCAGTACGTAGTTCACCTCTACCCAAATCCCATCTATGCTACTTGAGACGGTGTTCCAGTGATTTTGAGTTCGGGCCAATATAAACCGAATCACAACTGGTGCAAGGGACGAAATAAACAAGATGGGTTCTTTCTACAATTGGGTTTACTCCTTTCAGGTTTGAATGGAGGGAATTTTTTATCGAAAAGGGGTACTTAAACACTGGACAAAACCCTTGGGGTCTAAGGAGCGAGGAGACTGGGAGGATTGATTCTCCTATCTATGGTAGAGATACGTCTTTCAATATCGGTCTGTCATATGTATCATTATTTGAAGAAATACAGTTTCTATTGTATGCACGATGAACGACCATTTTTGTTATATTCTCGATTACTGACTGGGGAAAATTGTTTTTTAATTAATTTTTTTGGCTATTTTTATCGCTGCAGGTAGATGTTCGGGATGTGTCAAATCTATAGCACGATTAATAATACTATATGCAGTATTACGCTTTACATGTACTGGATGATTGGAATGCCAGTTTATTAGTCTGGAAGAACAAAAAGGTTTTCTATGCCAAATAGTTGTAAGTCTATTTTCATTGTCTCTTAAAATTTGTACATCCAGAAAAGAGTTTTTTGTTTTCTTCTGCTTCTATAGTGAAAAACGATCAGAAAAAGAGTTAAATATATCTAAAATGTGTTGCGTACCGTCAAAGGGCACTGCTAGAAATATACCATCCACATACTTGAAGAAAAACGGTACAGTAACATCCAATCAGACATTCATCAACTAGCAATTCCATCACCACGTTACATGTGAACACCGTTAATACCCCCCCCCCCCGTAGGGAAGCCATCCAGCTGTTTAAAGACACCATCAGCAAATCTAACGGTGAAAAAAGAGTTGTTGATTATTAAGCGTAAGGCTTCCAAAAATGTATCATAATCAATGTTAGTGAAAGACTGTATATGTGTCCAATTTCTTTCCACCCAGTTAAGAAAAATACTGGTAGGACAGTTTGTAAACAACGATTGTACGTCCAGACTTATCAATTTATAGCCATAGTTAAAAAAGTTATCCGGGTGTGTCATAGTTAAAAAAAATTAAATGTCTGAAAAGATTTTTTTAGAGATAGGTATACGCTTCGGTCGATCGGAAATTGTTTGCGAATTTCGAATATGTTCATAAAAACGTTTGTGACTACGTAGTTTTCGAACAAAATAAAATAGTAGATTCAAGTCTTATTAAATTCCTCGATCAGACGAACACTCATCATCAATTTTTAAACCACCAAAATAACATTTCGCTTATAGCCTTGCAATCACATTTAGATATCTTGAAGATACCGAAGATGAAGCGAAAAATTCGACTCCCGTGATGGGGCTTCGCTACTCATGGCGTTTTTTTTAATGTTGAAATCTGAATTTCTTTATTTTTTTCAAACCTTATCTATTGTACTTGTCACAGGCAGTAAAAGGTGCGGCACTTCGAGATAAAAAAAATTTTCTTCATGGTTAAAATAAAAGAGTTAATAACTTTTTTGGTTTAAAGGATAATTTAATTTATTATTATTTATATTTATTAATAATAGCTTATGAAAAACTCAAATAAAACTGTCTATTCGAACTATAAATAGAGCCGGATTTACATAAGGGCACTTGGAGCACGTGCTCCAAAGCCCTCACACAACAAGAGCCTCTACAAAATCGAATAAAATCTCAAAATTAAGAAATAGAATATAGAAAGAATAAGCGCTTTTTCGTTTTTTTACTCTCCAACCCTATTTTTTGGTAAAAGGGCATAGCCGGGTAAGATAGGGAAAACGGCCCTTGAGGCAAAATTGATTGTTTTTATAGGAAATAATACTTCTTGGCCCCAGATACATTCCTGATAAATTTCAACCCTCTGAGGCTAATAGTTTATGAATACACAACCTGACCAAAATTTTCAAAAAAAATTTTTTTTGACGAAATTATTGAGCCGATTTATTTAAGTTTAATATATATTGTATACCCACCTTAGGCAAAGTAATAAAAAAAAATTAACGTTATATCCCTTTATTATACTAATTTTTTAAAATTTTTAATTTTAAGTAAATTTTTTTTTGGCACTTCCGCGTTAGCGACACCCACCATTTTTTGTTCAATAATATGTCTCTTAGTACTCTATAACATATATTGTTTTGGAAAAATTTTAGTTGGTAGAACATAGTAATATTTCAGTACAAATGCATGCCATGTTCGCTACTACATATATTACTTATATATAAAAAGGACCATAAAGTAAAGCATCTGCCTTAATTATTTTGAAAACACAGTAGAACTCTAAGGAGTGCAATAAAATGTTTTCTTCCCCCCTGAGTTGCAGTTCTTGGAGTTCCTGTGACGGCCTAAAAAATATATATATTTTGACTTGTTATAAAAAATAGGTTTTAACTTGTTAAAAAATAATTTTCAATGTTAATTTTACCATAAATGTAAGTATTTGAATGAATTCAATAAAATTATCTCAGCATACTTACTAATTAAAATTACATCTAACTCAACAAAAATTATAAGTTTTAGAAACTTTATTTCAATAATGTCTTAAATGTTATATTGTTTTAATAATAATAAACATTATCTTAATAAATTGGAACAAAAAATTTCAACAATGTATAGTAATAACAACAGTCCAACTAAAACCTGTTGTAGTTATAAAAAATATGTAGGTAAATTACATGTAGGTACATATAACTACATAACTTGAAGAAAGCAGTGTACATGTGTGCGCGATATGTAGCTCGCCCCTCTCACTTGATGTTTTTGTTGCACTTCTTAAGGGGATGCAGAAAGTGGATTTTTTCTGTAATAAAATTACATACGTTCATAATTACGACAAACAAGCTTAGACAAACGTCTAGTTTATCGGCTGTTTGGCTTCTTATGTTAACACGATGACGGGTCATGGAGAATTATAACGAAATGACCAACTGGTATACTATTTTGACAGCTAATAAATTTTAAATGAAATTGTTGACGTCGTAAAACGTGGCGTATGAGCTAATAAAGTTTCACTTGACGTCTTACAAAGGAAAAAACTCTAACAAAAGAGAAATCAATAACTATTTTGTTTTATTAATAAAAAAGAAAAACGGCAAATAATGTTGGACTTTTGTAAATTTAAACTAGTTTATCGTAGTTACGAACGTATGGAATTATATAATTTTAGAAATAGGGTAGATATTTTACTTTATAGTCCTTTTTATACATAAGTAATATATGTAGTACCGAACATGGCATGCATTTGTATTGAAATATTACTATGTTCTACCAACTAAAATTTCTCCGTAAAAATATATGTAATAGAGTACTAAGAGACATATTATTGAACAAAAAATGGTGGGTGTCGCTAACGCGGAAGTGCCAAAAAAAAATTTACTTAAAATTAAAAATTTTAAAAAATTAGTATAATAAAGGGATATAACGTTAATTTTTTTTTTATTACTTTGCCTAAGGTGGGTACACAATATATATTAAACTCAAATAAATCGGCTCAATAATTTCGTCAAAAAAAATTTTTTTTGAAAATTTTTGTCAGGTTGTGTGTTCATAAACTATTAGCCTCAGAGGGTTGAAATTTGGCAGGAATGTATCTGGGGCCAAGAAGTATTATTTCCTATAAAAACAATCAATTTTGCGTCAAGGGCCGTTTCCCCTATCTTACCCGGCTACGCCCTTTGAAAAATTTCAGTAATTCTCTAGGGGGACCTTCACGGAGGTAAATTTGACTCTTTTGACTTTTTAACTATTAATAACAATAATATAACAGCAAATTATCCGTTTTTTCCCTATTCATCCCGCGAGTCTTATACACTTCTTTTTACAATAATAAAAATTTCAATTTAAAATTTTCCATCGAATAATTTAACATTAGGAGAATTTAATATTAAACTATTAACTGAAAGCTTATAACCACACATCGGAAAAAATGGTCCTTAACAGAACCGCCATATAAAATATTTTGTACTGGGGAGGGGGGGTCTACGAATGGAATTAAATTTAAAAACATAAAAATATTATCAGTCTCTTTAAAAATTAGTTTTACGACATTGCAACCTCCATAAAGCTAGCCATCCCACCAAAAAAAATGTGCAAAATCCCCAAAATCTAGTAGATAAAAAATAGGTGTATTTTAAGTGTAAATTAGGTGTGCTAATAAAAATTAGGTGTTCTTACCGTTTTCGAGACAACATGAAAAACAAAAGGGACGGCTACGTTTACATAAACCTAACTGTCCCTTAGGTAAAAAAATGTTTTTGGGTAATTTAATGTATGGAGAATTAGGTGTTTTTCGACCATGGTTGCAAAAATTTTGTAAAATGAAAATTTTAAGAAAAATCTTAAAAAAATATGGGAGCGCTGTGAATAATGTTAAAAATGTTATACACAGCGCTTCCATTTATTTGCTGAAGGTTATATATTTTGTTAATATATATATATATATATATATATATATATATATATATATATATATATATATATATATATATATATATATATATATATATATATACAGGGCCGTGCAGGTAAATCCGGAAAAATTTACTGAAAGAAAAAAATAATTATATTATCCCCTGGTGATATTAGATCCTGGTGAACTGCACGACTCACTGTTGCACGATGTACGCCCATATCTTTGGCCAACTTTGCCATACTGGTTCCAGGACTCTGGTCAATCCGATCCTTTAACTGATCGATGAATTCACCAGTCCGCTTCCGGTCAGATCGCTTGCTGTGGCTTGCCCGGTCCGAAGTAACGTCGTCCTTGTTGTCCGCCTCTCGATAGGTTTTGGCTATCTCGTAAACTTGCGTTTTTGAGTAGCCAAACCAATCCACAATCTCCTTGGCGGTCTTCCCGGCGCGCAGTGATTCCAGGATCGCAGCTCTCCTGTCCTGTTCTTTGCTCATCTTTCCACTTTCACTTTATACGTTGTTTCACTGTCAAAGTACGCTTCTTAAGCTTTAATTAGAAACCTAGAACACAAAAATCCAATAACACATCACTTCACTATACCTATCTAAACTTTTTCCGGATTTACCTGCACGGCCCATATATATATATATATATATATATATATATATATATATATATATATATATATATATATATATATATATGTATATATATATAATGTTTGAGACGTGAACTAGAATCAATTAACAAAACGATATCGAGAGTTGACACAGCGTCTGCTAAATAAACCCTGCGGCCTAATTTAGTATGAACACCATCAGACAGATACTTACCATATACAGACAGATACTTAGGCTGTCGACATACGTGGCGCTCATCATAGACGCATTCTGGATTCATCGCAAGCAGGGTGAAACCCTTGTTGGTCGCTCACATTAATTTAAATGAACAACTGCCCCTGAACAGGTAGCGATGATTCATCACCCCATAAAAGCTTACGGTATGGCAGTAGATAAAGTGTATGTTTATTATCAATTTATATGTACTAGTATTTATTCTTAGTATGATTTTTGTAACGGAATATGATAATTAATTAAAAATTATCGATGTTTGTACAATAACATATTTCGGGAATATTTTAGAAATGATTTAATTGAAAGAAATTGGGCATCAGTAGCTCGAGAAATGCATCCGACCAGTATATTTCATTAACAAAATCACAATTTCAATAAAAAATTTATTATTATTATTATTTTTGTTATTAATTTTTAGTATTTTACAAAGGATTATTCCATTGTCATGACAGAGCCACAGCTGCTAATAAAAAATAACACTACGTTACAGAGTTTAAAAAAAATAATTTTCGTGATAAAAAAAATTAATTCACACTAATAAATAATAATAATTGATTATAAAGTCATAACGTAGAAAAAAAAGGATATCATCAATTGTGTTTTTGAAGAAAAATGTTTTTTGTCATAAATGGAAAGATTATATATTATAAGTTTTATAAGAAAACTCTTTTTATTTTATTTTTTTACGTATGTAATATTTAAAAAGTTATTAAAAGTAAAAGTAAAAAATTCACTGTTGAGAGATTTACTTTGTGAAACTCCATTTTAAATATTGAAAAATATTTAAAGTTCGATTACTTTGTCTATTTCACGAATTAAAAGTTATTTTTGCTTTACTGAACGCGTTTTCAACCTTTCGGTCATCCCCAGAGTAGAAAGATGAAAATAATTAATGGGAATTTATAGGTAAGAAAGATATATAGGAGGGGTGTAATATTATTGAATTGGGAAAACCCATATAATTTTTGTATCGAAGCAACTAAATATACGTGTAAAGAAGAAAGCAATTAAACCAGTTTGTAGGTACCGATATGAAAAAATTTTTATTTTTACCTAATAATATGACTGTTCAGATAAATGACCTGTTTATGAAAACAAATAGGGGTGTCCAAAATTAGCGAAAGACTGAAGTGATTATATTAATCTATTAATTTCTAGAGCCTCTAAAAGATTCAATTTTAAACCATTATGGCAAACATGTACCATAAACCAAAAGTTCTACATGTTTGCCATAATGGTTTAAAATTGAATCTTTTAGAGGCTCTAGAAATTAATAGATTAAACAGTGACCCACAAATAGAAGTTTTAAACAATCAAAATGATCTAAATAGTTCTCCTCTATTAAAAATAAATTTCTGAACGAATATAATCACTTCAGTCTTTCGCTAATTTTGGACACCCCTATTTGTTTTCATAAACAGGTCATTTATCTGAACAGTCATATTATTAGGTAAAAATAAAAATTTTTTCATATCGGTACCTACAAACTGGTTTAATTACTTTCTTCTTTACACGTATATTTAGTTGCTTCGATACAAAAATTTTATGGGTTTTCCCAATTCAATAATATTACACCCCTCCTATATATCTTTCTTACCTATAAATTCCCATTAATTATTTTCATCTTTCTACTCTGAGGATGACCGAAAGGTTGAAAACGCGTTCAGTAAAGTAAAAATAACTTTTAATTCGTGAAATAGACAAAGTAATCGAACTTTAAATATTTTTCAATATTTAAAAGTAAAAAAGAAATTAAAAGTAAAACTTTTTAAACTTAAAACCAATAACGGGTCATATAACATATCATATTTAAATATATCATTTAACATATCATTTTTAAAATTTTTTTCGCATCGGTTATCAATATTATTTATGATATAGCATTGAAATAAAACCCCAATTATCTACGTTCCAAAATGAAGACTAAACTTCAAAAACAGTCTCCCTCCAAAAAAAAAAATTGAATTAGACCCGAAAAAGGAATCTAAGTGTCATTGCCACCAATCTAGACAACATGCTAAAATTTCTTTTTTTGCACTTAGTTTGTTTTTGAAGTCCAGTCTTCAAAAATGCATAAAATGAGGGTAGTTAGAAAAATGATCGATGGGTACCTCAAAAACTAGACTTGATACGAACATAATTATGATGCCCACTACTTACAAGCTATAAGTACATAATAGTAAACTATTACAGTCTTTTGCTTTAAGGATACTGATACCGTGTCACACAGTGTAATTAAACAAGTAGCTGTGTGAATCGCAAGATAAGGATGTTTTATTTATATTGAAATTTTCTTGCATGTCTAGTAATTTTTTTGGTAATAGTTGATTATTTTTTTGCGGGAGGAATGATATAGTGACATAAGATATACCATTTTCCTTCTCTTTATCACTATTAGATATCCTTACAGTTATAATTAAATTTATAATTATTTTGTATATAATACAACGGGAGTATGGTTATTGTACGCCTGAGAATCGCTTCGTGTGCAGATCTTCAAGTGTACAAAAATCGTTACTGCATGACGAGTCTTGTACGCATCTATGAAAATACACTTTGTGTGCAGACAGCCTTACAATATATTAAGATTGCCGCCATTCGTCATATTGCCCGAAGGTATTGAAACATTGTCGAATGATTATTTATTTCATTGTTATTGCACGGATGTCAGTGGTACTTCACATTTCCTCAACAATTCCAATATTTTTTCTTTAAGCAGTTCATATTTATCTTAGACTTTTAATTAAATGTTAAATATCCTTAACTGCTTCTAGTTATTACTCTTTAAGAAAAAAGTCATTCTTCCTGAACTTATAATTTGTTTCTTATTGTAAAACGGATATAGCATTTAACCAATACAGCCCAAATTCTTTTCTTCTATTAATGATAGTACCTAATTAATGATAGAACATTTTATAGTAGAAAGATACAGACAACGGCAATTATAACCACATTTTCTCTGTTTTTTAAAACAGATAAATTAAATAAATTTGGATATACAGTGGTGTGCAATAAAATAGGTGTGTATCTTATTTCAGAAAATAATGTGGTGTTTTTACTAACTAACAGATCCTACAAGCATGACATCTATTCGTCAGTATTTACATTATAAGTAGTAACTAAAACCTATATGGTTTTAAAACTGATTTAAAATATAAATAAATACAATATCTAAACCAAAAATAATTAATTAGTGTGTCTAGTATACCTAAATTTATATATAATTTTTCTCACACCTATTTTATTGCACGCCACTGTAGAGTAGGTACTCACAATGCGGTGTTGAAAATTTTATTTTTTTATTGCATTCTTACTGTTATTGTCATTTTATCAAAAATCAAAAGAAAGATTCCAGAATTTTTATAATTGCGGGCTGTTTGTTTAACCGATCATTTTTATTTCCTCATAATTTCTACATTTTTCGGCCTATAAATCTAAAATTTTACACATAGTTCTTGGGCGCTTTTTTCAAAATTTTTCCATATGAATATACAGCAACAAAATATTATTGTGTTAAAAAAGTCGATTGGAGAAATACTAACGGAGATACAGACTAATAAGTCTCCGTCCTTCCGACCTAAGTTAGAGCTGGCAGCTATTTCGTACCAAAAATTAAAAAATCTATAAAAGAAAGACCTCGACAGTGTTACGTTAAGAAACTTATCAACTAATGAAATTTTTTTAGTTTTTTTGATTTCAGATGATCCGGCGATGAGTTATGCGATTCACTGCAATGTAACTTTTTCTGAGGTGTTTGCAAAAAAATTCGCCGCCAATGGCTCATTGCTGCATATTTTTCAATGAAATTTTTACAGAATATTCCTCAAATATCATTCTATTATATATTAATTACATAAATAAAATTATATTAACCGTATCGTCAAAAAAGTTCTCGAAAATATGTTATTTTTAGAGCGAATCTTCTATAGCAAGAAAATGTACCACACACACCAAAAAAAAAACAAGAAAAAACTAATTATTTAAAGAAATTGTGGCTGTTAATTAAAAATCACATAACGATTGAAAAAAATTATCAAATTGGCTCGGCTGGGAATCGAACCCAGAATCTCCTGGTAACTAGCCAGGCGTCTTACCCCCTAGACCAACGATCTAGAGGGTAAGACGCCTTCGACAGTCGCTCCAGCCCGATAACGATTCAATCACATATTACTACTCTCACATATTTGATATTACTACTACTCTCTTTAATGCGAGAAACAGTTATTATTCTAATTTAACGTTAATAAAATTTATATAATTTATAAGAGATAATTAGAAATACCCTTGTTACTAAGAAACTGTTATAGACATTATGAGCTGTGAAATTTTTATTTTCCGAACATAAAGTGTAATAATTATGGTAAAGTTATCTTCAATAGGTAAAGGTAGGCCTGGCAAAGAAGGAGCAGCAGCCGAGGCTACTGCTCGGGTCCAAAAAAGTGGCCCGGGCAAAAGTCAGTAAAAATGATATTTTTTCCTGCTCGTTAACTGTGACATCTAGTATGAAATGCGTCCAGGCCAAAGTTGGTAAAAGTATTGCTCGCTACCTGTATTCCCGGGGCCCTTCATTTGTTTGTACGACTTTGGGTAACGATGTATAAATTTACGGTATATAATAGGTATACGTCTTCCTACAATAAGTAATTTACACCTTTAATTATTTTCTAAGAAGTTGCATTTGATTTTCATTATGTAAATTTTATTTTCAAAATAAACTACCATTTACGAAAGAGAAACGAGAAAGATACTGAATTCTACCACGGTTTTATCATAATTATTCTATAGTAGAAATTCTTTAGAAGAAAGGATTTTCCTTATAATTTTATTATTATTTTATTAATTAAGATTGCACTAATGAATTATAATCTTTTTATAATTTTTAGTATATTTTGTTAGCAACAAATTATAATATTATTAGGTACAAATTATCCCTATATAATTCTTACTTTGGGGGAATACGAAGTTCTGCTAATGTTCATAGTAGATAAATATGTCAATTTATTTCTATCTGTACAAAATTTAAGGTGTTATTTTTCTAAGAAAATATTTTTTATTAAATGGTATACCCGCCTTTTTACTTACAGTATTTTTATGATGTTCATTTGCTAATTTTTGGAAGATAATAACAAAGAAATCTCGCTTTACAAAGAAAATCGACTTACTTTGAGAAAGAACCATAAGATCTTGGTTGACGGAAATATTTATTTTATTAATAAAAATATGTTAAAAAATAAAAAACTGCTTTTACCTTGTACTGTTTGCCAAAATCACCAAAGAAGTACTAAAATGTGTATTTTTACATCTTGCTTGCTGATTTTCGCATACAGCACTGACAAGTAAAGGTCCCGAGGCCGACGACCTATCGATTTTGATTAAATTCGGATATGTTGTAGAACACGACAAAAAAATAAGCGACACTTATTTTTCTTATCGGCGGAAAAACGGTTTGAAGGGGTGAAATCGCCCTTCAAACATTGGGGTAAAAGTTTAATTTTCCAAATATCTCGAAAACGGTAAGCGATAGAGCAAAAGTTTAAATTGGCGATATTGTTATTTTTCAAAGACCTATCTCCATTGATATGTAATTGGTTTCGGTTACATCAACAAAGGTGGTTAGGGGTTAATTTTGCAAAAGGGGGTGAAAAATAAAAAATATTAAAATTTTCTTTATAGATTTAAAATCTACGTCAGAAAACCTAGTTGACCTGTTTTTGCACAAATTTATAATATTAAGTCTAGGAGTAGTTAAACACATTGGCGGTGGCCGGTGGGTAATAATGTGTGTGAAGTTGGATTGTCATAATTATGTAATGCTTTTATTACGTTTGCTTTTAAATGATATTTTTCTTTATCGTAAACTTTGATCGTAAATATTTTGTAAACGGTGCGTCGTAGCAAAAAAAATAACAAAATTTTTGAAGGTTTAAGCGAAGCGAATCCAAATTTCATCAAAATCGATAGGTCCGGCCTCGGGACTTTTACTTGTGAGTCAAACCACTTTCCACAAATATCCCTGTCGCAGCATCTTGCATAACATAGCGAATTACCATTTATAAAAACTAGTTTTTTCGGAAACTAGTTAACAGAGAATAATTTAACAGAGAGAATAAAATAACAGAGAAAAAAAAAATTGTTTAAAAGCTTTTTTATGTGATTTTTCTCCTCTTTCCAATGATATAAAACATGTCGCAAAAACTTTTGAATTTGGGGCATAAGTCGCTTTATTACAGTGGCTGTAATAGCTAAATTTTCGATTCGAACTTTCGCTAAAAATTATCATGCGTTGAAGGTGGGATGATATTATAATAAATACAAAGTTAAGTGTTCGTCTGTTAAGAAGAAAAACAGAAGTGTTCTTTAAATGACCTTCGATTATTATTTTAATGTATAATCTAATCTTTTTGTTTGGTATGTTTTGGTATGTATAATGGGTAATGTGACTAAAAATAAGTAATTTACTTTCACTTAATATTTTTTAAATATTTACTTATAACTAAATATGAGAATAAAATTTCAGTATTTGGTTTACTTTTTACTTTTTCAGTATTTAATTTTGTTGATAAGTATTTACTGAGAACTATATGCAAATTCTGATCGATATAAGTAATTACTGAAAAATATGTGAATAAAAGATACCATTTACTTATAACTCAATACTGCTTGATATTCAATGTATCTTTGAAACCTTAAATTTCATATATTTGATAGATTTGAGCGTTACTTTATGGTATTCCTTTTCAAAATAAAAAGACAATTTTTTACTTTACTAATACCACTTTATTTAGAGTTTTAATTGTCTGTGACATGTTTCGGCCCATATGGCCATTGAGGAACTGTTCGTCAATGGCCATACGAGCTAAAATAGAGCTTTCTAATTTTCGACTTAACGGTAATACGATAATCTGGCGATTTTTAAAAGCAGTGGCAGATTTACCCTAAGTGCCGCTCTAGGCTCCGTAAAAAATGCCGTCCTTAAAAAGCTAAAGAAAAGTTCTTAATATTTTTTAACACTTTTTTTTTTTTTAAAAAAAATAAGTGACGAGCAAAAAAAAAACTTGAAATTCTAAATTTTGCCGCCTTTTTGTCCAAATTTGCCGCCCCTAAAATCTGCCGCCCTAATCTCCAGCCTTCTCAACCTGTTGGTAAATCCACCACTGTTTAAAAGTTTAAAAATTATTTGTATAAACGGGTGCGAACTATAGTCTTTCCAATGCTGTTTTCAAGTCTTGAGTGTCCCTAGAAACTACGGAATTTATTCTACCTAAAATATCTAATACTATGTATCTTCTAACGGATTGAAAGTTGAAAGAACGGTACAAACGAAATTAAAAGATCTATAACGGGTACAAATCATACTCCTTCGAATGCGAATTTCAAAAATTTCAATATCTACAAAAGCAGTAAATTTTGTTCCACCTAGAATTTCAAGCATCATGTATCTCTCAACTTTTTAATGTACAAACGAGAAGAAAAGAAAACGGGTACAAACAAATGTTTATCGAATTTTGTTTACAAATTTTGAGTGCCCCTAAAAAAACATCAACTTCATTCTGCCTAGAATTTCGAGTATCATGTATCTCCCAACTCTTTAAGGTAAAATTGAAACAAAAAGATTCATAAACGAGTACAAACGAATCTTTATCGAATGCCGTTTACAAATTTTGATTGTTTCTAAAAGCAACCAAATTCATTCTACCTAAAAGTTCGAATACCGTGTTTTTCCGAACCCTTTGAGACACAAACAAAAATAAGAGAGGTACAAACGGATCACTATCGAATGCTGTTTTCAAAATTGGAATATTTGAAAAGATAATCAAGTTGGTTCTACCTAGAATTTCGAGAACCGTGAATCTCGGATCCTTTTGAGGTATAATAGAGATACAAACAGGTACAAGCGAATTTCTTCTACCAAAGGATACTAATAAAATTAAAATAATCAAATTCTGGGCGCCGGCCATTTTTAAAATTTTTTGTCTGTTTACTCTTCGAGGCACAAACAAAATAAATTGCGGTACAAAAATTGGTACAAACGAAGTACAAACGAGCTGTATTATTTATTTTCTAATTTTCAATATTTACCGGTTTTCAATATTTAGGAATTCCACAGACTAAATCTTGCAACAATGAATTATTTTTAAACCAACATAATCTATTCGTTACAACATAATTTCTTTTTAAACAAACAATGACGTATTTTAACATTCACCTAATTTTTAAATCGTTATAACTAAGATCCACAGAATCGTCTTGGTGTATGTTAACATCCACCGGTGTATGTCCGATTTAAAAAGATTTATTAAAAAAATTCGGACATGCACCATCGAAATTGGTGATTGTCGACATACACCGGTGTATCTTAACATTCACCAATTTCGGACATTCACAGTAACATATCAACTAATTTTTTTAGTTAATTAAGTTGATTAATTTGGTCAACTTTCCTAACCAATTTTTTTATATCATAAAACACAAAACAACAACACCTCTTCAATTTTTCGCAAATCAGACAAAAAAGACCAACTTTTTTTGATTTTTTTTAATTGGTATTAGCAGAACATAATATAAGCATTATTTAAATAATAATTTTAATTTTATTATTTAAATTTAATTTAAACATTTTTTTCTGTCTGGATTCTGTAATCCGCAAAAAAATATTGGTTTTAATATGAAACCGAGCTGCTGGTCTGCAGATACCGAATCTATGATAATTTTCCTACATCCTTTCCTAGTCGCATGAAATCTACGAAATGGCTCTGTCAATTTTTCTTCTGGTTGAAACCTAAAAAGTAGAACCACCCTTATATGTAATCATCAATTCATGTTTACTTTTCAAATAAATTATTTACATATTGCCAGGTTAATAAGAGACAGGCAAGGTGCGGCTTGTGTCCGAGATTAAAAGATGGCAAAAGCCAATTTCAATGTGTTAAGTGTCTTCGAGCCATATGCGAAGAGTATGAACTTCTGTTTTGCACCTATTGTGCAGTAATTGACTAAATTCTTGTATAATAGCTTATCCTATTGAGTTACTTCAATGTTTTGTATCAATTTATAATAAAAAAATTCTTTAAAACATAATTTTTAATTTACTAATTTTCGTCATTTTCAAGTGTCAAAATAAATATACTTTTTTAACAGAATAAAGTGACTGGTTGAAAAGTTACAAATTTTTATTTGAAAAATGAGCTTTTTGCTGTTTTTTCCGGTTTTTAATACTCTAATGGGTTTTTTATGACCTGAATTTGTTTAAAATTTAATTTTGTGTATACCATTCTCTTCCTCATGAAAAAAGGAAGAGAATGGTTTACGATAATGTGGCTTTATCAGTCATAGAACCGACTTATTATCAAGAAAACAATGGGGTGCATTTGAAGATAAAAAAAAACTGAGTCATGAGCTTGAGGGTTAAGTATAAAAAATATAACTTTTTGTTTAAAATACATTTACAGATAGTGCAATAGACAGGGCCGGATTAACCCTGAGTCCGCCCCTACCTTTTGTTTGACAAAAAGGAAATCTTGAAAAAAAAAAAACGTCAATCACTAATTTTTCTACCGTGTTTTAAAAATTTGCCGTCCCTATTCCTACCGTTTTTACAAACTTTCTCTTAAAAAAGTGACGAGCAAAAAAAAAAAAAAAAAACGTTAATTACTCATTTTTCCGCCCTATTTTAAAAATTTACCGCTCCTAAAAATCTCCTGCCCCTAGGCCATGGCCTATGGTGGCCTACTGGCTAAGCTGGCCCTGGCAATAGATGTATTTATAACGATAGTCACAGCGATTTTTTTGGTGATTTATAACACTTTTCTATAGCAATGATAGTCTATCTTTTATGTTGATTAAATTCCCTATGGAAAATTTTGTTTAGAGTTAAGCCTAAATTTCATTTCTTTAACTTTTTAATACTCATTAAAAAGGGATGAAGGAAAAAGCAAGCGAATATTTAAGTTACGTCCATATAATTATTATATCAATGCAACTGAATATAAAACTGTGTGAGTGCTTTTGAAAATTTCCCTTAAATACAGTTCCCTACAGTGCTTAAAAATGTTTTAAAAAATATTAGGTATGCATGTATTGATCTTGAATTTGTGGAATTTTCGGTCCGCAGCCTACATTCGATTTAGCTCGAATTTCAAATCTAATTCCTATTGGAATTTTTTTGAAATATATATTATATATTTATTATATCGTGAATACTAAAAATTCTGCAATTTGCAAAATTTAAAATTCTGCAAATAAATTAAAATCATGCGACAAAATTTTGAACTATTTGGGAAATATTCGAAAAACGGAATTATTCTAAAAAAAACTTCAAATCGAAAAATAATAAAAAAATCGAATAATTAGTTTGAACAATATTCGAATTCGAATGTGGAAAATTTAGTCCACTTATGAATTAATTAGTCTTAATAGTATATGTAAAGTGGTAGTATTTACTTAAATTTAATTAAAAGAAATATAAGCAAATTTTTATTAAATGAAAATGTTTCATACCTTGAGAATATAAAAATGAAATTTTGTCACATGTAAAAGATATTATATTTTCTACTATCCTTTTTCAATATATTAGATAGTAGATCTTATGAGAGACAGCTATATATATTACCAGCTTGTCTGATACATAAATAGGAATTGTAATACCGGTAAACCGGTTTACCGGTAAATTACTAAAAATTCCATAAAATTTTTACCGGTAAATTGCTGATTTTTTACCGGTAATTCGGTAAATTAAAAATAATATGTTTGAAGATTTTTATAAGTTAATTTTATTTCATTGAAGAATGATTCAATTTATTGAACTTAAATGTACACAATCAAATTACCCCTTACTGTGTGTGTATCCATAATAAACTAGTCTATGATACAATAAAATCGCACAATGCAATGGTCAGTTTTAAAATGCATATGAATACAATAAAACGTCCTTTTCGTATTTACTTACATAATATTATTCAAATCAGCTGTATATTTTCCAAAATAATTAAACATTACGTTAAGTGATTACATTGTAAGAACAGGTAAGTAAATTTTTATTACAGGTACCGTAGGTATATATAATTGGTTCATATTTTATGATTACTTAACAAAATGTAAAAATATTTTTTCAATAAACAATAATAATGGGCGGTATATTTCTATGAAGGAAGCTGTAGGATACCTACAAAGTCGTCGGAAATCAAACAGATAAAATTACCGAAAACGACTGTTGGACTGTATATAATGATCTTAATAAAATAATTTTAGGTTTTTTTTTCTTTTTTTTAATATTTATTCTTATATTTTCTGTGCTTTAAAAAATACCGGTAAATTACCGGTAAACCGGTTTTGCTAAAAAAAATTACCGAATTACCGGTAAATGAAAAAGTCGGTAAATTTACAATCCCTATACATAAACTTACGTGCATTCTTATTGAATGAATCATTTTCAGTTTATATAAATTCGAGTATACTTATACTGCAAGTACGCATGCGCGAATCTTAATAATCTTTAGTATTTACTTATAAGGTTTAGTGCAACATTATTCTCACAATTTTAAGTAAATATTTTACTTAACCATTATTTACTTTACTGGATTAGTATCTACTTTTACGTAATAAGTATTTATTATTCACATTACCCAATATATCAATCCACATTTATAAGTATAGAAATTGTAAAATACAAAATGACCTCTTCATCAGATTGCCTATCTATAACATACGAGTACGTATGAATTACGTACCGAAACTGAAAACAAATAACGTATTATGGAAAGTGCTTATAAAAAATTTCAAACATGAGTTCTTTAAGAATTCTTCTAGCTAATATAAGAGAAACCCTTATCGAAGAAAAAAAAATTTTTAAGTGATATACCTACATAATATATACATGCATAACAACATGGTTCACGAATACTATTTGAAAAAATAAGAAAATACAAAGAAAACAAATGGGATATGAAAGAAAACAGAAAACAAAAAGTAAAGTTTCTAGAAGGAATATACTTTTTCACAATATAAATAAAGTAATTTAGTTTAACCAATGGATACAAAGTATCATGTATGTATAATAAAATATTAAAACATGTTTGTACAGTTCGCGAAATACGTAATGCAAAATAACGTTAAACCAGATGTTTACTCTATCATAATAATTATTGCAAAACTTCCATTTTACGAAGAAAATGCAAAATATACATAGGTATATACTTTTCTATTTATTATAAAACACAAATTATATAAAAACCAGCAGATGCGCTTAACAACGTTATTGTTTGTACGAGCAAAGGTACAAGTGAGTGTTAGAATACGAGTGGGACAAAAATTACCACTTTGCAATATGAAGTAAATTAATATTATCTATAACTACATATAATAAAACTGTAACGAGACCGTTTCTGTACATGGAATATTTTTCGAAAATTGTACTGGTACTGTAAATAGTTATCGATGTAGATATCAAAACAGCGATTTTTAAAATTTTTGTCTGTCTGTCTTTCTGTCATCACGTAAAAACTACTGGACGGATTTTAATGAAATTTGGTGTGATGATAACTTATTACCTGGGTCAACATCTAAGATATTTTTTATTCCGGGAAAATGTCTCATTCCCATGGGAAAATGGAAAAACTATTTTGAGCATGTACACACATTACGTAAATTTACATCTATACATATAATAAAACTGTAAATCTGTCTCTGTCTGTCTGTCTGTTTGTCTGTTCACGCATCACGTAAAAACTACTGGACGGATTCTAATGAAATTTGGTGTGATGACAACTTATTACCTGGGTCAACATCTAAGATACTTTTTATTCCGGGAAAATGCCTCATTCCCACGGGAAAATGGAAAAACTATTTTGAGCATCTACACACATTACGCCAATTTACATATTTCATAAAAAATTTCATAACTATAGTAACAAAAATTGTAAATAAATTTTGTAGTTTGGAAATTTTTCTGAATTTTAAATCAAAAAAAATGTTGCTAATTGTGTACCGAAAAATACAATAAATACACAATTGTCAATTTCGAGACAATTTAATGCATTTTGTGTTGCAAGAAACTACAAATTGGAAAAAGAAACTACTCAACGTTTCGCGTGAACAACGTCACGGGTACGGCTAGTTTAATTATAAAATTTATTTATTAGTAAAAAACGCTAATCTACTTGGCTGGATATACCTAGACTACATTATATGAGGTTCACCAGAGTTATGGAAACCCAGAAGTGTCAAAAACGAACTACCCAATTGATTCTGAAAACTCTTCCGACCCCATTATATGATAAATTGGTTATTATAACAAGTTTCTTTTTTCTCTGAAAAATTTTTTGGTTTTACAGTCCAAATTTCGAAACCCTTATAATTTCGTTATGTCTCTTTGTCTATCACATGATGTTTTAGCATATTTAGGCCTATGAAGATAAAATTTTGCATATACGTACTAGAGATTTCAGTTTATAAGTGTAAAAAAAATAAGTATAAAAGTACTTTTTCGTATTGAAAAATGGGAATAAAAATTTTTTCCGCATATTTCATCATGTGGAATATTATTAGCGAAGTATTTAGTGGTATTTGGATTATTTGCCTATACTGATAAATTCTATATGCGACAATCTTGTAAATCAAAAAAATGGTGTGGATGGTATCTGTATTAGACAAAAATTTAAAAAACAGAAATAAAGCTCCATTATTATTTGTTATTCTTAGTTTTATAGGATGTAATTTGAAACTTTTATTCTCATAAATGTAAGTTCCTAGAAATTCGCTATGTTAGGCAGGATGCTGTGACGGGGGTATTTATAATAAATATTTCTAATAAATAATAAAAATAAATTTTAATAAATTAATATTATATTGTGTAATATATGAAAGAAAAGATGTAAGCACATTCAACTAAAATGCTTTAAAATTTCGTGAAAATTTATTTTAAAAATTTCTAATTACAAGTTAACAAAATAGACTGTCATGTAAAAATTATTTCCGAAATAACGCGGCAAGTTTGGATTAGCACAAAAACTCACACCATCCTACAATATATTATTTTACCGAGATTATGCTCATTGTCAGAGTAAATACAAATTTGTAAATAATAGACAAATATTTTACTTCGCAAAATACCAGTTTTATTTTTGAAACTGTGCCAATATTGTTTCGAACCTTCAGTTCATTTTCAAATAGAATAAAAATTACATTCGATACATGCCTTATAATACTTATACTACAGTAAAAGGGTCGCTAAAAACGATCGTGCGTTTCGAACGAACCGTGCATTTCGGGTAGGCAGCGATTTTTTTTTTTAAAATTCGTAGAAGAACTTGTGATGAGCGTAAAACTGAGTTTTCGGGATTGTCGGTGTTGTCGTTCAGCCGCCATCTTGGAAAAAAGGTCAAAATTAATTTTTCGATTATCTCTGTAACCGTAAGTCCAACAAAAATTTTGTAAGGATCATTTTTATAGGAAATTTTATTTTCTATAATTTTTATTTGAAACTTTTTATCGAAAAATTGATATTTAAAAAGTTACTCGTAAAGAGCGTGAAAGATTTAGGGGTGGAAAACTTTGAGGGGTTATAACTTTTCTATTTTCAACCCGACAAGATTAGTGCTTCTTATATTTTTCATAGAGAATTTCTTGGCGAACAATTTGATGTATCAACTATTATTATTAAGCCCACAGTTATCGAGTTTGCGCGTTGTAAAGATGAGTAAGTGAGATATACAACTAAATAAAACTGTTCACATTTTTTATTTAAATGATACATTTTGAAACATCTATAAATATTAATAATAGAATTAGGAAAAAATTTATAAGATTTTGTGACGAACACACACCTAAGATTGCTTAACTGATTTTAATAAATGAGGTGTCAACCAGTAGAGGGCCACCCCAAGGGTGGCATAAAGGATCCCAAATTTTGAAATTTTGCTTCATTTTTAAAAGCTTTTATTTAACTTGCTATGTTAGTGTGTTGGTTTAGATCAAATCTTGGAATCAAAATTTAGATAGGTTCTAACTGAGGTAGAGGTTTCAAATTTTGCATACGTGTCTAACCCTGATGACAATGCAATACTGTATAATTAGTTTTTCCCTAAATTGCCCCAAACCAAAATTGTTGATTTTTAGTCCTATGCAACTTTTGACACTTCGAATTGTCAAATATTGTCCATTGATTTTACATTGCAATTTTTGTTTCCATAGTTATGTCTGATTAGGATAAATTAACCGATTAAAATATAGGTAAAAAAAATTACTTCTTTATTAGCGAATTTCGAAAACTCGAAATTCAGCTATTACAGTAGGTCTCATGACGCAATCTGAGTCCGGGACTATGGCAGAAATCTGTTTTGAGGTCCCTAGAATACGAAAATGATATTCACTAAAATTTATATATATATATATATATATATATATATATATATATATATATATATATATATATATATATATATATATATATTTATGTGTTCCCACGATAACTCTCGAACGAAACGTCTAACGCTTATGAAATTTTGTGTGCGGACTGGATTCTGAATTGGCTTGGCTAAGTTCGTTAGCCAGACAGGTCGGATGCCCAGAAGTAGGTTTTCTGGCCATTTTTTATCATTCGATCCTATCACAAGGCAGTTCGATTTTTACATCGTTGAAAAGGAAAAAAAAAATTATGAAGAAAATATTCTTATAATTTTCTTTCTATTTTAAGTATTTTTCGAGAAAATGTAAATTTTCACTTTTATTCTTTCTTTGTTAGTCTAATAAGTAATTTATATCTCAGTTCTTTATGAAGTATAAAAATATTTCACTTTTTTATTAAAGAATTTTGTGAGAACAAGTGAAGACTATACACATGTATGTGCTATAACACACATACATGTATAGAGTTTTGTTTCTCATTTATTGCATTATAATTAGCATGGTTCTATCTCATATTAAAAAATGTAAATTAAACAGATTTTCTAAGCTAATGTAATGAAGAATTTTTTTTTTTTTTATTGAATTTTTAAGTAAACAAGAAATTGAAGATAATGTTATGATATAATATTATTAAATATATGAAACAAAACAAAATATGTACAATGTACATATGTATGTACGGAAAAATATTTTGAAGCGATTTTGAAAATTTTTTCACTAATAATTAATAATGTTAAAAAATTAAACCATTTCAAATGGATTTAAGGTATTTTATGTGAGGTCAAGGTTTTCGGGACCTAAAAAGGCCAGAAATTAATTAACCAATCGATTTTAAAAATTTTTTCACAGTTAGTAAGTTAAAGTATTTGAATTAATTAATTAAATGATGTCCGCAAGAAGCTTACGGACTGCCATAAGTTATATGAGATCCTTAGAACCCTTTTCTTACTGTTAGAGTACTAGACTTGTATGAGTTTCGCCAGGATTTACTGATCCCATAATTGTAAAAAATAACTAAACGACCAATTTTAAAAATTTCTTCACTGTTACAGAGCTAAACTATATTAGATAGATTTAGAATACATTATGTAAGGTCCGCCAGGGTCCACAGGACCCAAAAGTGTCAAAAATAAACTAACTGACCGATTTTGAAAATTTTTTCACTGTTACAGAGCTAAACTGTTTTAGATAAATATAGATTCCGTTATGTAAGGTCTGCCAGGGTCCATAGGATCCAGAAGTGTCAAAAATAAACTAACTGACCGATTTTGAAAATTTTTTCACTGTTACAGAGCTAAACTATTTTAGATAAATATAAATTACCTTATGTAAGGTCCACCAAGGTCCATAGAACCCAAAAGTGTCAAAAATAAACTAACTGACCGATTTTGAAAATTTTTTCACTGTTACAGAGCTAAACTATTTTAGATAAATATAGATTACGTTATGTAAGGTCTGCCAGGGTCCATGGGATCCAAAAGTGTCAAAAATAAACTAACCGACCGATTTTGAAAATTTTTTCACTGTTACAGAGCTAAACTATTTTAGATAAATATAGATTACGTTATGTAAGGTCTGCCAGGGTCCATGGGATCCAAAACTGTCAAAAATAAACTAACCGACCGATTTTGAAAATTTTTTCACTGTTGGGGAACTAAGCTATTTTAGATAGACATACATTACGTTATTTAGGGTCCGCCAGGGTCCGTGGGACCCAAAAGTGGTAAAAATAAACTAACCGACCGATTTTGAAAATTTTTTCACTGTTACAGAGCTAAACTATTTTAGATAAATATAGATTACGTTATGTAAAGTCTGCCAGGGTCCATCGGATCCAAAAGTGTCAAAAATAAACTAACCGACCGATTTTGAAAATTTTTTCACTGTTGTGGAGCTAAGCCATTTTAGATACATATAGATTACGTTATGTAAGGTCTGAAGTGTCAGTAGGACCTAAAAGTGTCAAAAATAAAATAACTGACCGATTTTGAAACTTTTTTACTATTACCGAGGTAAACTATTTTAGATAGGTACAGGTTGTGTTATCTGAGATCCACAACTGTCCTGCGGATGCAAATGCGGCGTAGAATGCTACACAACGGGTTTTGAATATATATATATATATATATATATATATATATATATATATATATATATATATATATATATATATATATATATATATACATATATATATATATATATGTATATATATATATATATATACATATATATATATATATATATATGTATATATATATATATATATATATATATATATATATATATATATATATATATATATATATATATATATATATATATATATTTTACATAAAGTCCGCCTAGAATATACGGTCGAGCTGATTTTTTAATGAGGTCCACCGGGATCTTGCAGATCCGAAAACGCCAGTAATAAGCTATCGAAAAGATGCTAAAAAATTTCTCACTGCTAGAGAACTAAATTATTTTAGATGGATACAACTATGCTGCACAAAATTCGTTCGGGTTCTTGGGTCCCCAAAAATACCAAAACTAATTACCCAACCGATTTTAAAAATTCTTTTACTCTTAGAAAGCTAAACTATTTTAAATAGGTACAGGTCTTAGATGAGATCCGCCAGTGCCCAAGATTTGGAAATTCGCTATGTTATGCAGATGCTGCGACAGGGGTATTTTTTTTTAAATTAATTGTAATCAGACTAAAGAGTAGAAAATAAAATAAAGTAAAAAAATGTTTTTTTAAGAAAAAGCTTTTATTTAAAAATGGGCTAAAAAAATGAAATAACTACTGACAATGAGTGAAGTTTGAAGCAATATGCAACATAATTTATAAATGCTTGAGGCGTTTAATTAAGTTTGGTAAGTACTGAAAAGTAAAATAGCTACACTTATATTCAAAACAGAAATAATTAATGATAACGTCTCAAGCTTTTATAAATTATGTTGCATATTGCTTCAAACTTCACTCAGTAGTTATTTCATTTTTTTTAGTCCATCTTCAAATAAAAGCTTTTTCTTAAAAAACATTTTTTTTTACTTTATTTTTTATTTTTAAGTTACGTCTTCAAACTGTAAAATTTTTGTTAGAAAAATTATAGGTTAAATTAAAATTGTTTATTCATTTCTATAGTTACGAATAAAAGACAACTGACATCAGATAATTGTACTATTGTTATTTAAATGAAAATTAAATACTGATTTCGTAGAGAATTTTGAAATATTTGATTTAAAAGTACAGTGAAGTCAAAATTATTATTTGGGAGTCTGGGGCCCCAATAAAACCCAAATTAAATAGCTGGACAGACCTCGACAAAATGTGAAAATTATATTTATCATTCAAATATGAATATTACTTATTTTTGGTGGAAAGGAAAGTTAGGCGAGCGAAGCGTAGCATTATAAGTAACTTAGAATACATATTGTAAACTATTTTATACAGAATTTTAGAATATCATTTTAAAAATTGGAATAAGGTCAAAACTGTCTCCCAGAATCAGCAAATATAAAGTTCAAATTAAAAAGTTGAATGGTTCTTGGCAAATTTTCTCTTATTGTTAGACACTATCAGGATTCTGGAAAAAAAATGAAAGTGTAATTAAAATTTTCCACCAGGGCCTCCGTTCCTCAAGAAATGCTTAAACTTGAAGTAGTACTAAACCCATCATCACGGGTATCTGCACAAAAATTTCAAAGTGTGGAAATTAGCTATTCTATTGAAATATGAATATGACTTACTTTAGAGTAGAAATGTTTAGAAATTAAATGAAGAGAAAATAGTCAAGTCGAGGTCTACAGGTCACAATTTGAAAGAACGGGTTGACTTTTGAAATAAAAATGGACGGAAATAAAGAACTTTTTACGGAATCGAAAGCGAACGGGAATGGCATTGAAAATAATGTAACTCCAATTCGAGACTCGGAATAAAAACTGAGAACGAGATTAAAGTTGATAAATTGGACGGAATTTGACCATTTGTCTCGGGATTGGAAGCGGGTAGGAATGAAAAATTAATTTTTGGAGTGAGTGAGAATGGGACAAAAACATTACTCATTGAGGCTTTTCTACTTAAGAGTTATTTAACGAGCGAAGCCAATCACTATAAATAACTAATTTCGTAGAGATTTTCAGGATATCTGACTTAAAAATAATTAAAACACCAAAGTGAAAACAAAACAAACATCTGAGTCAGCGAAGCTAGGACGGGACGTTAGTTTATTATTATTATTATTACTATATTTATATTTTAGTCTATTTTGATTAAGTTATAGGCCAAGAAAACTGATATTTAGCAGTTCTTCACATCACTTACATATCATTTTAGTACCTTTTATTAGAAATTTTTAAGGATGCGTAAAATGTCGAAAGCTAGTACTTTAATTGATCTATTTTATTTTGAATTATCGTATTCAAAAAAATCAACCATTTACATTCCGCTAAAAAATATGGTCAAATAAGGTTCTACAATAAAGAATCGAATTTTTTTTAAAATTTTGTATGATCCACTCTGCTAATAAATATAGGTTTTAAGTAGTAACAAAAATTAAATGATAATGTAATTCATATCAGTGAGCGCTTAGCTATAATAGTTAAATAATTGAATTTTGTCAAACATTATTTCTTATTAGTTATTACTTAAAAGAAAAGGGACCGTTTTTACTGAACAAGTGTAAACGGATGAGATTTATAATTAATAAGGGTTAAAACTTATAACTTGTTTTCAAGGGTTATTTTTTCAAGTTTCGTTGAATTCTTTTGAAAAAATCGTTTTATCGACCAACTACCTTAAGAAAGTGTCAATTGTATCTGAATTAGATGATAGACTAAAGTGGTCGAATGGTTCATATTACACGACCAAATATTATTCCAACTAATGGGGCAAATGATTCCGGGTTACAATAATACTATTTAGAATAAAAGAAAGGCTTTTAAATATTTCTTTAATGCTTAAGAAAGTGTCGATATGTGTCTGAATTAGATGGTAGGTGAAGTGGTCGGAAAAACACATTTCATATTGTGTAAATGTGTAATTTAAAAAAAACTGATAACTGTCATATGTGATTATAAATGTGACTGGTCCGCACATAACACTGGTAAACAGTGATTTTGTTAAACGAATTCGAATCGCTTTTTTAAACACTACTACCTACCCACAAATAAACCTTATACTTAGTTTTATTCAATCACCCTCAGTTTCTGTTAAACAAAACTGATTACACAAATTTTGCTTACTGACCTAAGCCTAAGCGAGACGCTCTTATACTAGGTAAACGAAATGTTCTTCACCCTCTTTTAATAAATCCTGAAGATGTATTGCTACCTCCATTCAAGGGCGGATCAAACCAGTTGAAAGGGGGGGGGCTGCCTCTAATCCCAGGAGGAATTTTGGGGAATTGTGTGTTCTGAGTTGTATGTATGTTTAACTAAAAATAGTTTCCTATTGTCGGTCAAAGGGGGGCTGCAGCCCCCACAGCCACCCCCTGGATTCACCTATGCCTCCATTGCACATCAAACTCGGACTTGAAAAACCTTGTTAAAGCTATGGACACTAATGGAAATGCTTTTTGTTACTATAAACAGAAATTTCCAAAAATCAGCGATGCTAAAATAAAAAATGGGTATATTTGTAGGGCCACAAATTAGATACCTACGGACTGATAAACAGTTTGAATAAAAACTTAATCCGATCGAAAAATCTGCATGGACATGTTTTCGAAATATTGTTTATAATTTTCTTGGAAACCACAGGTCCGAAAACTATAAAGAGTTGGTTAGCAACTTCTTAACAGCTTACAAGGATATGGGATGCAATATGTCGCTCAAAATACACCTTTTACACTCACATCGGGATTTTTTTCTCAAAATTTGGGGGCGATTAGCGACGAACACGGTGAGCGATTCCATCAGGAAATATCTAACATGGAAAAACGGTGCCAAGGCAAGTGGAGTTGGAACATGTTAGCTGATTACTGTTGGACACTCAAATGAGATGTACCTACTGCTAAATATTCCCGAAAATCCTGAATACAATTAAAATATAAGTTATTTTTCATCATTAGATATGTCTTAACCATATAATTTTGAAAAAATTAGCTGCTGTTGCAAAAAAACTGAGGGTGACTGAAATTATTTAAAAACGCAGGTTAGTTACAAATTAGTTGTAAATACAAAATAACCTCAATTTCATTTAACTTTCATTAAGGTCATTTTTGTCTATCAGTGTAATTATCCGAGATTTTACCAAGCCGTGACTGAAGAAAGGTTAAGAAACACTGTTCTACAATATATTCAATTTTATAACAAATCTCATCAAAATCGATAAGTCCGGTCTTGGGACCTTTACTTATTAACCAAATTTTGTCTGGGAAAAAACATTCAAATATTTTGTGCATTCAAACTGAATGCGGGACCTCCGGGACGAATTAGACTCATTCCGGGACTATTTTAACAAAAATTACAATGTGGGACAGCAGCTACTTTTCCGGGACTGTCCCGCAGAATCCGAGACGGCTGACCGCCTTAAGAATATATTATTTTTATTTTTATTTTCTGTTAAATAAAATCATCCTGAAACGCTATTTACCTGAGTTTTTTTAAATTTTATTCCAGATCAAGCTGAAAAAAATATTAATGCTAAAAAGAAATCATACCAGTAGGTATCACAAATGTATTAATTGGCAGATAGTTCCTCTACACATTACTTTTTTCATTTTAATGAAATAATTTTTTAAAATAAAAAAGCATCAACTGGTAGATAATTCCTCTACACATTACTTTTTTCATTTTGGTGAAATAAATTTTTAAAATAAAAAAACATTAAGTGTGAAAAGAGATAACTATGCTTTTTTATATAAAATTTGACTAAACAGTATTGTGTAGCTTACTTTCATTTCACGATATTCCAAATTTAAAAGAAATTCATTAAGAAATGTAATTTTGGTAGATGTTTTAAGTTTTTAAAATCTTGTGTTGATATCTCGAAAGTAATAATTTTGCAGATAGTGCAGTCTTAATCTTATTTTAAGTCATAGCAGTCAAAAACAACAAACTAGTTCAAAAAATTTGAAAAAATCATAGGTATTATTCCATCCCAAGAACTTTTAATTATGTAGAAAACCTACGAATACCTAAAAAATAATTAACGTGTACACGTTGCCATAAGTCCTTATTTACGAAATTAACCTACGAGAACCCGCAAAAAGTATTAAATATATGTATACAGTACACGTCCATGCGAGAAATGTCTGTAAGTACTCTCGCAAGGCTCGCAAGTCACTTGCACCGGTTGCACATGGAAACCAGGCATTAATGTCCAATTTTACGTTAAAATAATGATGCAATATAATATACAGAGTTATACGTACCAATAATAAAAACTGATTAAAATATCGAAATATTGAATACATAATTTTTCAATGTATAACAAATGAGTGGTACTGAAGTTACAGCATCATGGATCACTGTCAAACTACTCTCCTACGCTTTAATCGCATCGCGCCAACATATACTAAAAGTCGTTTTCTTTTTATGTTGATAACGTAAATATAAATAACAAACTTACTCGTTCTCAAATAACAAACAAAAAAACAACAGAGTAAACAGTGGGTAGGACAAGACCTGCAATCTGTATGAGGAGGCATACAGGTACAGTAATTTGCAAATAAAAGTGTAATCCAAGTGAATGGGTCAACTTATGTGCATTTTAAGGGAACCGAACGAGGCATCAAAAAGAGTATTTGCTTTGCATCTTATTAACATAATGTAATAACAACATAATTTGGCAATATTGCCATCTAGTGTTAGTTTGGAACAAAACTTAGTGTTTTCTTTCAATGTCCCTATTTTCCTGATAAATTAATGACCACTAATTCAATCAGTTTAAGGTTTTTTGTATCGTTCCGACCAAATTTATAGTATTATTTAGTACGAACTTAAATCTATTCTCATTTATGTTACTTCAAAGTATCACTATCGGCCGAAGTGCTGTCGTCTATGGTTCATAAAGGCAACATGACAACTATTAATATTAAAAAAGAAACTCAGTAGAAAATACTATACTTACCAATAAATTACTGATCCTCTGTCACTGTCACCGAAAGTAAGGGTACGTGTTCATCTGAGAGAAAAACTATCGAGAGCTGCTCTCGAGAGTCGTAATTAGAAGTGGACACAGAACTGATAGTACTATCCGACAGCTTATGCAAAAACTCTCGAAGAGTAGACAAATTTCTAATTCTCTCAAATGGACAAGCATAAATTCACCTCTCCAACAGTTAGGCCCGATTTACATTAACGCTCCGCTCTCGATACGCTCCCGCTCCACTCTCGCTCCGATATAATCTTGTTGTGTTCACATTACAGTGCTGATATCATGCTGGTACCTATTCGTTCTCTATTTACATTATAATGCCGCTCTGGGTACGCTCCCAGTTCGGTCTCAGTTCGATACAAATATCTTTTCATAACAACTGAATGCAAGCGGAGTGGAGTGGAACCAAAAAAGTGTTTACACTATAGGTACAAGCCATATGTAATAAGTCTGATATCGCTCCGATAAAATATTACCTGAGTGGTATTGATATTGACATTGGAGCGGAAGCGAACCGTGACTGATATCGAACCGATATCATAGCGATTATGTGAATACACTCATTGTTTATTGTGTAAGAATATTTTATCGAATGGGGAGCGTAGTGATATCGTACTGAGAGCGGAGAGTTAATGTAAATCAGGCCTTACTCTCAAAATTCGAAAGACGTTCGTATTGTGACAGCACTCTCAGCTATATTTATATTGATTCTCTATGTTCAATGTTGTTTTTATTTGTACCTACTAATTTGTCGTGGTACATTAAACTTTATTTAATAAAAATCTGCTAAACTGAATAAGCATTTAAAGAAACTCAAATATCAAAATTAATTATTCAATAAATTAATTTTAAAATGAATAGAAAGGAATGAACTAAAGAAGAAACTATAAAATTAATAAAATATTTGTCAAAAATAAGGACTCTTTTAAAACCCAAAACATGAAAATTTGTATAAAAACTCTGATCAAAAAAATAAAAAATTTTCAAAAATTGAATTATACTTGAATATTCAACATAAAAGCCCAACGCAAATTGAATAATTTGAGAAATCAACAGAATTTTTTTTAAACAATTGTTTCTTTTTTAAAATATAAATTTGACTATAAACGAAGCAAATTTTTCAGTTGTTTGTAACTTTTTTGACGATTGCAAACATATATTGCATTAACCTGACAATCAGAATTTGACATTAGCTGTCGCCTATTATAAGTGGACACGGTTTTGAGAGCACTATCCGAGAATCTTCTATCAGACAGTTTTCCGGAGAGTGAAAGTTATTGAAAGTACTCTCAAGTGGACAATGAACTATCATCTTTCTGAATAGATACTTCTTCTTGTTACTCTCAAATGGACACGCACCCTAACTACATATATCGATAAACAATATTGTTTATACATACAGTATGTTTTAAAATACAATTATTACAGCATATATATATATATATATATATATATATATATATATATATATATATATATATATATATATATATATATATATATATGTATATATATATATATATATCAATAATTGGTTGTTGATGTCGATAGGATTCTATCCGATTTTTGAACTGTTTCCTTTTGTTTGAAACTGACTATACATCGGTTACACAGAACAGTATCGAACAAAAGTAAGTATTATTATATTGCGTACTTGCATAGTTATAAAGGTGGACGCGAAATTAACATTCAATTTGTTTGAAAAGAGGACGAAAAGGAACTATAGTGCTGTAATACATATAGAGTAAGAGCTGGCGGAAAATTCTAGAACGGTATGTAAATTTTAGAAATTGCAATTTTTTATGTGCGCGAAAGGCTCCTGAAGAAGTTAAAATTCATATATATGAAAGCTGTTACCTTCTTGAATGCAAAAGAATAAACTGACGAACATTTAGTAGGTGTAAAACGTGTCGAAAACCAGTCAGTCCGGTTTAGAGTGGCTTATTTCAAAAAATTGTAAGTATAACTGAATATTTTGGACTTGTTATATTTTCGTTGTTAACCTGATCTTGTACAAATAATTATTTAAGATAGCAGATAATGCACTGGAAAGCGATTTTACAACTCTATAAGGGAAATAAATCGACCGAAAACAAAAATTGGACCAAAACAGACGCATACCAATTATTAATGTGTTTACCATTGGCTATAAAAACCACGATCATCCGATTAGTCTAAAATTTATCTCTATTATACTCAGGGCCAGCTTAGCCAATAGGCCACTCTAGACCATGGCCTAGGGGCGGGAAATTTTTAAAATAGGGTGGAAAAATGAGTAATTAACGTTTTTTTAAGATTTCCTTTTTTTCAAATAAAAGGTAGGGGCGGCCTTTTTCAAGATGCCTAGGGGCGGACTCAGGGTTAATCCGGCCCTGATTATACTCTTTGATTTGAATGATTACCTTTTAAACGGATTCCTAGTGATGTGAACTGGAACTGGACTCCAAATGAAATTGTATTATTTAACCCCTATTATATAAGGGTTACTAAAAGACGATTTCCGTTAACGCCAAAAAATGAAGGAAGATTCTTATACATACCTACAACTTGTAAAACAAAATTCTAAAACTTATAATAAAGAATGGATACTATACCTATCACAATGTATTCACGTACAAATTTTCACATGTATATAATATATACGATTGAAAAGTCACTTGCGAGTAAAGGGTAATTATTTGCTATTGAGCAAAGCTTAGTTTCTAAAATTTTAGGAGTAGGAATACATACCCCGAGCCAACGAGAACTTTTGCTGGAAAATACATTTGGCAAGGAAAGAAGAAAGCTTCCTTTCCCCTAAAAATGACGACGAGCAAAAAAAATGTCGTTATCTCCAAAAATGATACTGATGAGAAAAAAAACCGTCAGCTCTTCTAAAAATGACCCTGGCGAGCAAAAACAAGCTAACTAAAAACACTAATCTAAAAAATCCCTACTAGTTGAAATGTCGTTCGCAGAAGTGTGAAAACACCCAAAACACAAACCTTAATATGCCATCAAACAAAATAATTTTGGGACGAATACGCCAGAAAACCCAACTGTAGATAATTACCCGTTGCCCGAGAGTGAAGTTTCAATGGTATATGTGCACAAAATAAAAATCCACAGTCCACACTATATGTAAATACATTATTATACATTATCCAGTCCCTGTAGCAAGTTTTAAAAACTTGACTAACACTACTCGGAAACTAAACTAAAATTTATTCTTCCTTTTTTTGTACTATTCATCAATTTTTACAAGAATCTGTTTTAAGTTTTTGCTCCATGGTAACGGAAACAGTCTTTCAGTAGTTCCTATTTTTGACGATACGGAGGATTGAAAAATACATTTCTGGACCGTGTCGCGAAAAATCCGCTCAAGGGGTAATTTCTTTGGTCAAGAACCTAGAGTATGTAAAAAAAATTGCAGCTCAATCAGGTGAAGACGATTTTCGGAATTCCAGCTTTACTATCAAATAAACATCGATCATAAATTTTACTTTTTATCAAAGATCTTGTGTACAGATAAAACAATTATTATAATTTAAAAAAAACTGACATCTTGTAAAGTAACCACCGGATATCCACCAAGTCATTGATTTCATTGCCAAGTAAGGTAGAAATACTTTAGTATAGATGAAATTATCTAAACTTGGACTGACGCCATTAAACAAATGCAACAAATTCATCAAAATTAGACGTACCAAAATTTTCTGTCTCTTTTCCTTTTTGTTATTTTTGTATTAGAGTAACTATAGTAATTTAAAATTGTACGTCTAATTTTATTTCATTTGTTAATAACGTCAGTCCAAGTTTAGATAATTTCACCTATACTAACATTCAAGCTCTATCAAGTACCTCACCAAAATTCGCCACCAGCTCTTGGACTAATACATACAGATATATACATTAAATGGATATAAACACATTTATGTACGTATATTATTTTTTTATTACATTGCTGTGCAGCAACTATAAAAACGTATAGGTACATTGCGAAATGCCTTCCTGTTTTAATCAAATAATTTATAGATATGCAATTAGAATTTTATACCAGTAAATTTGTACGTTACTCTCTGCTTCAACAAAACATATTCTCTATTTTTTTCTATGTTTATTTTTTTTTTTGCTTAGATGGAATTACATACCGAGTATCAAATGAAACTCGAATACTTTACGATTATGTTTAAACATTTCCGATAAATTAGAACCCAGCTGATTGTATTACTTCATTAGAATTTAGATCTAAATAGATAGAGTTGCTACTGATTCTATCTGTTCAACTGAAAACAGGGCCAATCGCTATAAAATTACTATCGTCATTACCACATCAGCGATTAAAACGCGATATCTCAATAAAGAAACATCTTATTTTTACGAAATTCGGTGAAAACGTTGAAAATTTTAAACCCTTGGATAAGTTTTTCAGTCAGACATAGTGATAAAACAATACCACGTAGATATCGATAATTTTACTAGATACCGTTTTGGCCACAAAGTATTGATACCTACTCAGTGTTGACTAAAGAGTATCGCCGATACTTACCCGTATTGATAAGTTGTTTTTTTCCACAGCAAGACATGGTACTACGTATATGTAACAAACCTTTTATATAGTGATGGGAATAATCGAATGATTTCAATAATCGATTATTTTTAATCGAGTGATTTAAATAATCGAATGATAATCGAATAATCATTCGATTATTTTTATCGGTTATTTTCATTCGATTATTTTTATCGATTATTTTTGTCGATTACTTTTATCGATTATTTTTATAGATATTTTTCATCCGATTATTTTTATCGACTATTCTCATTCGATTATTTTTATCGATTATTTTTGTCGATTGTTTTCCATTCAAACATTTTTATGGATTATTTTCATTAAATAATTGAAATTTAGTAAACGTTAGTTACTTTACAAAGCAATTATTCTTGTAATTGCCTTCTTTTAAGGGGTTTGTTTTATTAAAGGTCAAAATTTCGTCTTTGAATTTTACCTACTTACATCTATTCTCTAAAATTAAGATCTATTAAGAATTGGAAATTCCAATTTTTACCTTATTAACTTCAATAAAGAAACTTCCTGGAGAATGCACTATTCATCTTAAAATACAAAACAACGATTACAGTTTTCATAAAATTTGGGTTTTTTCCTTTTTTCATCTAAATCAGAGGTTTCTAAAGTACGGCGCGCGGACTAAATGCGACTCTCAAGCTCTAAAAATGTGGCTCGTGATGTAAAATCGTCAAATTTCTAAAAATAATTGAATATTAATAATTAATTTTAATCTTTTTGGAAAATCAATAAATCCGACTGTATTGTTAAAGATTTCTTTGTTGAAAATTATCATATTTTGTGTGTAAGATTTCTTGTTTTTATATAATAGCTTTTACCCAAATTACTTTTACAATTTATTCGGTGATTTACATAATTCAGATTCTTAGATTAAAAAAACCAAATTTGTTCGCGAAAAGTGATTTAATATGCACGTGATATTATTGTTTTTTTAATTCTGATTTCGTCAAAAATGAAAAATACCACTCCCTGTCGCAGCATCCTGCTTAACATAGCGAATTTCCGTTTATAAAAATTAATTTTTCTCGGAAAATAGTTTACATAGAAATAGAATAATGATTTAAAAACCTCTTTTATGTGACTTTTTCTTCTCTTTATAATAGCGTAAAAAAATGTTGCAAAAATTTTTGAACTTGGGGAAATTTTGGCAAAGAACTAATTTTTTTCACTAAAAATTCTCAAAAAACCATGTTTCGGGCATCGAACGTGTCTGGCTGAAGAACTCATCCAAAATTTTTGGACTTCCAATATTTTCGCCAAATTTCAGAAAAACAGAATAGAATGTTTCGCTCGAGAATTACCATGTTGATACATAAATACCATATATATTTATAAAATTAAAAATTTTCGTGAAAGTCATTTTCGACTTCTAGAGTATTTTGGTATTTAAAATTTTGCCTGCTTACGAAAAAGTTTGGGAACCCCTGATTTAAGGTCTAAACTGTCATCTGTATAATTTCAATAGATATGATGTCCTACTGATTAACAACAGCTAGGTATTAATATTAAGTAAATGTTAATACCTACCTGTTGTTAATATTATTAATTGTAAATAGTTACCATCTCATATGCAAACCGCTTTCAGTAAGTCTGAGTACTGTAAATAATCTTATATTTGATTCGATTATTTTTCATTCGATTATGTTCATTCGATTATTTTTATCGATTATTTCCATTCGATTATTTTTTGTTCGATAATTTTCATTCGATTATTTTTATCGATTCTTTTTCATTTCGTTATTTTTAGCAAGGGCCGGATCATTGCATAGATAAATGAGACAAATATCTCGGACAGTCTTTGAAAATATTATTTTGTGAATAAGGTAGTTTAAGATATATTTTTTGTGTGCCCTATTTCTTATGAGAGAAGGTGAGGGCCTGGTAGGAAGAAAATGTCTAGGAACCCAAAGTGGATTAATACCGTCCTGCTTTTAATAATTATTTGAAATTTAATGAGTCGTTTTATTGCTATTTTTATTTTCAAGTAAAAATTTGTTATTAGTAATAAATTGGTAAATATCAATTAGCAATAAGGATTGAGTTTGAAACATAAACATTAACTTTAGTATGGTTATTCAGTCAGAACAGATGAACAACCAAAATGTTACACATTTGTTTAAAAAACGGTAATTTCTAAAAATTAGTCAACATTCACCTAGCAACGATAGTGTCTACTATGATAAAATGACAATGTTATTAATTCAAACCGGATTTTTTAAAATACTGATTTGTATTGAGATTGGATTGCAATAACGAACTAGTATGGCATAAAAGTTTGTATGCACCACAGGCATAAACAGATGTGTATACCCTCGGGAGACTTACAAACCCGAGGGCCAGAGGCCCTCGGGTTTGTAACACGTCGCCCTCAGGGCATAAACATCTATTTATGCCCTTGGTACATAAATAACTATTTTAAATACATGCTTGTAAACTGCTTTTTATATTTAAAAAATAAATTTATAGTGACAATTTAACTCATGTGTATTATTTTAATTTTTAATCCTATAAGAATATTGCAGTTTTTTCACTTTAACAATAACGTATTAAAATATTTCCAGATAAAACAAAATTATTCGCACAATATCTTGTAAAATCTTTCGAACAAAAAATAATCGGATGATTTTGTTATATCTCGAGATATTTTGTTTAGATATGAAAAAGAATAATCGAATAATTTTTTGATCTCGATTCTCGAGATATTTTTTAAAATCATTCGAATGAAAAATAATCGAATGATTTTTTAATATCTCGAGATATATTTTAAAATCATTCGAATGAAAAATAATCGAATGATTTTTAATATATCTCGAGATATTTTTTAAAATCACTCGAATGAAAAATAATCGAATGATTTTATTATATCTCGAGATGTCTCGAGATATTTCAATAATCGAATGATCGATTATTTTTCATTCGATTATGCCCATCACTACTTTTATAGTGTAAAATTAAGAAAAAAAGTCCGCTTTTGGAATACTCTCCAAAAGCAATAACTTCTCGAGATGTTTTCCCGATAAATGGTTTCTTGCAGCAGTGACTGTTGCCCCAACTTTTGAAAATAATCTTTAGCAAAGTACAGAGGTTCCAACAACAGGTAACTAATATATTAGCGCCTGTTTACACAACGCTAGAAATACTGGTTTTAAGTCTTCCCATTCTTCTAATGGGTTAATTTTAATGAGGAAAATGAGTTAGCCAAATATATTGACACCTCATTTGGTTTTGAATTAGCACATGGTTGCAAACGGTTCATGGTGTAGCCAAAAATTTAAATCTTTTTCGGTGGCTCTTCTTCTGATCCACTGGTTGAAATTGCAAAATGACGATCTCAAATAGGTCGCACAGTGCAATGTTACTAATGTTGCGGCAATTACCTTATTCTACGGCCTACCTACACCACCTATACTGTTAAGAATGAGTATCGATACGAGTACTTTTGATTGATACCTACTTGGTACTCGGTTCTTATCAATACCAAAAGTACTTGGTACCGAAGGAAAAGTATCGAGTAAGTACAGTCTGTCACACAAGAGCGTCTGGTGGACTGTTTCAAGAGAAAACTATTAAAAAGCCCCACTATTATACCATTCGTTGAAGGGTAGGACAGACTACTACGCTTTGTGCTTGAAACGCCAGTATTACTTTGTATTGCAATAAGAACATAACATTTTCAAAATGAATGCGTCATATGTAAAATGTTTTGAGGCAGTGTTCTTGTGTATTCACAGTAAAGAACTTAAAATGACTTATAAAACTGCTCAGAAGACTTTGTATGGAAGTGGGTGTTGCGATATAATGGTCAAAAAAGCGTCAACAATTTTCCTGAGAAAGAAAAAACGTGAGAGTCTTCTGAAAAAGAAGATAAAACCATTTTCAAGTTATTTCAACGAAAACCTTTTTTAACACTGCGACAAGGGCAAAAGTTATTGGCTAAAAAGGAAGTCAATATTCGCATAATGACTCTCAATAGCCGACTAAACGAAGCAACTATTTCGTAGTACGTTGCTGAAATCTTTCCTCAAATCGGAGCATGTCAAAAAGTGACGCTTGTGGGCTATGCAAAATTTGAATCGTGATTGGAGTAATGTAATTTTTACTGAGGAAGCGTGTTTTTACACATGAGTTTCTGCCAAATATACTTGGTCTTTTATTAAACCAGGTGTGCCGCTGTATCTGAGCTCTCTGGCGGCCGTTACCGCAATAAATACGAAAAATCTTATAAAAAGTATGCCAAAACGGCGCCCACAAATTCTAGACAATAATCAAGTCTGAACAACTTACTAAGTAAATGCGTAATAATGCTTTTAGTGTACTTTAAATCGATTTATTCATTTCTAAGAAATAATAATTTTTCTTTTAAATATGGAGACGACGCTTTTATGTGATAGACTGTACCCGTATTTACTTATATAATTTCATCCCTAGTCAACTGCGTCCGATGTCCGAAATATGGTTTCTTGGGACCTTGGGTATTTTTGGTAAAAAAATAAATTTTTTGCCATAAAAGTTCAAAAGTTTTTACGATATTTTTTTAAATCACTGAAAAGAGGGGGAAAATCACACAAAACAGGTTTTTAAGTCATTATTCTATGTAAACTGGTTTTCGAGAAAAACTAATTTTTGTAACTGAAAATTCACTTATTATGAAGGATGCTGTAACAGGGGGTATTAATGATATTCTGGTGAAATTCAGGATACAATAACAAAAACAAATCAGTAGATGTATGTCTAAAAAAATTAAAAATAGTAGGTAAATTTTACCTTGACGTAATCAGAAGTACTACTTTGATATCAGGAACAATTTACCTAGAATATTTTGGAACAGAGGCGTAGCAAGCATAACCGGCGCCCGATGCGTGACACTTTTTTTGCGCCCCCCTTAACTCCTAAAATTTGGTAGGTAACGGAACGGTGTATTTAAAATTTTGGAAAAAATTCTTTCTCGTAAATTGGTATTTTAAATTTTTCCCTAAAAGTTGTTTTAATATATATATATATATATATATATATATATATATATATATATATATATATATATATATATATATATATATATATATATTTGAAGTCATAACCTGAGGGGAAAAATTTTTTTAAGTAATAACGCCTCTAGAATTTTCCGCCGCTAGTCACTTTTGGCACCCCTCTTAAAGCAGCGCCCGGGTCATGATAGTACACTTTGCACCCTCTTCGCTACGCCACTGTTTTGGAAGGGGACATTAGCCGAAAATATCTTGTAACAAGCTAATTTCAATACTTTACATAAGATATTTATAGCACGACAGAACTGTAAATACCTCTGTCGCAGTATTCTGCATAACAGCGTGGAATTTTCGTTTTCAAAAATCAGGTTTCCTCGAAAACCCGTTTACATAGGTCAATAGTTTAAAAACGTATCTTATGTGACTTTTTCTGTATATATATATATATATATATATATATATATATATATATATATATATATATATATATATATATATATATATATATATATATATATATATATATATATATTAGGGTGACGCAAAAAAACCATATATGTGAATATCATTTTCGATTTCTAGGGACCTCAAAGAAAGTCTGAAATCATAGTCTATCATAGTCTCAGATTCGAAAATTCGCTAAAATCTCTTAAACATTTTAATTAGTTTACTAACCAAAAAAATGAGTGCTGATCATTCATAGTTTCTAAAATAAAAGCACGTGTATTTTTAATCAGAAGTATACACTCAATTTTTCGACTGTGTGTAGTGATGGAATAATATAAATGTGAAGGTTGTTAGGTTATTCGTTTTTGAGAACAATGAAAATAACAGTTGTAATAAAATTGTCTGCAAGCGTAAACTATACAACTGAGTACTGACTCATGTGTCCACATTGTACGTACAGAAATAAAACTTAACGTTTGAACAATGCTAAACAACAATTACACTCTCACACTATAAATGAACTTATTTTTAAAAAGTTTATAAACTGATTACCACTTACTTAAGGAATTTCGTATATTTTTAGTTTTATTGACCGAAGCGTTAACAAAATATACTTTTATTAACACAGTTCCGTAGAATTCTGTACCGTTTGGCATAATTATATCATTGTAATTAAACTCTGCATGACGAGCACCATTGATTATGAAGTTAACAAATGGAAAAACCATACTTTTACTTTTATGGGGCGGGGGGATTTATTATTTATTTATTTATTTTTTATTTTTTGAGAGACTCTGCTCAATTTAGTACCATTCTGAGAAGATGTGCCATCAGTTACTCATATATGTATATCTAAATACAATTAGAATATGTTTAAAGGTATTGTCCATCAAAAAAATTAAAGGAATTTTCAAGAGCGTCTAATCTTATTAAAAAATAGTTCGATAATGATTTTGAAAAGACCATTTTAAAGTTTGGAGTATCTGCTCTTTGATGCTGGAATTCAAAATTTTTTCTTTAGGATAATACAATTTTTACGAGAAACTTGCCAAAAAAAATTAAATTTTTTTCTCATTCTAACTCCGGGGACAAATCACATTTCTTAAATTTCTCCCCAGAAAAGTAGATGACGAGCAAAAAAAGCCTCCTTTAACTTTTTTCCGGGCTCCTAACAATCGCTACGGACCCCCTTTCCCAGTTCGGGCGCCGGGGCCGTAACACTGGCTACCCCAGCCTTTCGTCGAGCCTGAGTTCCACATGAGGTGCAGTAAATTTCTTTGAATAAACTGTATGTCATATATTTTAGAGCATATTTTTAGCTTTAATTTATTTATTTAAAAGCCTTTTCACGATCATTACTTTAGGTAGTTACACAAAAAACAATACTTTCAACGTTCACCTTTGATATCTCCAAAAATAATGATGTTACAAAAAATGGAAACAGGCTTTCTATCTTCTATCACGTGAAGAAAAGTTCTCTATCTTTTGTAAAATCAACTCTGAAATTGTTAAAGACATCATACAAACGACTTAAAAGTTCCGGAATTCTCTAGTTAACCATAGTTCATTTAAGTCCAAATTATCTCTAAAATAAGTATATATAATATTTACTTACATTTTTTGTCTGTGAATCATCATCGAACAAAAGTTGTGAAATGCGAAAAAAAATCATGAACATAATGGAATATTTGATATTTAATGACTTTTTTGTCTCGACGCCAATTAAGAGCTATTAAAGTAGGCTATAAACAAGTATGGTACGCACTTTAATAGAAAAAATGTTCTAAACCTGTGCGTAACTTTGAAGTGACACAAAAAGTACCAATTTTGTTTTTAGCGAGTGTCCTTTGAACAGTTCTATGGAAAAAAGTTTTGATCAGTTCTATGGAGAAAAGTTTTGCATCAAAAAGTGCACACTTAAAGCTTTAAAATGACCTTTTCAAAATCATTATTGGACTAATTTGAATTGAAATTACAGCCTCTTCAAAAAGGGCAAAAATTTTTTTAATCTGACGTACCTTTAATTTATTTGTTGAGTTTAGTTGAACGAAATTTAATGTTGCTCAATTAAGATACGGTAATAGTACAGTAACTGAAGCATTTGGCTACCAATTTTTTCGGATGGGATGGATTGGTTTGAAATTTGAACTGTAGCTAGGGAGTAGCCCAAGAAACAAAAGTTATATAATGCCGATGTGTGCTTTCACCCTAGGGGTGGAAGGCACCCCTTCTAGGGGTTGGAAATTTTTTTATGAAAAATAACCTCACCGTTCGATAGAGGGACAAATTCTAAGCAAAAAATATTCTATAAGAATTTTTTGTACAATCAATACTTTTTGAGATATTGGCGCCTAAATGTCGTCGTTTTTAGCCCAAAAAATGCATGTTTTTGAGGAATATTTCGCAAACATCTCAAAAACTACAAGTTTTACGCAAAAAATGGTTATGAGCAAAAATAAAGAAAATTAAGTAACAAAGAGATTGAATTCTTTTTTATTTTTGTAGGTAGAACAGAACCTAAGTTATGACTCCTTGAAGTTAAAATCGATTTTGGCGATAGCTAAAATCGAAACTTTCAATGTCAATTGGAGGAAAAATGAGAGGTTTTTCGAAAAAAACTCATATTACACCTTTTAAAGTACTTGAATAGACCTTTATTTTGAGCTGTGGTAAAAGCCATTAGTATAAAAATTAACGGAGTTATATTCAAAGCAAAATGGTTGTCTTGATTTTTGAGAAAAAAAATTGGTATCAAAATTAATTACTTGACGGCAAACATTGAAACTAAGCGTAATCCGTCGCCATTTTACTTTATTCATATATAAACAATGGGTTCTGGGAGTTTGAACGGATTTAGAAATTTAAATTCGAAAAAATGATTGATTTACTCTTGAAAAGAAAATTTAATTTTTAAAAAAATCATAGTTTTTCTCAAAATATTTAAAAACTAACAAATTTATGAAAAAAAATTATAGAATGAAAATTGTAGGTCTTTTCTTGCTGAAAAAGTTGCTTTTTTGTTCATTTTCGTACGTCCAAATTTGACTGAGTTATGATCGTTAGAAGCTCAAAACAGAACGCGAAGACTACCTTTCCTAAGCCCTTTAAACTTAAAAATCTAAAAATTGAAGAACTCAAAAAAATTGTAAACCATAAGACTTATAGTGCTTAAAATTTCCTACCAAATGGTTTTTTAAGCGAATTGATAACTTAAAAATTAAAAAAGTTATAGTAAGAAAACCAGTTGCATTTTTTCGGTAAAATTTTTGGAGCAGTTAAATTACAATCATCTTTGTATATTTTTTGTATTTTTTTATTTTAATAATTTAGTCAAAAATTTTAAAAATAAATTCAATAGAATAAAAAAAAAAATTAATTATTACAACATATAATATATAATAGTAGTAGGAATATGGGGCTACGGGATCCTCCATCCCTCCATCCGACTTTTTGAGTGACCTCGGATGGAGGCAAAACTACCGAGGCGGTTCTAGAAGCCTCCGGCGGTGGGTGGAGCAAAATTTTTTTCTAGCCTAGCGGAACTTGACCTAACCTAACGAAACCTAAGCGAACTTAGCTTAACCTAACAAAATTTTTTCTAACCTAAGAATTTCCCTAACAGATGGCGCAGCCACCTTCGAGCCTGTGAATTCGCTACTAGATGGCGTTGCTAGCCTGGATTCCTGTGTGTAAGTTTGAAAAATTGTCAATAGATGGCATCGAAAAACTTTTTTTTGATAGTTAAACTAGCCATTAAAAGATGACCTTGCTTTCATAATTTTATAATATTTTTATCTGAAAACAGGCTTAAACTGTCAGCTGACGTCACTAAAGGTAAACTGATATCAAACAGCGAAGATTTCTCTCTAATATGCAAAAATGAATTTTATCATATGATTGTATATTTTTATCTGAAAACAGGTTTAAACTTGTATAAATTGCCAGCTGACGTCACTAAAGGTAAACTGATATCAAATAGCGAAGATTTCTGTCTAATATGCGAAAATGAAGCAGCAGGTTTTAACCTGTATGGCTACATAAAGTGTGACAGCTGACGTCACCATACTATTTTTTCTGCTATAAAAAGGGCGCGACAGAATTTCATCAGTTACAATTTTGTTCGAAACTTTAGTGAAAAAAAACATTAAACCTTATTGTTGTGAATTTTCAATTGTTGTGTGTTAAGAGTTAATTGTTGCCAACAATGGAATCCATTACTGCTGGTGCTTCATCTGGAAACAGAGACTTAATTCAAAAAATGGCTGGAAATTTTATGGATGAATTGAATCATCTTGGCGCTGTTAAACGATGGATTAAACTTTCTGATATGGAAATTGGAAAAGTATATAAAATAATGGGAGCCAGTCAACTACCATCGAAATTCGATTAATCGAAAATGAAGACAATATTGGAATTGGAAATTGGATACATTTCGTTACCAGCGAGATTTGACAATTTGAACGAGCAGATGCTGGCATGGTTGCAAAGCAATCCAAAACTTGGTATTATGAATAATGGACCAATTGGACTAACTCATAAATTGCAATTCAAAACGTTGGATCTTCTTGAAATCGTGGAGGATGCTGAATGGCGAATTTTGTAATTTATTCTCTTCAAAAATGTATTATTTAATTGTACTATGTATTTTAAAAAATTTCAATATTGTATCAATTTTTACATATATTTAATAAAAAATTATAAAAACACAAAAAAAAAAAAAAAAACAAAAAAAAAACAAAAAACAAAAAAAAAAAAACAAAAAAAAACAAAAAAAATTCGATTTTTTTTTCAATACCCATCGCTAGACATTGATTTATATTCTAGTTTTGATTACGCCAGATTAATAAATAAACATTATTTGGTGTTTAATAAAAAATTTAAAAAATCGATTTTTCAATTCAGGTCTCGTCTCTAAATCACAATTTTTGAACTAAGTATAAATCAATAATACATATGAGTAATATTTGATATGCATCGTATTGTTAGGTTTTATGGTGAATAATTATAAAACAAAAAAAAGATTTAATATCCCCTGAAAACGAAAAATTTAATTTTTCACATGCTTAATAAAAATTATTTTTCAAGTTTAATAAAAATTATTCTTTATAAAATTGTCTATCAAATATTAGCCTTGCACATAATATAAGAAATGCTGATTTGCTAAAATATAAATCTTGGAATGTGGATACATAATGTTATAAGTCCAATACGTTCATACATATGTATATATGAATATTACATTGTAATACAGGTATTCGCTATATCTATATGAATCGTGTTTAAAAGCCAAATTTATTTTCCTGAATTTTTTAAAATATATATAGTAGTATAATATTTCGCATATATACAGTACTCTGTTAAAAGTACGGGTTTCTACACCGTTAAAAAAAAAACATATATTTTACAATATCAATATATTGTAAAAAATCATATTTTTTAATATTTTTAAAACTGAATATGTAATATCAAGAATTTAAAACAGTTTTGAAACATTAATTTCTCCTCATAATATTTTTTTAGTCTTAAATTAATAGCACAATGTTCCATATATTTTAAGAAAATTTTTCTTTTAATATTTTATAACTTATCTAAAAAATTTATAGCTATTTTTATCAAAAAATTTATTACTTGCTATTGTTAAAAAATTAGTTAAATATATCTATAGGTATTAAGTGAGCCCTAGTTTTTGTGAAAGACGGTAGTAATAGCAATTCATCTTAAATACGAAATTATTTTATCAATGCTAAATAAGCGTTTTTTTTTTCTCATATTATCATACTCCAATATATTGTATATTATTATAATTTATAAAAATGTGTTTTATTTATTAAAAAATTTAGCAAAACTTTAAATAATATCGCGTCAAAATAATATTCAGAAGTCAATAAAAGACAATAGCAGTAAATTTATTAAGATAACTATAAATAAATATTAATCTAATGTTGAAATATTTATTAACAAATAGTACTGCTTAGTAGAAAATTAGGTACCTATTGTTTTGTTTTCAAATTTACCTTTTTGCAATTAAAGAAAATTTTAGTAACTATCGATACCTATATAAAACGATACCCATAAAAGACAAGCATGCTCTGATCTCAACAATTTTTTCCCATGTTAAATTCGTATGTTCTTACTTCGCTGAAACTTATTATGTTTATATATTCCCCCAATATTTTCTACCATAAACAATAGTTATAGTAAGCTAGGTAGGTATTGAATAAGTATTTTTTGTTTGTTAATTTATTGATGATAGAGAAAAAAAATTTATGTTTTTATAGACAGTGAAATACTTTTAAACTATTTTTTGCAGTTTAATTTTGTAAAAACACCTAAAAATTATCAGTCACAGACAAATATTTCTAAGCAAACGAATTGAAAATGTAGTTTTATATCATAAGAATAAATGCGTATATATAGGGTGGACAGTAAATAACTCTCATAATTTTTAAAGAGCGGATGAAAACTTTAATTTTGGATTACGAAATTTTATTTTTTTTCCGGAGTTAAGCTGCATTCAATTAATTAACCCTTTCCTGCACAGCAGTTTTAGATCATTACTGTGCAAACGATACTTCAAATTAGCAAATCATTAATAATATGGGTGAATACTTATTGGCAAGAATTACATAGTTTACACATATGTTCTATCGCATCAGAATGTTAATAGGACAATGCGATTTAATTGCCTATATTCAGGAGCAAGCAAAAACATTACCTATTTTAATAGCTTAGAAAATACACATTACATTTTTTTTCGTTGTAAGAACAATCATTTCGGTGATCTTTTTTAACGAATTACTAAAATTGCTTAAGGACTATGGTATGTAAGAAATAACAACACTCACATAATTTTAAAATAATTAACGTACAGCTATTGGAAAAGTTACAAAGATTTTTTTAACAACTTATTAAATGTTGATAGCTTATTTTAATATTTTCTATAGGGTCGTAAGTATAACCCTAAACCCGAAATTTTTTCATCACCATCGTTGACGACTGTATTCTCGTCATCATCAGCTTCTCCTTCGCTCGCAGTATCTTCGTTGTCGCTAGCAGATGTTTTTTCATCGCTGTCTTCGTCATCATTTGATATATACTTTAGCACTGGTTCAATAATATCATGCTTTTCCAATTCCCTGGTTATTGAGATAATCCGCTTTCCAATGTCACTTTCCTTTAAATTATTAAAATGGCTTCGTTTTTTCTCGTTTTCGATATAATCCGCGAAGCTGGGATTTATAATATGACTCCTTTCCTTTAAATTGCACACAGTATTAACCATTTCTTCTCCAATTTGCGTCTGAGTCGCTAAACTTCTTAGTTCATCAACTAAATGGTTCGGGTCATCAAAATATTCTTCTTCTTCATCAACAGGTTTCGAATGGCCATTATGAAGGTTAGCATTTTCATCATCATATTTGAAACGTTTAGCTCCGCCATTTGTTGAGTTAGATGTCTCCTGAATTTTTATTTTCTTGTTCTTCATCCTTTGCGCATGCGTTCTGAAGCTCTTTGACCATTAATATGTCTAGAGCAGTTTGTAAGAGACCAGCTATCTTTGGAGTAAAACTTGTTTCTTTGTAGTTATCAGGCGATGGTAAATGCTTTTGTTCATCAGATCGATTATCTTCGACATTTACCGATTGTAGAATATTATGCGAGTTTTTTAAAGCGTGGAATTTACGCCTGATTGCTTCTGCTGCAGCCATGATACTTTCATCAAAAGTATTCAAGTTTCTTTTAGATAGATCTGTATCATTTTCGTGTTGATTTTGAAATACTGGTGCTTTATCTTCTTTTTCTTCATTTCTTGCTTCAAAACTATATTCGGTTTCATTATCATCATTTTCATCATTAGATTTTGACGATTCACTTTGTCTTCTGTTCTTTTCATATGACGTAAAAGAGAACTTCTCCGCGAAAATGTCTTGTCACAACGTATACAATTAAACATTTTGATAGATGTGAATAGTTCGATTTATAACATAACACTGATTAGTTTTTATATCGACATGATCTTATATAGTACAACCAGAGCAGAATTGACGTAAAGTAATGACACCAAAATGCACCAAAGGTGCACTAAATGACACCAAACTGCACCAAAGGTGCACCAAATGACACCAAACTGCACCAAATGACACCAAATGCACCAAAATGACACCAAATGACACCAAACTGCACCAAATGACACCAAAATGCACCAAAATGACACCAAATGACACCAAACTGCACCAAATGACACCAAAATGCACCAAAGGTGCACCAAATGATACCAAAATGCACCAAAATGACACCAAAATGCACCAAAGGTGCACCAAATGACACCAAAATGCACCAAAATGACACCAAATGACACCAAACTGCACCAAATGACACCAAACTGCACCAAATGACACCAAAATGCACCAAAGGTGCAGTTGGTGCAGTTTGGTATCATTTTGGTGTCATTTGGTGCAGTTTGGTGTCATTTGGTGTCATTTTGGTGCATTTTGGTGTCATTTTGGTGCATTTTGGTGCAATGGTCAAAGAGCTTCAGAACGCATGCGCAAAGGATGAAGAACAAGAAGATAAAAATTCGGAAGAAAAGGACCAACCTTCAACATCTAATTCAATAAATGGTGAAGCTAAACGTTTTAAATATGATGATGAAAATACTAACCTTAATAATGGTCATTCGAAACCTGTTGATGAAGAAGAATATTTTGATGACCTGAACCATTTAGTTGATGAACTAAGAAGTTTAGCGACTCAGACGCAAATTGGAGAAGAAATGGTTAATACTATATGTAATTTAATGGAAAGGAGTCATATTATAAATCCCAGCTTTGCGGATTATATCGAAAACGAGAAAAAACGAAGCCATTTTAATAATTTAAAGGAAAGTGACATTGGAAAGCGGATTATCTCAATAACCAGGGAATTGGAAAAGCATGATATTATTGAACCAGTGCTAAAGTATATATCAAATGATGACGAAGACAGCGATGAAAAAACATCTGCTAGCGACAACGAAGATACTGCGAGCGAAGGAGAAGCTGATGATGACGAGAATACAATCGTCAACGATGGTGATGAAAAAATTTCGGGTTTAGGGTTATACTTACGACCCTATAGAAGATATTAAAATAAGCTATCAACATTTAATAAGTTGTTAAAAAAATCTTTGTAACTTTTCCAATAGCTGTACGTTAATTATTTTAAAATTATGTGAGTGTTGTTATTTCTTACATACCATAGTCCTTAAGCAATTTTAGTAATTCGTTAAAAAAGATCACCGAAATGATTGTTCTTACAACGAAAAAAAATGTAATGTGTATTTTCTAAGCTATTAAAATAGGTAATGTTTTTGCTTGCTCCTGAATATAGGCAATTAAATCGCATTGTCCTATTAACATTCTGATGCGATAGAACATATGTGTAAACTATGTAATTCTTGCCAATAAGTATTCACCCATATTATTAATGATTTGCTAATTTGAAGTATCGTTTGCACAGTAATGATCTAAAACTGCTGTGCAGGAAAGGGTTAATTAATTGAATGCAGCTTAACTCCGGAAAAAAAATAAAATTTCGTAATCCAAAATTAAAGTTTTCATCCGCTCTTTAAAAATTATGAGAGTTATTTACTGTCCACCCTATATATACGCATTTATTCTTATGATATAAAACTACATTTTCAATTCGTTTGCTTAGAAATATTTGTCTGTGACTGATAATTTTTAGGTGTTTTTACAAAATTAAACTGCAAAAAATAGTTTAAAAGTATTTCACTGTCTATAAAAACATAAATTTTTTTTCTCTATCATCAATAAATTAACAAACAAAAAATACTTATTCAATACCTACCTAGCTTACTATAACTATTGTTTATGGTAGAAAATATTGGGGGAATATATAAACATAATAAGTTTCAGCGAAGTAAGAACATACGAATTTAACATGGGAAAAAATTGTTGAGATCAGAGCATGCTTGTCTTTTATGGGTATCGTTTTATATAGGTATCGATAGTTACTAAAATTTTCTTTAATTGCAAAAAGGTAAATTTGAAAACAAAACAATAGGTACCTAATTTTCTACTAAGCAGTACTATTTGTTAATAAATATTTCAACATTAGATTAATATTTATTTATAGTTATCTTAATAAATTTACTGCTATTGTCTTTTATTGACTTCTGAATATTATTTTGACGCGATATTATTTAAAATTTTGCTAAATTTTTTAATAAATAAAACACATTTTTATAAATTATAATAATATACAATATATTGGAGTATGATAATATGAGAAAAAAAAACGCTTATTTAGCATTGATAAAATAATTTCGTATTTAAGATGAATTGCTATTACTACCGTCTTTCACAAAAACTAGGGGTCACTTAATACCTATAGATATATTTAACTAATTTTTTAACAATAGCAAGTAATAAATTTTTTGATAAAAATAGCTATAAATTTTTTAGATAAGTTATAAAATATTAAAAGAAAAATTTTCTTAAAATATATGGAACATTGTGCTATTAATTTAAGACTAAAAAAATATTATGAGGAGAAATTAATGTTTCAAAACTGTTTTAAATTCTTGATATTACATATTCAGTTTTAAAAATATTAAGAAATATGATTTTTTACAATATATTGATATTGTAAAATATATGTTTTTTTTTTAACGGTGTAGAAACCCGTACTTTTAACAGAGTACTGTATATATGCGAAATATTATACTACTATATATATTTTAAAAAATTCAGGAAAATAAATTTGGCTTTTAAACACGATTCATATAGATATAGCGAATACCTGTATTACAATGTAATATTCATATATACATATGTATGAACGTATTGGACTTATAACATTATGTATCCACATTCCAAGATTTATATTTTAGCAAATCAGCATTTCTTATATTATGTGCAAGGCTAATATTTGATAGACAATTTTATAAAGAATAATTTTTATTAAACTTGAAAAATAATTTTTATTAAGCATGTGAAAAATTAAATTTTTCGTTTTCAGGGGATATTAAATCTTTTTTTTGTTTTATAATTATTCACCATAAAACCTAACAATACGATGCATATCAAATATTACTCATATGTATTATTGATTTATACTTAGTTCAAAAATTGTGATTTAGAGACGAGACCTGAATTGAAAAATCGATTTTTTAAATTTTTTATTAAACACCAAATAATGTTTATTTATTAATCTGGCGTAATCAAAACTAGAATATAAATCAATGTCTAGCGATGGATATTGAAAAAAAAATCGAATTTTTTTTGTTTTTTTTGTTTTTTTTTTTTTTGTTTTTTGTTTTTTTTTTGTTTTTTTTTTTTTTTTTGTGTTTTTATAATTTTTTATTAAATATATGTAAAAACTGATACAATATTGAAATTTTTTAAAATACATAGTACAATTAAATAATACATTTTTGAAGAGAATAAATTACAAAATTCGCCATTCAGCATCCTCCACGATTTCAAGAAGATCCAACGTTTTGAATTGCAATTTATGAGTTAGTCCAATTGGTCCATTATTCATAATACCGAGTTTTGGATTGCTTTGCAACCATGCCAGCATCTGCTCGTTCAAATTGTCAAATCTCGCTGGTAACGAAATGTATCCAATTTCCAATTCCAATATTGTCTTCATTTTCGATGAATCGAATTTCGATGGTAGTTGACTGGCTCCCATTATTTTATATACTTTTCCAATTTCCATATCAGAAAGTTTAATCCATCGTTTAACAGCGCCAAGATGATTCAATTCATCCATAAAATTTCCAGCCATTTTTTGAATTAAGTCTCTGTTTCCAGATGAAGCACCAGCAGTAATGGATTCCATTGTTGGCAACAATTAACTCTTAACACACAACAATTGAAAATTCACAACAATAAGGTTTAATGTTTTTTTTCACTAAAGTTTCGAACAAAATTGTAACTGATGAAATTCTGTCGCGCCCTTTTTATAGCAGAAAAAATAGTATGGTGACGTCAGCTGTCACACTTTATGTAGCCATACAGGTTAAAACCTGCTGCTTCATTTTCGCATATTAGACAGAAATCTTCGCTATTTGATATCAGTTTACCTTTAGTGACGTCAGCTGGCAATTTATACAAGTTTAAACCTGTTTTCAGATAAAAATATACAATCATATGATAAAATTCATTTTTGCATATTAGAGAGAAATCTTCGCTGTTTGATATCAGTTTACCTTTAGTGACGTCAGCTGACAGTTTAAGCCTGTTTTCAGATAAAAATATTATAAAATTATGAAAGCAAGGCCATCTTTTAATGGCTAGTTTAACTATCAAAAAAAAGTTTTTCGATGCCATCTATTGACAATTTTTCAAACTTACACACAGGAATCCAGGCTAGCAACGCCATCTAGTAGCGAATTCACAGGCTCGAAGGTGGCTGCGCCATCTGTTAGGGAAATTCTTAGGTTAGAAAAAATTTTGTTAGGTTAAGCTAAGTTCGCTTAGGTTTCGTTAGGTTAGGTCAAGTTCCGTTAGGCTAGAAAAAAATTTTGCTCCACCCACCGCCGGAGGCTTCTAGAACCGCCTCGGTAGTTTTGCCTCCATCCGAGGTCACTCAAAAAGTCGGATGGAGGGATGGAGGATCCCGTAGCCCCATATTCCTACTACTTATAATTCACATGCTATTTTTCCATACATATAATTTTTATGCTATTTTCCCATAAAGGGTAGGATTTTTTATAAGGGGTAGTTCTTCTATCAGGGTTTTTGGGAGATTAAAAAGTTACAATATAATCATACATTTGAAAACTTTTAAAAAGTTACAATTCATCATATGTACACCAGTATATAATATCTCAAGCTGTTAATAATCGTTTTCTTCTTTATTTTATTATAAGGGGTGGTTTATTTTTTAACGAGTGATAATGAGCGATAAGTTTTAATGAGTGATAAGTTTTCTAATGAAAAATAAAAGAGATATAATACATTGTGAATGCACCAAAAGGTTACTTTAGACTGCTAAAACTTTTTTCCTATTTTTTCGGAAACAAAGGGGTAGTTTTTAAAAATTTTTTGGGTAGAAAAGTAATTGAATTTCATAAATTATATTAAAAAACTTGAAAGGAATTTTATCCATAATATTTGAACATAAATTGAATCTTTAAAATACGTAAATCTGGACTTTTCGTATTTTTGTCATACAAGGGTAGTTTTTACCCCTAATTATCAAAAAGCGCACATCAAGACAATATAACTTTTGAAGTGTAGGGTCAGATGAGCTGGTATACAAATTTTCAGGAAAATCCATTCAATCCGAAAAAATTGGGAGCTTTTACATTATTTTGTCTTTCAGTGACTGTACTATAATATATGATATTTTGTAGTCATAAATGATAATAGGATATATATATATATATATATATATATATATATATATATATATATATATATATATATATATATATATATATATATATATATATATATATATATATATATATATACACATATAGATATTTGTTTAGAAGAACTGAATCAAAAAGTGTTAATTCAAATTCGTAAAATTTACTAACAATATATAAGAATATGTAACCTTACCGACCTTACCTTTTAAATATTCAGTTTTTGAAACTTCTTTATCACTTACTGTTATCATTTGTTTCAGATTTGTAACTCACCTGGAACAAAAAATACATGACACTGAAGTAACGGCAGATTGTTTTTTAAATGTTAAAATATATTATTGGTTTTAGTAACAAAGAGAGCCTTTTTCACGTCAGTACGAAAAGAATAACCGTACTTTCCTTCCCCACCTTATACCATTTTGCTACATGTTATCGCACCAGTACTTTAATGAAGAGTAATAAAACAGAAGAAAGTGTGATTACATTTATTTTTCAGGAATACTGACTTACAAGACACGACCTTTGGTACTCATTTTATGTAGTACGGTTACCCTAACTAACAAGGATGTAATAACACTTATGAATTAATTTACGAAATATGAGATTTAAATTTGGAATTCTATAAATAACGTACATCACAGATCTTTGTGTAGTACTAGGAGACCCGAAATTTACGACCAGTATATTAACGAACTGAAGTAAAAAATCTTCACAAGTCAATAGGTATACGTCACTTGTGTAGTTATTCAATTTCCAAATTTTTGCATTCTGATTTTTTTTCAGTTCGAAATCATTATTTGCACATGCCTCGAGTGTCGGCTCTGCAAAGTACCAACTAAAATTTAGGTTTTTAAGTAAATAAAATATTTTTTATTACCCGGGGTTTACACGCGTCAGTAGCACTGACACTGACACAAGCACAGACGCGTGTAAACACCTACTGTCGTGTCATTTTTACTGACAAGTCAGTAGCTAAAATGACGAAAAGTGTTGAGATTGCTTGCTTACTGAACATAATTCTTGTGACCAAAAAGATAGGTTATGTTATATTCATGTGAAAAAGAACAAATTATATTAATTCTTGTTAATTTTGAGTTATATAAATAAAACTTTATATATATATATATATATATATATATATATATATATATATATATATATATATATATATATATATATATATATTTGTTGCAGCTTTTAGAAATGTCTCGAGATACAGAAATAAACCGTGTGTTACTTTTAAAAATTTTAGAAGATCCGAAAATAAAAAATTAATTAACGTAAAAACCCCCCTTATGGAACGGTATCTAATACTGGAACAGTTTCGACATTTACATATTAATGAAGTTATTTCTACAAAGGTCAACCACTGACAGCTTGTAGAACTGACGCGTGTAATCGCCGGGTTAATAAAATGTAGACAGTACCTACTGTATGACAATTTGAAACGGTCGCAATTTATCGCCTTTGATGGTACTAAAAATATGATTTGTCGTATCGCATACTTGTCTTATAAATAGCTAGTATTCAAGGAACATGTAAGTTTAGACAGTTTTTCAACAACGGTATTTTTTCTACTTGACAAAATGTGTAGTATGCAGCTACTTTAATTTTAATTTTACGGACAAAAAAGATGACAACTGAACAAACAAACACACTTAATGAAAACATATACATATATTTGTATAAAAATAGAAAATATATATTATACCGAAGAGTATATTATTAAACACATATATATATATATATATATATATATATATATATATATATATATATATATATATATATATATATATTTAACATAACGACTATTTGTACTGAACAAAAAGGCAAATTAGTTACATACAAGATGCATATGAAATGACGAACAAAAAAAGTTGATTTTAAATTTCTGAGTAAATAACCATAAATTAGAAAAGTCTTAGTCTATGCCAAAATATTTACACGAATAATATAAATACAATTTCACGCGTTTTAGATACGAGGGAGACGTTTCAGAACATAAGAACGTATACGAAGACAACTTAAATTTTACAACAAACAATTTATCATTTTTAAATGAATTCTGTGAAGTTTATTTTATTTGTATATGAAAGAAATATTTGTACAATTATTAAAAAATGTTTCCAGTATTATTTATTAATGGACTCTTTTCGTTAAAATGTATTATATATATTCTTAATAATAACCAGCTAGCGAAGGTTCGGTTGCAGTAACAGGATCGGCTTTAGATTTTCAAGTATAAATTAATATATATCAAATAAAATATTGAGGAATTGTAATCTATTTTTGTGCTTGGATTAATGCTCTCTTAATAAGAAATTTAGTGCCTCAATTTTATATACAAAAATAGGTTACAATTTCTTAATATTTTATTTTATATATCTTAATTATAGTTGGAAGTTTAAAGCCGGTCCTGTTCGTGCAGCCGAACCTTCGCTCCCTGATAATAACGAATTATATATATATAAAACATAAGTAATGTATAAAATAAAACAAGAATAATATAGAAAATAAAGTGGTTTCATAAATATTTTGATAGAAATTTTTATTAAAATTTATGAAAATGTTTTTTTTTTTATTTTTTTATAAAATTTATCAAAAGTTGCCTTTTTAGGTTATAGCTGATTTCACATATTTTTACATTATCTTTTCGATAAATTATATAAATACTGTCAGGGCCGGATCTAGGGGAAATGGGCAGCCGAGGCACGTGCTCCCCTGCAGTGGTTAGGAGGCGGCAAAATTGCAAGTTCGGGGGCGCCAAAATATTGAATTTGAGTTTTTTTTTTGCTCGTCACTTGTTTCTTGCAGGGATTTTTGAATTTTGAAATTTAAATTTTTCTCGAGGATGATGCCAACAACAAATTTTGCTCCCCCCCTCACTATAATTGTATGTCCGGCTCTGAATACTGTAGAACCCCTCTTAAATTATATTCACATAAGTTATAAACCCCTCGTAAGTTATATTTTGAACCTCTCATAAATTATATTTTCTACTTTTTTGCTACTCCTACTATAGTTACAAGCGCATGCGAAGTTCTATAGTAACGAATGCGAGGTTTGTTAAAGTATATAATGCGTACCCTTGGAAGGGATAACGTACATGTGTCAAACTTGTAACGACACTTTTGGTGGGAGAATTGGGGAATTATAACTTATGAGAAGTTTGTTAGTCCCAACTGTATAATTTATGGGGGGTTCTACTGTATTATTATCAACAAGAAGCCTTTTATGAACCACTTTAATTTGTTCCTATGTTACTATTAAACTGGTTCTTTCTATACGATGCTATAAACAGTTTCCAATGTTTGATGGTTCGTCAAATCGTGTGATCGTTGTTCGAACGCACGAGCGTCCAATGGTGAGCGTCGAATATTCACATTGACCATGCTCCGGCCAATGTCGGTATTCTTATACCGAGTCAAACGGATGCTTCCAACGTTTGAAAGAAAATGTTCGTCGGTTCGACTTAGCTGCTGCAGAAACACATCTGTATTACATTGGGTATTTGTAACATAAGTATATATGACATAAATTTATCAATTTTATTACGTAATCGGTTACAGTTCTTAAATATTTTATTTGATAACTAAAGCCGATTTGGTTTGTGCAACCAAACCTGCTATATCTGATATATATATATATATATATATATATATATATATATATATATATATATATATATATATATATATATATATATATATATATATATATATTATAACAAAACTCCGTGACTTATTAAAATAAAAATCATGCAGGTTGCTATAATCATGTGTACGATCGTAAAATAATTACGATTAGGTGTTAATTCAATTTGTAAGGTTTTTTTTGGCGCGCGCAAGGATGTTATTTATGTGGAAGCGATTTCTGGATCTTTCATTCACACCAAAAAGGATATTTAAAAAAAGGGCGGTGAAATTAACGAGTTTCTGTGGTACAGTGTGTGACGATATCTATAGTTTAAAAATGAAAACAAATCTATAAAAATTTTGATGACAGTTATAAAATTCACCACATGTACACGAATTTATTTAAATTAGTTGGGTTATGAAGGTTAAAATAAAAAAAAAGATTAAATAAATTGTGAAATATTTATGGAAAGGAAGTAGATAATGAATAAAAATGTGAGTAACGATAAAATGAAGGTGAAATGAAAATGTAATATGATTGGGATTAAAAAAAAATACTTATTCCTGTGTTTTTCTTCAGATGATGAAAAAGTTACGAATTTGATTGTTTTAAATGAAATAAAAAGATTACAAAATTAACGAAGAAAAAAAAGAAAACTGCTTGTAACTAATCTAATTTGAAAATTTTATCTCGTTGAGTCAAAAATGAATAAATACTTCTCAAACTTTCTTTTCAAATAGGTTAGCAGAGATATGAAAAAATTAAGCAATATAAATTAATTTAATTTACATTTATTGTTTTAGAACACAATTACTACAATAACTGAAAACTGTTTTCTTGCAAGTATCGCGGAAAAAGAAGCTGAGTAGAATTCCAGGAACACCGTTTTCACCTCGTGTCGAATGGAAGTGGCAAATATATTGTGGAGGGACTCTTAGAATATTACGAATTATAGAGACGTTCGAATTATCACAGGTAACAATTTTAATTTTTTAAGCATTTGCGATGAATGAACTTGTACTTACAATCTTTCGGTCTCTTTCTCTCTGCAACTTTGGATTGTCGAGTGTTTGACGCCGATGATTTCGAATTAACGCGTCGTTTTGTTACGTAGCAATCATTTTTTCGTTCGAATTCGATATATATATATATATATATATATATATATATATATATATATATATATATTTATAAAAAATGGTTGTGTAATATTTATAATTTTATATAAAAGTGGTATTTTGCAAAGTAAAATATCTGTTTATTATTTACAAATATGGAATACCATAAAGTAACGCTCAAATCTATTAATATTATATATATATATATATATATATATATATATATATATATATATATATATATATATATATATAAATTATAAATATTACGCAACCATTTTTTTTACTTTCGTTTTAATTGAGTAGTAAAATTACAGAGGAACGTTAAAGACTTATTTAATTTAGTACTTGAAGACAAATGCATGTTTTATAATTAGCAATTACAAAATATGTAAATGCGCGCGATCTATGGATACGAACAAAGATCTACGTATATAAATATTATCAGTGGGATAATTTCTAAGAAGAACAACTATGATGTCCGTCTCGTTCACGGTGTGTGGTCGACAAAGAAAACACTGAAAGGACATTCATTCTTCACATTAACGCACAGAGTATCTGTGCATTAACGCCACCACTGGCCATGGCCATGGCCATGATATTATTATACTACAGGTGTTTGGTCCACAGAGTAGCAAGTATTTATTTTATACATAGGTACATGTACCTATACCCAATAGGTTTTTTTTTTTTTTTATACACTGTACACAACTATTTTGTGTAAGATCTAGTGTATATCCGATCAGAATGGTTTAAAGTTGACCTGGCATGAGGATTAGTTTTTTAAATGTGGTAATATTGAAGCATTGTTTTATGAAAGTTTAGCCAACTGTATGCAACGGAATTTCAAAGCGAAAATTAATTTTTAATATATGCAAATATAGTTTTAACATTAAAATATTTTAAAATGTCATTAAATATTTTTATAAACATTTTAGATTAAAGCAATTTTTTTATTTACGCAGTTATTTAAATAGCATATCTTTGTGTAAAATATTGCAACGTTGAAGCCATAAGCATGGCCCATAGCATAGCGTCCAGGTGCTGCCATCTAATAACACTAAATAAAACATTGTTTAGTTTCGTAGTTTAACCACTATTAAACGACGGTTTGGTTTAAACGTTTTAATAGTTTAATACATAAAATTCATAAGATGTATGCAAATATTTTTGTGCTTAAGTTTATTTGAGTGTATTTAAGTTTTATATCTATGTGATAAAATATTGGTGTTATGAAAATAAATTTATAATTTTTTTGCAAAAATAGTGAATAATTTTTAGTTTGTTTTTCGGTGTCATAATAATGTCTGTAATTTTTAAAAACGTATATGTGTTATACAAAAACTCAAACATCATTAAATATTATTATTTTTATTTACCTATTGTAATGAATTTATTTATCTTCTGTATTGTTAAGAAATTTTGAAAAAGGCATTTGAACTTTTATACAAAAAAGGAGTTCAATTATATTTTAAACTCAGGAAAATAAACAAAACTAATTCAAATATATATATATATATATATATATATATATATATATATATATATATATATATATATATATATTATATTAGTACGTTTCCTTTTCGTGCAACTTTGTGCGCATACTCATATTTTTATTTTAAGAAGTTTGTTTAAAAAGTAAAACGAGGTTAAATGGATTTAACGATACATACATATAACCCCTCTCTCAATACTTTGATTTTAACATTGTTGCCGATGTTACTGCTACTTTAGACGTTTTCGTTACTTTAAAAAATCTAATGTTCAGTCGACCGGATCGCAACTGAATTTTGAGTATCGATTCTTTTTTGGTTAAACCATATCATATAAATTTTTATTTAATTCTCTTTATTAGTAGAACTACTTTGCTTTTTTTTTTAATTCGAAACAAAAAAATCAACATGTCTCTATAAGAATCCATACATTTTCACTCAAATCTGGTAATTTTTTTCTTGACTCTGAGTGATCAATTTTTTTTGTTTTTTCATAGGATAGTAAAATACCTTTTTGAGAATATGTACGCAAATTTTTATAATTTTTCTTCGGTCAACCCTCATGCCAGGACAACCTTAAAAACTGATGTGATTTTATAATCCAAAATACACAATTCCACAGAATATATGAAAAATAGGTAATATAAAGGTTCGTCCAGATCAGCGCGCCGTGCAGTGCAAAATGCTCGCGAACATTGCAAAAACAGTCAATTCGGACGTGTACGAGCGCATAAACGCGCACACCTGCGCACAAACAAACTTGCTCGTGATAATGCTGGTAAATACTTCAAAAGATATTTTTGTTGCAGCATAAAACTTTATTATTATTATTAAATTTTCTTATAAAATTGTCATCACCATATATACAGGCACTAGAAGAAACGGATTTTATTTAGAAATTTGAAATATCTAATTTAAAAGTAATCGGACTCATAGTTAAGATAATTTTAACGGGATACTAATTTTTTTAAACAAGGAAAAAATGCGTTTACATTTTCTAACCTCTTTTAGGAAGCTATTTTTCTTTTTCTGTTTTAACAAAGACCAACAAAAACATTTTTCATATTCTGTTTTCAGTCTGTTTAGCGAAATCGTTTTCCATTTTACCACTTTTCGTTTTCTATTTTAAATGGAATTTACGAAATATTTTACTCAACACAGTTTACAACAAATTTACAAAGAAAAAATTATTTTGAAAGTTTAAAAAACAATAAGGTTGGTTGCTGCAATTTTTACATTTTTTAAGTTCACTGCGGATTTAATTTAAATCGGAAAATTCTTCAAACATAACCAAACATATAAATGCTGAATATAAATGGATGCACATCACATAGTGTGCAATTTGTTCGTGAACGTTTTGCGCAGCACCGGGCGTCTATTTGGGCGATTGTATGCGCACGAACGCGCACATCTGCAACAAACTGAATATGTGGAAACAAGTAGATTCCTTTAAAGCGACTTTGTCTGGATCAAATTTGTTCATGCGCAAAGTGTTGCAGATGTGCTCGTATACCCGTCCGAACTGACTGTTGCTGCAACGTTCACGAACGTTTTGTACTGCGCGACGCAGCTGCTGTTTAATAGGCAAGTTTTGATCGCGAATGTTCGCGAGCATTCTGCACTACGCGGCGTATTGGTCAGGACGTACCTTAATATGTAAATTTTATTTATTTCTAGTTTATAACACCTGTTTTAGCAGATTATAACGATTATTACATCCAAAATATGATCTAAAGATGGCGAATTTGATTCTATTGTCCATACTACAAGTATATTATAGTCACTGTAGATACCTTTATTTTTACAAAAATTTTTACTTAAAAAGGTTACCGTTTTGCTGTCAATCAATATATATATATATATATATATATATATATATATATATATATATATATATATATATATATATATATATATATATATATATATATATATATTAGGGTGGCGCAAAAGCCATATATTATTCTTTTTTTGTCTCATAGGAAAAAAAGTTAATTTAGCTCAATTTAAGAATGCTCACCAAAAATTAGCTCAATAAAAAATTTTTTAAAGGTCGCCAAAATTTTTTAAAATTTGAAAATGGATCAAAAATCGATGTTTTTTTTTTCATCAAATTTTTTTTCTCTTCCCTGCAATATTTGTACATTGAATAATAATAAATTCCTCCAAATTTTAACTCAAAAAATTGATAATAAGAGCTCGCTCAGTTTTTAAATTTATCTCATAACACTGACATTTGAGGGCCGCTAAAATATTAAAATATTAAATGTTTTGATTTGAAAAATTTTCAGAACACTTGAGCGACCTTTTATTTTCAATTTTTTGAGTTATAATTTGGAGGAACTTTTTATTATTCAATGTACGAACATATACAGGGATGAGAAAAAAAATTTGATGAAAAACAGATCGATTTTTGACCCAAATTCAAATTTTAAAAAATTTTGTGCGACCTTTAAAAAATATATATATATATGTGTGTGTGTGTGTGTGTACATGTCCGCACGAAAACTGTCGAATTAAATGTCCTATTTTTATGAAATTCGGTGAAAGGTGAAAATGTTGAAAGTCCCGTAAGTTTTCTTAAGAAAGTAATTTTTTGGCCACAATTTACCCAAGTTCAAAAGATTCAATTATTTTACATCTTTGGAAACAGGAGAAAAATCACATAAACAAAGTTTTTTAACTATTATTCAATGTAAACTGGTATCCAGGAAAAACTAATTTTTATAAACGAAAATTCGCTAAGTTATGCAGGGTGCTGCGATAGAGGTATTTTTAAATAACTCATTTAATCACTCTAAATTACAGTAGAGAGAAAGTGAAGAGAATTGGTACAGGTAAGACAATGGCATAGCAATAATGGGTAGCAAGCCGCTTGGTCATTGGGAAAATTTTGTATCGCTTTATCTTTTTACAGAGGAATTCTTACCGTTATTTTTTCTTTTTTATTCATTTCAAGAAATTGTCCATAGTTAACTTTTAACTTTCCCCTCATTCTAGACAGTTTATGTCGAGGGAAAGAAATCTACATTCTTTATAGAAAAGTGACTCAAGAATTTTCGAAATCCCATTTTCGAGGAAAAGTTCCTAAAATCAGGGTTTCTTCCTTTCATAACTGAATATGACCTCTTTTAAACGCAAAATGAAACTGGTATTTATACCCATATCTTCAATTTTATTAATTTCTTGGATTTTTGATAAAGGTGAGTTTCATTAGTCGGATAACAATTCATTATGTTAGGTATATTTTATACCTATGTATACATAATATGACGTCTGTTTGTTGCCAGTACTGAATCCACATGAAAATACTTAAACTGAAAACGCGGGGAGTGTTTGCTGAAAGTGCTCGTGCAACAGCGTACCATTGGTAATCGTCTGCCGCGGTTTTAGCCATGATTTTCTTGTCTGCCATTTTGCGTATGCGGTTTTTAATCTATAAATATAACATTCAAACAATCTTATACCACTTTCGTAGTTTGCCGGCACTTTCGTCACTAGCAAATTGTCTGTCAACAATTTCCCACATTTCATAAGAATAAAAAAAACGCCGTCAGCAGCGGGGCCCCATCACGGTAGTCGAATTTTCCCCTTCATCTTCGGTATTGAATGTCTACAAGCGAAATGTGATTGAAAGTCTACAACCGAATTGTCATTTTGTTGGTTTCAAAACTGGTGATGAGTGTTCGGCTGATCGAGGCTTTAAAAAAAGGTTTTAAGTATTTAAGGGCTGTATCTCAGTAGGGTAGCAGAAAAAAAACCAACACAATTCGTACGAGGACATTCCTGCCCATGTTTATCCGCTAATTGCCTTTATGTTTTAGTTTTAAATATTAAAAAAGGACCTAAATAGTAAACTGGAAGGCCTTTATAAAGATATTTTTTCTTTCAAAAAAAAAAAAAAAAATAAATAAATAAATAAAAAATAAAAAAAATAAAAAATAAAAAATTATTTTATAAATAATAAAAATCCAAAATTTCTACTTTATATGTATGTATACATATAGAATTACCTATATGTAATATAATATGTATGTATGCAACTACCTATATGTATGTATTGCTTTTGTTAAAAAAGTAAATTCATTTTTTTTTTCAATTTTTTAAAATTACTATTCGCCTACTGTGTGTTAGAATAAAAGTAATTCATTTAAAACACATTTACAATACCACTGAATTCCGATGTAAAAATGGGAGAAGTGGGGGGAAAAGTAATATTTAATCCCTAAAAGGCACTAGCTGGATACTAACTCAATACACGTACAAAATTTCACTCTGTATGTTTTCTTAGAAAGCTTCTAGACGTGTTAGAAAAAAAAGCAAAAAAATTAAGGAAATATTGGCGTAAAAATCGTGGGGGTAAGGGTTAAAAGTTGAAACCTCCAAAAAGCAACCTCTAGGTTTATTTGAGGAGATTTTGACCCGAACGAAACTGTTAAAAAACAAGAAAAATGATGTTCTTTTTGGTATAAAAATGGTGAGGGTAAGGGTTAAAACTTGAGACCCCCAAAAGGCACCCCCTTGATACTAACTCAATCCCAATACAAAATTTCAGCCCTCTAGGTTTATTTGGGTGACCTGTGCGAGTGGTACAAACTTCGAAAACGTCAAAAAAGCATGAAATTGTAGCTTAAAAATGAGGGGGGTGGGGGTAAAATATTAAAACCTCCAAAAAGCATAACCTAGGTATGAACTCAATCAACACACCAAATTTCAATCCTCTACGTTAATTCTGGGGGGCTGGGGGCGTGTTAGATCCAGCGAAAATCGTTTTCCCCCTCCCTACTCCCTCCAAATCACTCTAGGAAGCTGAATTTTGGATATGTTGTAGATAATTGATCGAAACATTATTGAAAACCGGTTTGGAAAAGTTTTATTGTTTTGTTACCCCCCACCACGCCCTTAAAGGTCGGGTCGGAAAAAAAATTTGCCCAAAATCGACCCCACTTTGATAGTATGAGGTGCCTCGAAAATGAGCCCCATTTACCAAATTTCATTCCTTAACTTCCATAGGGGGGCCCTACACAAATTAAAAGGTGGCGGAAATATATATATATATATATATATATATATATATATATATATATATATATATATATATATATATATATATATATATATCAGACATTTTTTTTCTACATATTCGTGTTCTACGGGTCCGAAAACGGATAGCGCCCCTACTCTCGCCTCTCGCAGCTCTTATCGTATAGACTGTATAAGTCTAATTTTTCCAAATAAACCTAGAGGGCTGAAATTTTGTGTACAGGTTAAGCTAATAGCCAGACACTGTTTTTTGGGGGTTTCAACTTTTAACCCTTACCCCCACGATTTTTACGCCAATATTTCCTTAATTTTTTTGCTTGTTTTCTAACACGTCTAGAGACTCTCTAAGGAAACCTAGAGGGCTGAAATTTAAATAAAACTTTTCCAAACCGGTTTTAAATAATGTTTCGGTCAATTATCTACAACATATCCAAAATTCAGCTTCCTAGGATGATTTGGTGGGAGTAGAGGGGGGAAAAATGATTTTCGCTGGATCTAACAGGCTCCCAGCCCCCCAGAATTAACGTAGAGGGTTGAAATTTGGTGTGTTGATAAAGTTCGTACCTAGGTTGTGCTTTTTGGAGGTTTTAATATTTTACCCCCACCCCCCTCATTTTTAAGCTACAATTTCATGCATTTTCGATGTTTTCGAAGTTTGTACCACTCGCACAGGTCACCCAAATAAACCTAGAGGGCTGAAATTTTGTATTCGGATTGAGTTAGTATCAAGGGGGTGCCTTTTGGGAGTCTCGACTTTCAAACCCTACCACCACCATTTTTATACCCAAAAGAACATGATTTTTCTTGTTTTTTAACAGTTTCGTTCGGGTCAAAATCTCTCCAAATAAACCTAGAGGGCTGAAATTTTGTGTACAGGTTAAGCTAATAGCCAGACACTGTTTTTTGGGGGTTTCAACTTTTAACCCTTACCCCCACGATTTTTACGCCAATATTTCCTTAATTTTTTTGCTTGTTTTCTAACACGTCTAGACACTCTCTAAGGAAACCTAGAGGGCTGAAATTTTGTACGTGTATTCAGTTAGTATCCAGCTAGTACCTTTTAGGGAGTCCACATTACTTTTCCCCCCACTTCTTCCATTTTTACATCGGAATTGGATGCTATTGTTAAATGTGTTTTGAATGCATTACTTTTATTCTAAATACAAGTAGGCGAATAGTAATTTTAAAAAATTTAAAAAAAAGTGAATACAATTTTTTAACAAATGAAATACATACATATTAAGTAATTTGAAAATGTTATTAAAGTCACTGTTTATTTATAAATTAGGAATTTTGGATTTTTATTATTTATAAAATAGAAATTTTGGATTTTTTTGGAAAGAAAAAATATCTTCATAAAAGCCTTCCAGTTTACTATTTAAGTTCCTTTTTTAATATTTAAAAATAAAACACAAAAGCAATTGGCGGATAAGTACGGATAGAAATGCCCTCGTACGAATTGTGTTGGCTTTTTTCCTGTTAACTGCTATCGGCACAAAATTGAAATTTACTGAGATTCAGCCCTTAAAAACTTAAAACCTTTTTTTAAAGCCCCGATCAACCGGACACTCATCATCAGTTTTGAAACCACCAAAATTACAAATCGCTTGTGGACTTTCAATTATATTTCGCTTGTAGACACTCAATACCGAAGATGAAAGGAAAAATTCGACTTCCGTGATGGGGCTCCGCTGCTCACGGCGTTTTTTTTTTTTTTTTAATTCGTAACCATTTACTAAATACCTTTTTAATAAGTAATTTGGTTTTTTTTTTTTTTAAACAGTTAAATAATAAAATTACCAAAACCGTTTTTTAATTATAAATTTATTTATAATTATATACAAGAACCGGAATGATAATTTTTATAAAAAACATTCAAAACAGAAAATATTTTCGCATCTTGCACAGTTGATAAAAGACGATTTTGGACACGAACATAAAAATTATCATTCCGGTTGTTGTATATAATTATAAGTAAATTTATAATCAATAAAATTCTTAATTTTTTTAATTTAAAAATGGTTTTGGTAACTTTATTATTTACCTGTTTAAAAAAAAGCCAAACTACTTATAGAAAAAGGATTCAGTAAATATTTACGAATTAAAAAAAAAAATACAATTATATTTTAACTTACGATATTTATGGTTAGAAATAATTATTTACTTTTGAAATTTATTTATTTTATTATTTAATTTAAAAAATTAAAAAAAAAATAATAATAACAATACTTCCAGTCAGTCGGAATCGAACCCGTGCACTCTGACACGCCAGTCTAACACGCTGCCGACTGCGCTACCTAATCGTTGCTTTGACACACAAATAATTTATATGTATATAAACATTCAGTAAATGAAGCTAGAATTTTGAAAGCGTTTTTCTCGAAATTGGCTAGCTAATGTGTCTTTATATTCTCACAATTGATTAATCTTCGGAGGGACTATAATCCTGCGAAATCCCATCCCGAAGTCAATTTCCCAGATCGTGTCCTCTCCTTGTCAGTTACATAATATACTATTAACACTATGAGGCCCGAGCACTTTCACAGTAAACTTCCCCGGAAGCCGACAATATTTTTAAGCAAATTTTATGTAAACAAGTACATAAAATGATTCCACAAAACATTAAAGGATTCAACATGTATGTGTTACTTATGCAGGTCAAAAGATGAGTAACACACATATACATACAAGCATACAACACACACATACATTCATATGTGGATAAAAATATTATTGTATAAACAAGCTTAGATATTTTGATGATAGAACATATTATGTATATTTATATGTACAAAAAATGAAAAGTGTCCGGTACGTAGTACATAATAAATTATTTTTATAAGAATACATAATACAAAATCTTTTTTATAAATATTTTTAAGTGTTTTGTTTATTATTTTAAATACAGATCGCGGTCGGCCTCTGAGGATGTTTTGTTTGGTTTCGGATGCCGAAGCCATGGGACTGAAAGTGTTAATTTTCCTACATTTAATCCTGAAACTTATGAAAAACTAGCTATTGACGGCGGAACTTTGATAATGCGTGTCCGGCACACACTTGGCAAATTTTATTTGAGTGTAATATGTCTATATAACAACGAAACGATACTGTTCCCAAACTGTCATCTGAAACATAAACAAAGCAATACAATGCCAAGGTGTATGCTATAGCTATAGGTTTCCAAGTAGTATTTACACTAGGTACACATAAGCTATTATAGCTATTGTAATTATTGTACAATATATAACTACATAGGCATATTTGTGAAGTTTATTTATAGCTATAAATAAACTTCACAAACATGTAGTATATAACTGTATAAGTAGCGTGTGGTGAGATTTTGGATGAAGGAAACATTTGCATTTTTTTTTTAATAAATTAAGGCAGTATTTCCATGTCACGATTCAAAATTTTCGAATTTTTTTATTATATATTTTAAAAGTATAATACATTGAGAGTGTATTGTGAAAATTGTAGATCAAAATTCAAATTACTTACGCAGTTATAGCATATAGAAGAGCGTATAGCGAATAGCATATAGTGTTAGCGCTCTAAAAAAATGATCCTTACAAAGAAGCGGAAGGGTTATTCTATGAATCAGGTGTAACTATAATGTCGGTAAGTATCAGGGAACGGAGTACATTGATCCCTAACAGAGCTGGAGTACATAATATTTTAGAGGAGAGGTCAAACATTTTTCTTTTTTCTGGAAAATACATACGTCTGTTTTAATCTAGATATACATCATAAAGTTATAAAATAAAATGTAAATAGCAAAAAATTGACTTTTAAAACAAAACTAAAAATATTTTTTTCATTTATGACAAAAAAAAAAATGTATAGCCCCGCAGTTCAAAATATTGTATACTCCGACTCTGTTAGAGCTCATTTTGTCTAAAGTCTAATAAGTACCTATATACTCGTATTTTTTATGAAAATACTAACTGACCCGGCCACGCGTTGCTGTGGCTCAGTAGTTATAATTGACTGAATTAATTTTTTCTTATCATTTTGACACAATCAAATCAATATTTACTAATAAAGCTGAAAATAGTTTGGCCAATTTTAAATCATATAGGATAAAAAATAGGCGCGAGAATAAAGTGCTTCGCTTCGTTCGCTAAACAGTTCAAAATTCTATAAAAGGTTAATTCCATGTAATGAAAAATTTATTTAAAAAAATTAAAAAAATTTGGGGTGGACCACGCGCCATCGGTGGTAACTTCCATTAATACGAATGTCATATTCATCTTACCCATTAAAATACATCATCATACTGATTTTCATGACAATCGGTTGAACGGGGCAGAAGTTGCTACTCTGCAGCGCCACCTGGTGGCGAGTGGTATCAATGAGCATATCATACAAACCTTCTCCGTGGAAAAATACATATATATATATATATATATATATATATATATATATATATATATATATATATATATATATATATATATATATATATATATACCAATTTTCATAATAATCGGTCCAGTAGTTTTTGAGTTCATCGATGACATACAGACAAACATTCATTTTTATATATAAAGATTTGTTCATAATTATGATGTATTTTATGTTAAGGGGAGGTTTACCTGAGCGTCGTTAAAAAATATCGATTTTTTTGCAGAAATTGGTAGCTAATTATTTATAGAATATTTTCCCAAAGTGATTTTGCGGAAAGGAATTTAAAAAATAGTATACTGTGCAATAAGTGCGGGAAATTGTCGAATGCTCACGAAAGCGAAGTTGAGCGCACAAACGTAGTGAATTACGAATTTAACATACTTTTTTCTATTATTATTACTATTTTTGATATTCTTATTACTTTTTAAAATAATATATTAAGTGTTCGTCTTTTTTTTCTGAATTAATTATTGTTTAAATTACTTTGTTAGTGGTTTCTATCCGTTACTTTCCGCACGCAAAAAAGTATGTGGGAAGAGTACAGTGGCCAAACAGCTATTTTGCGTACAGAAATGTGTGCGCCAAATTAGTACTTCTCCCGCATGAGTAATAAAAAAGGTTTTTGCACAATAACCGAATCCAGCTTTCTATAAACAAAAAAAAAAAAAAAAAAAAAACGTAGTTCACGCAATAATGAGTATTAAATATAAAATTTTGAAAATACGTTTCTTTATATATATTTTATAATATCTGGGAACCACATTTTTGGAACTGATTGGCACGATAACTTAAAAACTATTCGATGGATCCTTTTTTAAAATTTTTTATTTTAAAGATAATTCAATTCTCCGGCACCTATACCTAAGTCCGATACACTTTCAATATTTTCTATTTTTTTTATTTTACTTTAAAGAGCGAAAAATAAAACAAAAATCGTAATCAAAAGTTCACACCTCCGCCATTTTTTTTTCTTTCAGCAATTTATTGATATTATAGGTATAGGTGCCGGTACTGTTCATATATTTTATAAATCTTTTTTGTTTTTGGATTTCAGTGGTTTATTACCGGCGCTATGTCAACCAATAAGGCATCGGATTTTCGGATCATCACACTGCACTATCTATAAAATGAACAATTTTTTATATTATTTCTTGAAAATTTTTTTTTTTTTTTGTATGATTTAATACTTAATAAATATGTGTACAGAATTTGAAATTGATATATAGGTACTTCCGTTCTTGAGAAAAAAATTCCAGAAATATACATAATTTTTAAGGACTCTCAAGTAAACCTCCCCTTAATAAAACTTTAACAAGTTTTCCCAAAAACTACATTTTTTCGACTGGTGGGCAATAGAGACGAAATTCTAATAAACCTGTATCGGACTATAATTTTAATACAATGTTGTTCTACACATTAGTGGTTATCGTTCGAACTAGAATCATTTATTTTTAATAATAATTTCTTATTTTTGTTCTTGATTTTCAATGAAAAAAATCACGATTTTTAACTTCCCATAGGAAGTTATTTTAATGGGTCCGATTTTAGGAATCGCTAATTTTGACATATCTCCACGTTTCAAGGTCACTAGAATCCGAATCCATCGTTTTTAGCTTGATGTCTGTGTGTGCGTTCGTTAGTTCGTTCGTTCGTGAATTTTTTTTCGTCTCGCATATTTCGAGAACAAATGACGATATCAACTCCGGTATCAACCAATTACATGCGTAATGAAAACCGGATAAAGTTTTCAGCAAATTCGGATTAGCGGTTTGTTTTTTGTGGTAAAAAAAACGGAATTAACTTTATTAGGATAACATAGATTATATGGGTTTTTTACCATAACATTATTATACATAGGTCACTAGATAAGTTTTGCAATACAGCCATATTTATTAAAGTTTTTCAAAATAATTTCTGTCACAGCATATACACTTAGTGGTACCTAAAAACCAACTGTCAAAAATATCGTGCCATTTTTCTTCTGGCAGTTCTGAACACACTTGATCCCAGGCCGCCAATAGCTCGGAATCGCTCGCAAACTTCCGACCTTTCAGCTAGCCATTCATAATCGGAAACAAAGCGAAGTCACAGGAGTAAGATCTGGACTGTAGACAGGATGATCAAACACTTTAACGTCAGTATTTTCTAAAAAATTAACTGTCCCATGAGCTCGATGAGCAGAAGTGTTATCGTGGTGAAAATGCCAGCTATCCATTCTTGAGTTTGGACGAATCTCTTTAGGTTTCTGAACAACTTTACGACCCGATTTTGACGACCCGATCTTGGAGGATCATTAACACTGAAATTACCACGTTCAAATTCACGATACCACCGGTACATAGTTGTGCGATGAAGACATTTTTCTTTGAGTAAAGTTTTCATTTTCTCTACACATTCATCTACGAACAGGCCTCGCACAAAGTTGTAGCGAATAATCACACATAACTCGTCCTTCAACTACTCGGACATTTTAATGTTTTAGTTCTGTACACAAATGATTCAGGGGGACTTATTGTATGGCTACCGTCTAGTTATAAGTTGAACTTTATAAAAAAAATAAATGCCAGTGCCTTGCGATTTTAAACATTTTGTATTGCAAAACTTATCTAATGACCTATGTATAACGGCCTAAGAACCTTCCTTGATGTTAAAAACGCCAGTATTTTATTATATAAAAAAAATTAAAAAAAAATAAACGAAGTCAGAAACTTTTTTTGAAATATATTTTGTCTCGCATATCTTGAGAACAAATAATGTTATAATTTGTTTGATAAGGGTGGAGCCCCCACCCTTAGGTACAGAAGGAGAAGCCCCTGGTATGGTGCAAGGGGCCAAAGTCTCTATCGGAGGCCCAGGGGAGGTGTCGCCTGAAATGAAAAAAGAATTATTTATGTACAGTAGTCTCTAGTCTTTAAGGACACCCAATGGGAAGTTAACAGTGTGGGTAGACCTGTCCCCCAAATTTTTGAAATTTTGTTTTAAAAGTCAAAATCATTTTTTTATTTTTAACATAAATGTTTAATTCTATCTCGGACGATGGAGGCAAATCTATAACACAAGAATATGGTTGATTTTTTTGGTTTTAGAACATTACAAATGGAGATTTACTGCCCACACCATCCACTTGTGTTTTTTTTTTTGAGGAGTCCACTTTAAAACAAATTTCTATCATAGTCTCGGACTCAAGTTTCACTATGACAATGGCTGTAATAGATGAATTTTCCATTCGGAAAGTCGCTTAAATGAAAAATTTTGTCCTGGACAATAACAAAATACGATTTATATAATTATATTACACTTCAACTCACCTCAGTTTCCAGTTCAGTTCAATATGTTCACTTATAAATTGACACTGTAAATAACTGAACCTGTTGTGTAGAAATTACTTGAACAAAATTACTTTTTATTTTAGTAAAAAGAACATTTTTATATGATAATATGCTGCTACAATTTTTACATACTTCCAAGTTTCCTTATTTCATATTGAAAATTACAAATTCTCTGGGAAATATATCAAACCATAAAATATTTTAATTGACAGGCGTGAAATTAAATACTTAAAAAATATATTTTTATCATTCTGACTACGTTGACTTATCGATACCCCAATGCAATAGTGAACTATCTCCATCTGGAGATAGTATACGTATATTCGTGTCCTTTTATTAAACTAAATGAAAGATTTCCTTGAATCCAATCACAGTGTGTAAAACTTCTTTTTTAAATAGTAAGATATAATTTTTCGGTATATTCTGTGTGCCATATGCTTGTACTGTTTATGTACAGGGTAGAATTTTTGGTTATTTGAGAAGCTGAAATACTGAACAGATTGAAAATTGACATCAATATCACAGTATCGATTTTCGAGAGCTTATATTTTTTATCAAAACCATTCCAGACAGGTAGCAAAGTTTTTTTCAGTAATACATATTTATATGACACTTATTCTTAATATTTTTGAATTTATGACTAAATTTCATTTTTAGACCATATGAAAAAAACTGGTTCTGCAATGTTAAGAGTCTTAAATTAAAGGTTCAGAACTTCAGCAATAGAAAAAAAAACCGATTCATGTTTCAATAAGATTCAATAAGAAAGTGGTCACTCTTGTACAAGTAGCTAAAAAAATTTAATGAATTTTTTTTTCATATTTTATAAAGAGTATTTAATGTCCATTTTAAATGAAAAAAATATATAATAAAATACTGGACATAGCAAACAATATGGATTTTGTTTCATCGTTTTATCTGTAATAGTTTACGAGAAAAAAAAGTTTGAATAAGACCACTATTTTTTGGTATTTGGTATTATAACTCCGCAAAATGTAAAGATATTGAGGAAAAATCCATACGTATGGTTTACTCTTTCACTAAGCTACACAATCGCATACATATCGTTGAATTTCATTTCTTGGGCAAATTCACCTATGGTAATGGTTCCAGACACTTTTTCAATAAAAATTTATAAGTATTAATTACATTACATTTAGATTGCATTCAAATATTAAATAGGTAATTATGTTGATAAATTTAATATGTAAATAAATCATTAATTTATAACAATTAAATTTAAAATATGAATGTGGTAGAAATTTGAAAATTTGAATTGTTTTGTTTGTTTATACTGTTTATTCGAATTTGACAGAGGGGTTTAGGTTATTTGAATTTTGTTTATGGTGAATGACGTAATAATTAAATGAAATAAATTTTTATTCAAATAAGAAAATATGAGATTGAAAATAGTAGCAGCAAAGCATATTGTAATTGAAAAAAATGGTAAAATTTTGCCAATAACATGCTTCTGTAAAGCTGTTGCTGTACTGTTCTAGGTAAGGAAATAACTTAAAGAAACTGTATTAAGTAATATCTTTTCAATATTTTTTTTTAACAGAATTGATATTTTCAGATATAACATAAGTATACTTTTCTGTACCGAAACTTCAGATAGGCAGATAGTACGAATCTGCTAAAAATTGATTCAATGATGTTTGCAAAGTTCTTTGCATGTAACTCAGATTTCTGTTCTGCCGGATTCCAGAATGTTAAAATATCAATGTAAGTATTACTTGTTATACTGTTTTTGTGTGTAAGCGTCAGGTATACCTAATTAGTAAAACAATAATATTGGAAAGTGTTAAGTTATGTTTTATTCCCGATGTTACTGTCAAATTAAGACTATATTGTTTTTGTTCACAGATCTACAAGAGAATCGTACGTGGATGGTTGGATCTTCAAGCAAAGGTTGGATCTTCAATGAAAATAACAACCAAAAGTATTGATACAGTGACAAGTGTGGTGGAAGATTTTTTGACAGAATCAAAAAAAGAAAAATTACTACATGTCAGTACTTTAATACATGAAAATGATTTTATTTGCAAAAAAATTAATATGTTCTCATTACATTACCTATTGTATAGTAAAAAAAGCAATGATTGTGATGAATTTTTGAAACAAATACCGTAGAACGGGATAAATTGGGACAGGCGGGTGAATAGGGACGAAACGAAAAATGTTATTCATGAACTTAATTTACAAATACTAAACGTAAATGCGAACATATATCTTACTTAAATTATAGTATAATTATTATTTTTTCGGGTAACAATAGTGACTAAGCTTGAAGTTGAATAAAAAATATTAAAAATTGGGTTTCGATTGACGTCTTCAAACAGTGCTATTTTTTGTTCCTTAAAACTTTATCTAAAAATTATATTTTTCGGTGCTCTAATGAATAATTGTTGTTTAATCGTTAATTATTTTAGAACATATCTGAAAAAAAGACTGCAGGCTTTTAGTTGTTTTTATTTCTTAAGAGGAAATAAAGAGGACTTGAGATTTGGGCTAAGTTGGAAGTTAATAGGGACGGAAAAGGTGTGAATGGGGACAGTATATAGGTTAATAGGGACGTTCAAGTATAAAGGGACGAATGTGGGGTGATTAGGGACGTATGAAGTATGTATTGAGACATAGAAGAGAGCACTTTCAAGGTTATCAAGTCATTCGAAATTTTTATAAATACATTCAGCATAACATTTCTATACTTTATAAATTTTATTTTAGATTCTACGTTTATTTTTATAGAAAATCATCAAGTACCTATTATTTCTTTTTTTAATGTATAAATACAAAAAGTTCAAAATTATTTTATATTAGAATTTCAATTTTGGTCGACCCTACGGATTGTCCCCATTTTCTCTTTTCTCGTCTCTTTTGACCCCAATTTTTCATAGAGAAGAAATTATACGATTTTTGTTAATTTTTCAAAAACCACCGATATTTTTAAATTTTTTTGGATACTGTGATAAAGTGACCATCTTCGCGTAAATTTTTAATATATTAAAGATTAGGTACTCATAAAATAAATACAAAAAAATACGGTGTGAATTCTGAATGCGTCCGTATTCATCCTTGTCTACGGTAGCACATTTTTTTAATGACATAAATATTAGAAACGCAGGAAAAGAGACCAGGAATCAACATAGAAGTGGATTATGGTACGATATATTTTCTGAAAAAAGTGCTTAGGACCAAAGTTATAGAGTTCAAAGTGATGCACTTCATGATGACTTTGAAGTCGATCTTGGGGTCAATTTCCAAAGTCATTTGAAAATCATTTAATATTATTCATAAGTGTATTATTTGTCAGAATGTTTTGCCGATCTAGTTTTTTCAATATTTCTTTGCTCGTTTTCAGAATTTATATTTTAATTTCTACGGACGAATAACTCATTTTTTTCTTCGATTTGAGTAACTTTTAGTTGCTGATGTTGACCATTAATTGATCGAAACATATCAAATATTTTTCAATGATTTTTTTAGCGAATTTCGAAAATTTTGAAAATTTTTTCACCGTTAGTAAGTTAAAGTATTTGAATTCATTAAGTAATTAAATGATGTCCACAAGTACCTTTCGGACTACCATAAGTTATATGAGATCCCTAGGACCCTTTTTTTACTGTTAGGATAAACTTTTTACTAAAATTATTTTAGATGAATAAAGGTTATGTTGTATGAGTTTCGCCAAGGTTTACTGATCCCATTATTGTAAGAAATAAACTAACCGACCGATTTTGAAAATTTTTTCACTGTTACAGAACTAAATTATTTTAGATGGATACAACTATGCTGCATAAAGTCCGTTTGGGTTCTTGGGTCCCAAAAATATCAAAATTAATTACCCAGCCGATTTTAAAAAATCTTTTACTCTTAGAAAGCTTAACTATTTTAAATAGGTACAGTTCTTAGATGAGATCCGCCAGTGCCTAATATTTGGAAATTCGCTATGTTATGCAGATGCTGCGACAGGGGTATTTATAATATAATAATAATATCTGAATCTTCTACTTCCTATATAAGTTAAAAAAAATTTTATGAAAAATGTTATGCATGCGATTTGTACCAACATGTCCAACGCCACATTTGTATTCGTACACCTTAAAATTTGATATATATTTTTATATGTTTAAAAAACGAATTACTTTATTTTCAAATTTAGAAGTATATTTACGTAAGTGTGTACTTTTATTTTAAATAAACATAAAATATAATAATCCTCAAGGTCAATTTTTCCATATATTTACTGGAAAATTAAAGGAATTTCAATGGAGTCCAAGAAATCGATTATTGATCTATGCTACCAAAATAAATTCTTCAGAAAGGACTTAAATTGTAAGTAGGCGACTATTTAACACTTAATATGTCATAAAGGACCACAAACAGGATAATAAATTAGAAAATAACTCTTGAAATATGGATAAAAAATACTACATCTTGTTCTAAATTGTCAATTTTGAATGAATAAATTAACAAAAATTCACCAAAGAGCCCTAAAATGGTCAGGATAAAGTGAAAGGATTGCATAGCAAAGAAATTTCGCACTGAAAGAATTTCTCGCGTTATTAAAACACGTGATATATACCGTGGGAAAAAATGCATGTAAATAACATATATAAACAAAGATAGATAGATTGTTCCAGAAACTACATAAATAAGGATTTTGAATTTCGATGTAACCAAATATCTACAGATAAACGTAAAATTAAGATTTTCATCATTGACCTTGTCCTTAAATCCTTATTTTCCTACATTTTAGAGCAATATAAGTTTTAATATTTATTTATGTTACTAACCACGTACATTCCCACGGTATATATCACGTCTTTCAATAACGCGAGAAATTCTTCCAGGACAAAAATACTTTGCTAAGTAATCCTTTCACTTAATCCTGACCATTCTATCACTTTTTTATGGATTTTTGTTAATTTTTTCATTAAAAAATGACAATTTCGAGTAAGACGTAATATTTTTTATCCATATTTCAAGAGTTATTTTTTAATTTTTTATCCTGTTGGTTATCGTTTTGACAAATCAAATGTGAAATAGTTGTTCACTTATCATTTAAGAGGTTTAAGGACTTTCTGTAGGAATTTATTTTATTAGCTATAACAATTTCTTGAACTCCATTAAAATTGTTTTATTTTTTCGGCAAATTAATCAAAAATTTGACCTTAAGGATTATTAAATTTTATGTTTATTTAAAATAAAGGTACATACCTACGTAAATATACTTCTGAATTTGAAAATAAAGTAATTCATTTTTGAAACATAAAAATATTTATCAAATTTTATGGTGTACGAATACGAATGTGGCGTTGGACATGTTGATACAAATTGCATGCATGACATTTTTCTGAGAGAATTTTTTTTTAAAAACTCTTAATGAATTTTTTTTAGCTTATATAGGGAGTAGAAGATCCAGATATTAATATTATAAACAAAAAAGTTCAAATTTGTGGAAAATTATGGGAATCCATTCGGTTTAAATTTTGTCATATGAGTAAATATGCTGCTGTACGAATACGAATGTGGCTGACTGTATGTCGATTTTTCAGTAGTTTGAGATAATTAGATGATGTAAACGTTCAGAATCATCTTATACTGATGATAGGCTAATAAAAATTTCACTTTATTTATCAGAATGAAAGTTATTAACAATAACAAAATCTCGTATCTCCAGATTTCAAATTATGTCATAATTTAATAGTATGTTACCAATGTTACCATACGAGCTAACTGCGAGACTCGATATAGTAGTGCTCAGTTGTTTTTTTCTTATTATCAATATTTTTATTATTATTATTAATTTTTTATTGAATTAATTTATTTATTCATAAGTATTACTTCCACTGTAAATATGAGAACTTTCAAAGTATTAGAGAATTATGTAATTTTGTGAGATACGAGATTTCTGTTATGTCAAGATAATTTAGTATATCTCACAGATCGTCAGTGTCCCCATCTAGTGTTATCTTACATCGACCGGGAATATTTAAATTTTAAATATTCCCGGTCGATGTAATACATATCACTAGATGGCGACAATCAAGACAGACTGAGTCATTTTGACATAGTTAGCCACGTATCTCACAAAAAAAAAAATTACATATAGGTATTATATTAATTAAATGTTTTTAATTATAAAATTTTATTTAAAAAAATTATAAAAAAAAGAAAAATAACTTTGTGCTTAAAACGAAAACGAAGTTCAAACTTTCAAAAATAAAGAAGTTATGTTTTTGTCTCTCCTGAAAAGTAGCATTTTTCAAGATAGGTATGTGATTCTAGCAGTAAACCGTTGATATGTCTGCTGTACAACTTCTCAAATGACGTTAGTTAGACAAAAATTAATTTATTTGAATCTTTGTATTTGTTTTTCTTACAAAGCGTACATAAGAGTTTTATCATCTAGGCCTACTCAGCGTCGGCGTCGTGCTTTCATCTTTTTGTGTAGCAAATAACTGATTCCTATCAGTACTTTACGCAGGTTTTGAGTTGGCTACGTATAAAAGCAATTACAGGTAGGTGTGTTTAGAATCAGCTGTTGCCTTCGTCAATTACTTTAAGCTCAAATACAGCTTCGTTATTTTTAAGTGCTAACATTTACATTATTTGCATTATCAATTGGTAATATTTACACTGTTTACATTTTTATTCTTAAGTGAGTTACGTGTAATTAAGGGTGATCATAGTGACGATCACGTACATTGTCACACTTTACAATTTTTGCAAATATGAGACTTTCTTTAAACAAGTGACAGTATCACCACTTTCTTCATATATTTTTATGGTTTTTTCCAGCCCGTCATCTACATGGACATAAGTTTGCTTCCTTTACGCTTATGGCCAAGTATAAACAAGCTAATGTACTGGTGGCGATTGTCACTGGTGGTGATTAACATATGGTCAAATATAATGAGTCATACAGCCAGGAGAAAACAAATTAACACTATGAGGCCCGAGTACTTTCACAGTAAACTTCCCCGGAAGCCGGCAATATTTTTTAGCAAATTTTATGTAAACAAGTACATAAAATGATTCCACAAAACACTATCAACATGTATGTGTTACTTATTCAGTTCAAAAGATGAGTAACACACATATACATACAAGCATACAACACACCCATACATACATATGTGGATAAATATATTGTATAAACAAGCCTAGATATTTTGATGATAAAACATATTATGTATATTTATATATACAAAAAATGAAAAGTGTCCGGTACGTAATACATAATAAATTATTTTTATTAGAATAATATAAAATCTTTTTTATAAATATTTTTAAGTGTTTTGTTTATTATTCTAAATATTGATCGCGGTCGGCCTCTGAGGATGTTTTGTTTGGTTTCGGATGCCGAAGCCATGGGACTGAAAGTGTTAATGGGTTGGTGGCGATTGTCCCACATTTCCAGTTGGTGGCGATTATCATACATTCCTATATTAATGTACAGAATTATCTCTTTTCACCTAATTTTTTTTATGATTTATCATTAAAAAAAAATAGATTATAAAAATTGGATTTCCCGACTACGTAAAAAGCGAACTAAAACGATGGAAACAAGATGTAATAAAAAAGAAAAAATGAATCAAAAAATATTAAAATAGTCGGAGGCATCAGACACTTCTGTTTAACATGGTACAACATGAAAACCTTCGACTGCTTTATTGTTTTATTCATTTTTCTTTTCTTCTGTTTAATCTTGTTTCTATAGTTTTAGTTCGCTTTTTATGCAGTCGGGATTTAGAGACTTTTTAAATTTACTTTTTTGTTTATGTCATAGGTGTTATTTAGTTACTAGCTATCCAAAACATCCAAAACAGAAATAATTAATGACAAGGCCTTAAGCTTTTATAAATTATGTTGCATATTGCTTCAAACTTCACTCAAAAGTTATATTATTTTTTTTAGCCCATTTTTAAATAAAAGCTTTTTCTTAAAAAACATTTTTTTTTTACTTTAATTTATTTTCTACTTCTTAGTCTGATTACAATTAATTTTAAAAAAATTAAAGAAGTATTTTTTTTACCTATATTTTACATAACTATGGAAACAAAAAATTGCAATGTAAAATCAATGGACAATATTTGACAATCCGAAATGTCAAAAACCTGCACTGGACTAAAAATCAACAATTTTGATTTGGAGCGATTTAGGACAAAACTAATTATACAATATTGCATTGTCATTAAGGTTATACACGTATGCAAAATTTGAAACCTCTAGCTCAATTAAAACCTGTCTAAATTTTGATTCCAAGATTTGATCTAAAGAAACATACAAAGACATAAACAAGTTAAATAAAAGCATTTAAAAAATTGATTATTTAATTATATTCTAGCTTTTGTCCGCAACTTCATCCATATGAAATCTTTGAATGTTGACTAGTCATACATACTATGTCACATTAAGACCACGCGGACGAATTCATACACGAAAGCTAGTTTTCCTACAAATTTTCAACACTTATTTTACTCTCTTGGGGGATGAATTTCCTAAATTTCTTCTGTGTGCCCACTTATGCTACATAAGGAAACTCTGTGGAAAACTGCGCGTTTCTAAGCCCAGTGGTTTTCTCTTATCCCTATTTAATTCCCTTAGGGAATCAACTTTCAAAAGTACTTTCTTAATACACACCTAATATGATAGTTTCTTTTGATATCTAAATACCCCTGTCGTAGCATCTGCATAACACAGCGAACTTCCAAATTTTGGGGACTGGCGGATCTCATCTAAGAACTGTACCTATTTAAAATAGTTTAGCTTTCTAAGAGTAAAAGATTTTTTTAAATCGGCTGGGTAATTAGTTTTGATATTTTTTGGACCCAAGAACCCGAGTGGACTTTGTGCAGCATAGTTGTATCCATCTAAAATAATTTAGTTCTCTAACAGTGAAAAAATTTTCAAAATCGGTCGGTTAGTTTATTTTTTACAATAATGGGATCAATAAACCCTGGCGGAACTCATACAACATAACCTTTATTTATCTAAAATAATTTTTGTAAAAAGTTTATCCTAACAGTAAAAAACGGGTCCTAGGGATATAACTTATGGTAGTCCGTAAGGTTCTTGTGGACATCATTTAATTACTTAATGAATTCAAATACTTTAACTTACTAACGGTGAAAAACTTTTTAAAATTTTCGACATTCGCTAAAAAAATCATTGAAAAATATTTGATATGTTTCGATCAATTAATGGTCAACATCAGCAAATAAAAGTTACTCAAATCGAAGAAAAGAATGAATTATTTGTCCGTAGAAATTAAAATAGAAATTCTGAAAACGAACAAAGAAATATTGAAAAAACTAGATCGGCAAAACATTCTGACAAATAACACTACCCAACTAATACTCGTCAATTTGAATGAAACTTAACATACTTATTAAACAGCGAAAAATTTTAAATACGTGTTTTTTTATTTCGGCTAAATACGCTTTTTAGGGGTAGAAAACACCATTCAACCCCTGTAGATGAAAACAGTTACAGCTAAATATTTTTGAAACGACATATTTTCTGAAAAAAGGGCTGAGTACCAAGTTTGTAGAATTTAAAGCGATGCACTTGATAGTGACCCTGAAATCGATTTTCAAGGTCAGTTGAAAATGATTAGCCATTGCCGAACTTTGACCATATCCTGTACCTATAAGCAGTAATTTCATGTATTGACTCAATCTATCTTCAAAATTGATTTGTTGCGTTATTTTTCTAAAATAAATAAAATAAAAAACCTGACGAAATGGAAAAATAGGCGCAAATTTATAGAAAAAATTAGAAGAAAACATTTTTGTAAATAATTTTAGAAGTAAAGTTAAGAAAAGATTTAATATCACTCCAGTTGTAAGTTAAACATTAACTTTATGTTCTATTAGAAATTTTCAAAATTTTTTAAAATTTTTATTGCTACTCTGTAGTTATCATATTAGGAATTCAATTGAACATATGATTAACTATTATTTTTCCGATTGCGATTGAGCAAGTATTTTTCAAAATTACTTCTTGATCACTTATTTTCTATCTTGCATGTGAAATTCGTTCGAATATACTTTGAACCATTTAGGGATGAAAAGTAAACTACTCCTTTTGAAAAATGTTAAATGATTTTCAGATGACTTTGGAAATTGACCCCAAGGTCAACTTCAAAGTCATCATCAAGTGCATCACTTTGAACTAGTAAGCACTCCAGTCCTAAGCACTTTTTTCAGAAAATATATCGTACCATAATCCACTTCTATGTTGATTTCTGGTTTCTTTTCCTACGTTTCTAATATTTATGTCAATAAAAAAATGTGCTACCGTAGACAAGGATGAATAGGGACGCATTCAGACTTCACACCGTATTTTTTTGTATTTATTTTATGAGTACCTAATCTTTAATATATTAAAAATTTACGCGAAGATGATCACTTTATCAACAGTATCCAAAAAAATTTAAAAATATCGGTGGTTTTTGAAAAATTAACAAAAATCGTATAATTTCTTCTCTATGAAAAATTGGGGTCAAAAGAGACGAGAAAAGAGTAAATGGGGACAACCCGTAGGGTAAACCAAAATTCAAATTCTAATATAAAATAATTTCGAGCTTTTTGTATTTATACATTCAAAAAAGAAATAATAGGTACTTGATGATTTTCTGTAAAAATAAACGTAGAATCTAAAATAAAATTTATATACCCCTGTCGTTTACGCCTAAGTTTATATTCCTCCTATTCTTATTTTAGTTCAAAAAATAATTTTTCAAAAGACTACAAGACATAATAATTAATGACAGTGAGATTCTACGTCCATTTTTCAGACTTTTGTCTAATACAGACGTTACCTAGAATTTTTTTTATCTACAAAAACATCAGTCTACAGAATTTAATTTATTAGTTAGGAAAATAATTCAAATATGTCTCACTAACAATAAATGTCTTAAATGAGTTTAAAAAATCAAAACGATACTGTTTATTAAATTGCGTAAAAGCTAGTAAATGCAATAACAGATATGATGAATTTATAAGGATTTTCTTGTACTACAAAATCTTAAAAATATGGGAACGCGTACTTTTTTTTCGTTAATTGTTTTATTTTTTTGCACAAAATTTTAAAAATACTTTATTTTCTTAAGAAAGGAAGGCAACTTTAGTCACAGATATACCTATGAAAAGTTTTTGGTAATCCGGAAAAAACGAAAACACTTTTTAAAATTTTTTTATTGTTAAAATCGAAATGTTCTTTTAAAGAGGGTTAAAGTTACCATATTTTACATTAAAATTTTGACACAATCACTCCCTAACTAACGAGCCTTACTTAATATTAGAAAATTGAGAAAAAACACGTCAATTAGATTTTTTTACACAGATTTTATTTGTTATATAATTCAAAAGGATATTTTAAAAATGTGTATGAATGGCTTTCATTAAATAAATTTCAATATATTTTCCATTTATTTTAACAGTGGAATGTCCTTATTAGTGGCTATACTTTCGGCTTGGAGCGAATTAGACGAAGATTTTCTTCTAAAACCAAATTTAATAATTAATTAAAGAAATAAAAAAAAATTGTGGATTTCCTACCGTTCAAATATAATCTTTATTGTATGTAAAAATGTTATTACATTTTTTCAAAAAACTGTAAGTAAACTGAAAAATGTTCTTTACCAATATGTTAAAATAGGTAAATGTTTCCTTTTTAATTTATTTTTAACTCTTTTTAAATGATTCATTTTAAAATTTTTTAATATTTCTTAATCGAAATTTCATAAAAGAATGTGTCAAAACTTAAAAAAATTTTTTTTTTAACAAAAAAAAGTTGAATGTGAAAAATTATTTAGTACTAGAATACTCTGTTTATACAATTCTAATCATAACTGTATCGTCAACTGGATAGAAAATTACGTAAAAATATTATTGTTTGAATATGATTTAACGTAATTTTTATACGATTGAAGCAAATTCTTATTAATTTTAGGAAGGTGTAAATATACTCTAAATTCTGATCATATCACGTAACAGATATCGTCGGGAGTTTTTTTTGTCAAAAAAAATGGAACAGAGATACATTATAAAAACATTTAACTGACAGAGAAATAGAATATAGCCGAATCGTTAAATTGGATTAAAAAAATCATGACACGCTACTTATAAAGCGGATTGTTTCGAATTTAGTTCGCAAAAAATGAGACAGAAAAAAAAAGAATGTAATTTAGGCAACGGTTTAAAAACATTTTTTACGTAATTTGGCTTTTTCTTCCAATTGGTGTAACAAAAAATTGAATAATTGCTTAATTCTGGCAATAAACTCATTTTGTTGACAAAAAATGCCCGGAAAACCTACTTCTGGGCATCCGACGTGTCTGGCTAACGAACTCATCCAACGATTTGGAAAATCGAATTTGCACACAAAATTTCATAAGCATTAAACGTTTCGTTCAAGAGTTATCGCGCGGATACATATATATATATATATATATATATATATATATATATATATATATATATATATATATATATAAATTTTAGTGAATATCATTTTCGTATTCTAGGGACCTCAAAACATATTTCTGTTATGGTCCCGGGCTTAGGTCACATCATGACACCTGCTGTAAAAGCTGAATTTCCAGTTTTGAAAATTCGCTAATAGGTAGCCTACTTCGACTAAGACTACTGATTATTACCGTACTTAAAAGGTCAGTCCCAATATGTACATATATGGTCGAACATTACTTGTTTATTTCTCCGTGAGTTCCTACTAGTCTCTGATTGTGAGTAGACAATAAATAAGTTTGTAGTGCGACGCGTTCCTTTATCTGTGCCGCTTTAAAATCATCTATACCTAGTATGTGGTATGAGTGTGTATCATTGTCCTCGTTTATTCATAACTATTTGCAAAACAACTACACATTTTCCTTGTTTCATACATATCTGCTGCCTTACAATAAAACTTTACTTGTCTACTAGCTCCGTGCTCTGTACCGCTCTTATCTTTAGACACGACAGTAAACACGAAATGTGAAAACTTCTTATCAAAATGTCAAGTGCTGTTGTTTTGTATTTATTTTCTCCGTTTTATTTAATTTTTACGTTCTTTTCACATAATTCAATGAGAAGCTATGGAGAATTCCACAGTTAAACTATGGAAGGCTCATAGACAAAATCTTAACAAATCAAAAGAAAGGGTGTGCTAGGAAAAAGAAGATGATACCTATATATATATATATATATATATATATATATATATATATATATATATATATATATATATATATATATATATATATATAAATATATATATATATATAAATATATATATATATATATATATATATATATATATATATATATATATATATATATATATATATATATATATATATAGATATAGGTATAGGTATATAACAATTTCAAATTTGTCGAACAGAGAAGATGCTTATATTACTAAACTGATTTTACTAATGAACGTGCGAAATTATGCTAGCAAAAATAACCGCGTTTTTCCTTCTTGCTGTATTTTTAACTCCTTCAATTTTTATCCGGTTGACTTAAAACTTTACCTGCGATAGTATATTACGTGATTGAGATTGCATATTACACACGAGCGAAAATGTTACGCAAGAGCCGCGCAACTTATATGCCTTACAACCGAGTTACGTACTATACTTTATCTACGACTAACGTGAAATTCACAATAAACGATAAAAATTTTATACAAACACAATACATGAAAATTATGTAGAATTTGAAAATTAAAAACAAATGTAAACATTCAGTTGCTAGGTAAAGTTTTTATACAGATTCTAATATAATCTATACATATAATAAAACTGTAAATCTGTCTCTGTCTGTCTGTCTGTCTGTTCACGCATCACGTAAAAACTACTGGACGGGTTTTAATGAAATTTGGTGTAATGATAACTTATTAACTGTGTCAACATCTAAGATACTTTTTATTCCGGGAAAATGTCTCATTCCCACGGGAAAATGGAAAAACTATTTTGAGCATCTACCCACATTACGCCAATTTACATATTTCATAAAAAATTTCATAACTATAGTAACAAAAATTGTAAATAAATTTTGTAGTTTGGAAATTTTTCTGAATTTGAAATCAAAAAAAAATGTTGCTAATTGTGTACCCAAAAAGAAATACACAATTGTCAATTTGGAGACCATTAAATGCATTTTGTGTTGCAAAAAACTACAAATTGGAAAAAGAAACTACTCAATGTTTCGCGTCCACAACGTCACGGGTACGGCTATTATACAATATAAGAATTAGTAAAAATTTAGTAACCTGTGGTATTTTACGTATACATGCGTGTAAAAAGCCATTTTTTGTACAGCTGTATGTAAAAACATAGCTTACCTAGATACACCACAAATCCAATTTTACGTAGTGGTCGGTGCAAATTTAAGGGGAAGTACGTAAAATCGGAAGATCAGGGGCGTCGGTAAACTTTTGTCTTGGGGGGTTGGTAAATATTATTTATCTCAATTTATTTAAAACAATATTATCTTAAGAAACAATTTACACTTAAAATTCGGTTGTGTAGACAAAGGAAATCGAATGTTATACTAATGAATATGAGTGACAACTTTTAGAAAACTGTTCAAAAATCAACTTCACTATCGCATTTATCAGCGTAAAAGACGCCAAATAGCGGAAGCTGACAAAAATTCTAGAATATTCTACTCGTGAATTGGTAAAGATACCAAAAAACAAACTTCACTATTGAATTGCGCACTAAAAATTAGAATAAGCAGCGCATTTTTACAAAAATTCTAGAATGTTCTATTCGTCAACTAACAAAGATATCGAAAAATCGATTGGACCATTTAATTGGTCATCGAATAAAAGACGGAATAGCGCATTTTCATAAATGTTCTAGAATATTCTATTCGTCAGATAGCAAAAATTGTTTGTCAAAATCGGACATTTGGTTTACATTAGTTTAATTTCGGTTGGACAATTAAGTGGTGCAGTAGATTTTCCAATATCTTTGTTAGTTGACAAATAGAATATTCTAGAACATTTCTCAAAATATGTTATTTGGTCTCTTTTTTGGTACTCAATTCAATGGCGACGTTTGTTTTTGAATATCTTTGCTAGTTGACGAATAGAATATTCCAGAACATTTGTCAAAATGTGTAATTTGATCTCTTTTTCAATGGACAATTAAATGGTACAATTGATTTTTTAATATCTTTGCTAGTTGACAAATAGAACATTCTAGAATTTTTGTCAAACTACACTGTTTAATCTCATTTTTAATGACCAATTCAACGGTGAAGTTTGTTTTTTTATATCTCTGCTAGTTGATGATTAGAATATTCTAGAATTTTACGTTACTTATTTTACATTTGCATTTTGCATATTACGTATACAGAATATGTGCATATATATCTTCAGTGAAATTTTAAAATTTTTAAAGGCTACGAGACCCTCAGACAGTATTACCTACGGCCCTGACTCGGGCTTGGTACATAAATTTTCACCAACACAGACAAACAACGACATATCTGTGAGAGGGGAACCCCACTAAATCGCTGACGTCACTACGTAAAATCGGAGTACGTACCATTGGATGGCCACTGTAGTAGGTATTTCGTACAATAAACAAGCAATTTTATGGTAGTCGTGGATATAATTATTTCCAAATTTTGAAAACAATTTGTTGAGTCAAAATTGTTTTATTATATAGATATTTAAGTAGTAAGTAATTAGTATCTAGTTAATGAAATAATTATGCAAAGTTTATTCTTTTGGCCAAAACTAAAAAATGGTCACAATTTTGTCATCCCAGTAATCTCAGTTTACCATTTATGGTAAATACTTTTTATTTAAATATAAATAATAATTAACTGATACAAAATTAGAAAAGCTTAATTATAAAGTGACGGAAGAAGAGGTATTCTTAATAGTGATGGATAATTTTATCTGATTAAAAAAACAGGTGACGTTTTTAGTTAGTCTACAACACCAACTTGTTAATATTATGGACTGTTGTGACTATATACTAAATGCACATCAAATTTAACTTGGCCGGTGACGTGTGCGAACAAAAGAGATAGTAAATACCTTAAAAAGAAATAAACTATTATCAGCTCTATACAAAAATGTGTACCGAGTGGGGATTTATCTACTGTACATATGACCTTCACGCGCCAGTTTACACTTGGGCAGCTGTATTTATACCTAATAGAATTATTATATTTTCAACCACTTGAATCGTAAATTAGCGTTTAAATAGAACGTACTTGTCGCGTAATAGTAGGTACATTGTACAATAAGTGGGAAAAGCAACTTATTTCTCACGAATATGAATTTGTTGCGCGAACCTGGCTTTAGCTAAATCATCTGCTTTCTCATTTTCCTCTACTCTCGTATGGCCATGTACCCATACAGAGGTAACTGGATAATGGACAAAGAGTCGATCCAACGTTCCTTGGCACTCGCGTACTAATCTTGACGCTGTCCTAACGCCATTAAGGGCGTTGAGAGCGGCCTGGCTTTCCGAGCAAATGCTTACTGGGCCTACTTTGCCATTTCGCACAGGCTGAAATGGCAAACACTTCAGCCTGGAAAACCGTTGATTCTTTTCACAAGGAGTAGGTTAATCGGGTTCGGGATCCGAAAGCACCCGCACCCGTACTTTTCGCTATCTTGGATCCGTCGGTATACCAAACCAGTCCTTTGACAGCTGTTGGGAGAGCATTGCGTTCCCACTCTTCCCTGGATGGAATGATCACATGATATTTGCGATCCAGATTATATTCGGACTTCATTGTGTCCAACTTATCATTTCAGTGATGACAAGCGACTCCTGAAGCCCAAATAAAGCGGTCGAATGTCCTTGCCCAGGATGTTTGAATGACTAATACTCGTTACTTCAAAGTCTTTAGGCGCCTCTGCACCTCTAAATGAAGCGGATACAGTCCCGTCAGCACCTTCAGAGCAACCATCGCTTCAGTGATGCTCAAGCACGGTAATCTTTAAATTTTATTCAGTTTTGACCTAGCACTGGCTGTTTCAGTACCAGTGGCCAGGAGTACTTAGGAGTCCTTGGCTTTCAGCCTCAGATTTTCAAACTTCATCCAATGTCTTAAAACTAACACTTACAGTCGTCGAGCGGTAATATATTATCTACTAAAACTAATCTAACGTACAATCTAAATTTTGCTTGCAAATTTTACTACAACCACTCAAATGCGTAGTGTTCACAGTGTAGAATATTAATAAGTTTATACTGTAAACTAACAAATATTATGTTAACTAACTTTTTAGTTATTTACTAGACGTAGTTGTCCATGTAATAATAGATCAATTTGATTTAAAAGAAGAATAGATCAAAAAATTTTCGTTTCGTTGCACTAATCCAATACACAATCACAGAGATCTGGGATATCCCACAGAGTGAAGTGGGCTGTGAACCACTGAGGTGTTGTCTAGCACAATAACGTCTGAAAAACATGTGCAACAGCTATACAAGCCCGAAAACTTATAATCTTGGCCAGTTTAAAATGACAAAAATTTTCTGTCCCTGCACAGAGTACAGTTAAGTCGTCTAGTATGTTTGCTCCCCAGCTCCTTAAGAAGCAACTTTTTATTATGGGATTAAAAGAGAGTCCTCTTTACCGCAGATGTGGCTCGGAGGACGAATCTTTTGTTGCATTGAATCCACCATGTTCTGGCGACGCACTGTCCTCCTTGAGACACACTGTTTAAGATCTCCGCTAACAATAGTCTCGAAGATATTAGAAACGCAGACTTTTGACGTACGATGCGAACTTGAATCTCAGTCAACATCTATCATTATTATTATTATTATTAACTCCTGCATACAAAATGAATTATTGAGAGCTAATATGAAAAGTTATTATCAATATGATTAATTTCAATTCCACTCCAATATTCGAATGTTATGAAATGTGTGACAAAAAATATTGCATCAGTAGAGTTTAAATAAGCCGATCGCTCGAATTTTTTTTTTTTTAAAACGCAGATTGTAATTTATGTCGGTTTTAAAATTATGTACTTATATTATTACATCGATCGTTAACAATGATACATATATAATACAATCCATTTACATACATAAGTTTTTCATATTTAGTTGTTTCACACTTCCATGAAAATGTAAAATATTTTTGGCGTTCTTCCAATAATTAATACACATTATAGATATACCTGATGATGGTTTGAATCCAGCGACACTCAACTATGTGAATGGCTTAAAACCGCTGCTAGTTTCTGTTCCACTATTGTAATAATATGTTATACATGTCTGTGGATAACCATTCGATAGATAGAAACCTTTGTTACCATAAAGTGATGTACATGTTACTGTAAAAGCTCGAACTGCGACAAGTGTTGTCTTACATGTAAATCATAATATGATTTACAAATGATGGCAAGGATGGTAAAGATTTTGCTTGTTTTGATAAATATTAAGATTTTTACTGACATTTTGTAAGGGTCGTTATTACTAAAAAGAGTACAGTATACAACTTAGAAATCATGGTAGAACCTACCTACGATGGGGGGCACCCCAGGTGGTCTCAAAACTCAGAAAAATTTGAAAATTATTTTTTTTTGCAAATGGTCAGTTTTATTATTTTTTCTACTCCTGTTGAAGAATACACTCATTATATTACTGTTAATGAATCTGTTAAAGAAAAAGTTAGGCATTATTCAAAGGTGTGGAGGAATGATCATTACTCAATACCTTTTTGACCAATGAAATCACAGTATTAACCATTATTCAATGGGTTTGCGATTGTTTTGTGAAAAATGTATGTATCAAGTTTTAATTTTATATATGTTGTGTAGTAACGAGCAAGTAAACAAAGTAGATTGTATTTTGTTTTGATCGTTTTATACATATTAGTACAAACATTTAATGAAATAAGAAATAGTTAAAAATTTGATTTAAAAATATTCAATTTTACTTAAATCAAGAAGGAAAAAAGTCGTAGAAAAAATATCGTCGGGGATAGTGCAAATTCGCGTATATACTATACTAGCTGTGACCCGTGGTTTCACCCACGTAAAATTATCTTAACTATTGGTCAAATGATCAATTTTAAATTAGATATTCGGAAATAATACCTGGCTCCGCTCGTCAAACGATTCTAAAGTAGCAATTATCTGCATATTTCAATAGCATGGGTAAATTCCGCACCCTTATGTAGCTAGATACCCGTATCAATAGGTAGTTTTAGGAGTATTTCCATTTTAAGCCTTGCTTGGGGCACCAAGATAGCAGGGGACAATTTTAATATCACAATTAATTTGGGGCTTATTTGATGGCCTTGACGGACAATTCTGACCTCGAGGTTCATTCAAATTTGATATTCTAAAATTCTGAGCATAATTCTCGCCTAATAACCCTAAATTAACCGTATTCATATTTCCATAGCATATTTAATTTTCATAAAATATTTTCAAAATCCAACCGTTTAATCTTAATTCTATTAGATAGTGCTGGGGGTTAATTTTGATGTCACTTTACATTTAAATTAAATATTCTAAATTTCTTTATAAAATCAGTTTCTTCTAGTGTTTCGCTCCGTTCGTCCAATGATCTTAAAATAGATATATATGCATATACCTGAGACCCGCGGTTTCACTTGCATAAAATTATCTGAATTATAGGTAAAATTTATATAGGTCAATTCAATCATATATATTACAAAATTCTGTGCAAAATCAATTATTTATAGCACTTGACCCTGCTCGCCCAATGACTCTAAAATGACTATCTTCATATTTTATTAGCATGGCTAATTTCCGCACCGTAAGAACTTAGTATAGTTACTATACTAACAGTCTTAGAATTGCTTCTATTTTAGGCCCTTCAAGGCACCAAGGCCCCAGGAAATCATTTTAACGTCAGTTTCATCTTTCACAGAGATCTCAACAATACTTGAGTAAAAATTGTCAAATTTCTTCAGTTTTTTAATTCGCTCTCTGTTTGATGCAACTGACGGACAATGTGACCACACGTCCATTTAAATTTGATATTTTGAAATTTTGTACAAAATCAGTTCCTTATGTGCTTCGCTTCGCTCGCTCGACGACACAAAAATATTATTCATATTTTCAAGTCATATTCATATTTTTATAGTACGTCTAATTTTCATAAAATTTTATCAAAATGAGTCAAGTGGTTTAATTAGAGTATAGAGTTGTTTAATTCGATAGCGCTGGATGATTCATTCCAACTTCACCTTAATTTCAAATCAAATATTCTGAATTGGCTATATTCATATTTCAATAACATGTCTAATTTCCATACCTTGAGATCTTATCGTAGGTAGTTAGATATGCATAGTGACAATTTCAAGAGAACTGTAATTTGTGAGACATTTTGAGATCCCAGGGTCTGGAGAATATTTCAGAATTCACATTAATTTATTTCGGAATCTCTGTAATATTTGAGAAAAATTTGGATAAGATCCGTTTGGTCGTTTATTTGGAGGGTTTTTTGGGTCCGCAAAGCTCACGGGGGGTTTTTATCCTCATGTCGTTTTTCAGAAACTCAGTACTATTTGAGAAAAATTTTGTCAAGATTCGTTCAGCCATTTATTTTGGGTTTCTTTGGAGAGCCAAAAATTTGGTAACGATACGTCCAGTTGCTTACTTTAGGCTTTCTTGGGGGTTCTCAGGTCCTACAGGATAACTTCAACTTTGATCGTCTTTTTTTGGATTCTTATACCAATTTTACCTATAGTTTTGTTATATCATTTTTTTGATACCTGCTACCGTTTTCTCGAAACTACTGAAGACAGATAAGTAAAGTCCATATTTCATTTTTAATATCAGGATGACCGAGCCCGGCCCGATGGAAATTTCATCTTTATGGAATTTGCTGAGAAGAGCAGACACACATGCCAATTGATGATAACTGGACAGTCCAGTTGTCTATTTTCTTTAAAGGATACAAATATTTTGCATAATTTTTTAACCTAAGATTCCCAAATATTTTACTAATTTATCATAGGAGATGAAGGTTTAAAAATAATAATTCTACATTCTTCCGTAGAATAAACTGTTTCTTTATTTTCTCTTTTTCCAAAAATTTTTCGGTATCTTTTATAGAGAAAATAAAGAAACAATTTATTCTACGGAAGAATGTTGAATTATTATTTTTAATCCTTCATCTTCTATGATAAATTAGTAAAATATTTGGTTACAAAATTTCAGATTATTACAATATCCCAATAAAACGATATTGGATACAAATAGTATTTTGCACAGTAAATAAGTAATTTCATAGTAGTCACAGGTAAAAAATATTATTGATAGTATCTCTAGGAATATTTATTAATACTTATAGGGTGAGAGTGCTAAAAGTCGGCCACTTAAACAATTGATGATATGCAGAATTCTGAATTTTGAATTTACGCGTATTTTTGTCATCTCTTTAAGTACTTTTAAGTATCGCCTTTCTAACTAAATAGAGATTAAATTTCTAAATTAATAAACAATTACAATATTTTAATTTTTATCTTTAAAAATGTATTTCCCTTAAGTCGGCCACCTGTGCCCTAAAGTCGGCCAAAAATGTTCCTAAGGTCGGCCACCCGGATTTTTCATAATAGAAATGAATTACCTGATTGTAGTTGATTACAAGAGTAAGGAAAACGTTTAAAGAAAACTCTTTAGCATTAAAATATTTTATTAATTTAAATTTAAACTAAAATAGAATTATAAAAGAACATTTTTAAATATTTTTTAATCAATAACAACATTACATATTAATATTAAATAAACTGATAATTTTTGGCAAAAATAATATTAACGTTCAATAATTATCGTAATTTGTAGTTTCTAAATTACAAAAGATGTAATTTAATTACATTATTACGATTACTTTTGCTTAAGACATAAATATGCATAAAACTGCTATTATCTGAATTAAAGCAATTTCGATTGTTAAAAGAGGAAATTAAGGTCAAGTTGACAAATAAATTTTTTGTTATGTCAATATTGGGACTAACAGAGCCTGATTTAATCAGTTATAATCACTTTATGATAAGTAATTCGATATCGATAATTTTCGATAACGAAAAGTAGGTTTTAATATTTGCAATACGTTTGGAATACCCATAACTTGCTTCGCTTAAACCTTCAAAAATTTCGTTATTTTTTCGCTACGACGCACCGTTTACGAGATATTTACGATCAAAAGTTTATGTTTTCGAAAAGTAACGAAATGTAATTTTTTTAAAAATATGTTACTGCTTACCAACTCAATCGGACTAATTGGGCCTAAATTAACCAGTTATAACCAATTTTTGATAAGTAATTCGATATCGATAATTTTCGATAACGAAAAGTAGGTTTTAATAGTCGCAATAAGTTTGGAATACCCATAACTTGCTTCGCTTAAGCCTTCAAAAATTTCGTTATTTTGTCACTACGACGCACCGTTTATGAAATATTTACGATCAAAATTTACGATTACGAAAAGTATCGTTTAAATACAAATAATAAAAAACATTTCGATTTTAGAATAGCGTAACTTCAGAAGCACTTATTATGACCACTACCTACAACTAGTGTGTTAATAATAATAATATGTACATGAAAAATAGTTTGCTGACGGCCTGGCCGACCTTAGGATTTCTTCACAAATTTTATCCCTAATGTCGGCCACCCGTTTATTTTTTAAATTTCAAACGATAAACGTTTTAAACAATTTCTAACTTCTTTGGAGGTGTATAATGTCATCAGTTTCATAAATTTAATCGTTACTGTTAAAAACTTTAAGAATAATTGCTTATTTCCCGCACTGACTAAACTTACAAATTATAGAACGGCCGATTCATTTTCAACACAAATTGCCATTTATCAATCGATTAAGTGTAATAAAACACTAACTACTTGACAAAAAATATTCATTTTAGAAATCGTACATCTAGAATAGGTGAACCTTTTGTTTCCATGTGATTTCCAAGCATTTTTTATTTCTTAAGGCCTTATTTTAAAAAAAAAAGCAACAAGTGGCCGACCTTAGGGCACCGGCCGACATTAGGCAATCCCACCCTATACAAAAATCTCAAATTACAATTACTTAGCAACTATCTAAAATTTTTACGATTTTTTGATAAATTGGCCACAGACTGCTGTATTACAGTAATAAAAAATTAATATCTTACGGTTTTTCGTAAATTTCGACGGTTAGACGAAAAATTTTGCAAAACCCGTTCTTAGCGAGCGCCTACGACCCAATAGGGACCTACATGCCAAATTTCAAGTTTGTAGCTATTGTAGTTTTGGAGATTTCTATATAGATGAGTGAGTGAATGAGTGGTATTTCTCTTTTATATAATAGATACCTACGCAGATACGGTAAAGACTGCGTATCTACATTAGACCTGACCACATACGCGGGATGGCCGACAGTAGATCTGCGGTATTGTTATTGGGCCATTCCTTGCTCTCCGTTAGTCGAACAAAGTATCTATCAAAGAGGTAGTTGCTAATCAGGTTCCTGCGTTCACTGCCTGCGAATTTTTAAATTCGCTACATTTGTCAGATACGCGGAATTATCCAATGCTGCTTACGCGTATCTGCACTATCCCCGACGATATCGTATTCTACTTGCTAGCAATGGCTATTACTCATTCAGATGCATTACGACACTCGCCTCGCAAGCGCGGCTCGTGTTGCAAATTCATGTTCGTGAGTAATAGCTATCATTACCAGCTCGTTGAATAATATTATTGTCATGTATACCCATATGAATATTATCAAATAACTACTATTTCTTGCTATTATAAAGAAGGAGAGACATCGCTAACTCTGCAAACCACCTATTTTATAATATATATATATATATATATATATATATATATATATATATATATATATATATATATATATATATATATATATATGTATGTATGTATGTATGTAATTATATATTTAAAAACAAAATGTAAAATAAGCAAATACACTAGTATAGTTTAATTTGATGATATTGATAACCAAAAATTAATTGTAAGCTAAATAACATTAATTTTATATCATTCAAACAAAATATACTTAATAATAAACATATCTGAAATATATTAGAAATACTATGTAGAATTCATGAAGTGCACACAATTTTATTTCTGTGAACCAAATTAACTTAAACATTAGCTCAAAGAGTCATATCCTGTAAGAAAAGTCATGAAAATGATAGCAAAATAAACTTACTTCGTAAAAATGTTCGTAGTATTTTCTCTTTGCCACAAAAAACATGCAAATGATACACAAACACTGTTTTGTTTTTTGAATCAGATTAATGTAGTTACTAATTAGCGGCTCAGAGAGCCTTGCCATTTACTGGAACTGTCAGGAACATATATAAAGTTGTCCCTTTAAATACACTAGTTTGTAAATAAGACGTAACTAAAAATTTGAATAACATTTGGGAAATTCTAATATTTGAATAACGGCTATTATAAAATATGTAGATAACTGAGGTTAATTATATAAGTTTCTTTATAAGTGTATTATATAAATGAATAAATAGGTAGGGCGTCACACCTATTAGATATGTGGAAATCCCAAATGTAAATTCCAATTTTTTGTGCGGGCAAAAAGACTCTGTTGGAACTGGAACAATTTTTAAGGTTGCGAAAATTCCATTCCCTAAAATGATAGTTAGTATCCCATGGGACTAAGACATTTTTTTACAATATAAACAGTACCTATGCTAAATGTTGACGCAAGTAATAAATAGATCAAATTTCATCAAAACCCGTTCAGTAGTTTTTGCATGATGCGTGTACATGCTCCAAATTGTTTTTGTATTTTCCCGAGGGAAGGAGACATTTCTCGGCAATAAAAAGTATCTTGGGTATGTGTTGATCCAGATAATAAGTTAACACCAGATTAAATTTCATAAAAATCCGTTCAATAGTTTTTGCATAATGCGAGCATATGCTCAAAATAATTTTTTTATTTTCCCGTGGGAATGAGGCATTTTCCTGGAGTAAAAAGTACCCTAAATATTGACCCAGGTAATAGTTAACATCAGATCAAATTTCGTCACAATCCGTTCAGTAGTTTTCGCGTGATATGTGCACATGCTTAAAATAATTTTTGTATTTTCCCGTAGGAATAAGACACTTTCCTGGAGTAAAAGGAATCCTAGATGTTGACCCAGGTAATAAGTTATCACCACACAAAATTTCACTAACAGACAAAAAAAATCGCTGTTTTGATATCTAACTATCTAAATCGATATTTAACTATCTACTATAGGTCCAGTACAATTTTCAAAAAATATTAATTCATGTACAGACACGGTCTCGTTACAGTATTATTATAATTATGTAATAGATAAAGTAAAACGTAAAGATGTGTCACAAACCTTATAATAGAAAAGAAAAGTATTTCAAAATATGGGTAGGTTGATAATTCGTATATAAGAGTATGCAATAAAAGTGACCCTTTTCAAAAAAAAAAGATTTAAAAAATTTTCAAAATTTTATTGTTTTATGAGACCACATGTGAAGCCCCCAATCCCATATAAGTTTAGCCGAAATTATGAATTTCAAATTTACGTCTGGAGATGTGCTAAAAAAGTCGTCTACTATGAACAAATATTATACAATCAATATTTTAAAAACAACTAATGCGAAATTTGAAGTAATTAAGAAAGAAACGAGTAAATGTGCTATTGAAACTTCCTAGTGCCAGGGCCGTGGAGCGAAATGGCAAGCAGAAATAATTTTAAGCTCCTGGCGAGACTTAATAACAGCAGGAAAGATCTGTTACATTTTAAGTAAAATTTCTCATAACACCGGAATAGCATTTAAAACAAAAAAGCAAGAAATTTTAGGCTCTGGGTGAGATTTAATAAAAGCAGAAAAAAAAATATTAGACCGCGGAACTCACAATTATTAAGAAATTATTTCATTCAACAGTGACCAATATTTCCTGTTTTTATGAGGTCTCGCCACGAGCCTAAAATTGTTCGCTTATTTTAAAAAAAAAATGCCGTTCGCTGTTATAGACAATTTTACTTAAAATGTTACAGATTGACTATTGTTGAAAGAAACATTTATTAACAGCTGTGAGTACCGCGTACTGATAGTAATTTTTAAACAATAATTATGTCCTAATTAACAATATATGTCCATGCAAAGAATTTAATGTTGGTAAATTATTTTTAAAATAATGTGTTTCGATATATCCATCCATGACGATACTTCACTACTGCTGCGGCTGCTAGCTTAGCGACATGAAGTTTAATTGTTAATTTCTTGTTTTTCTTTTATGTAGTCCACACTCCCAAAAAATTTTGCCTAAATTTGTCCAGTTAGAAAAGATTAACTTAATAATTATTGCACTATGTCCCAATTAATTCCCTTTTACTTCTATGTTTCGTATAATATTTAAATTACACAGGATAACTGCTGGAACTGTCTTCTTTAATGTGTACATATCGCGCGTACTCTTTTTCAACCTCGTATATCAAAAACTGCATGTTTTAGGACACACAAAAAACATTAAATATTGTATTTTATTAGGTTTTTTTTATGTGTCCAAAAATTGGGACTTTTCAGATACGAGGTTGAGAAAGAGTACGCGCGATATACAAGGAATAGAATACAATTTAAAAGATTGTTCGTTAACAATGACTCTGCCTGATGTAAAAAACGGGTATTTATCGATACTTAATGAAATTTTCCGGGTAGTAAATAAAACCGGCAAATATACCAAATATTAACACAGAGTAGCCACCTTCAAAAAAACGGAAAATCGGGAAAATTCAGGGAAATTTGTAATATTTGACTAATTGTGGGAAACTGTTTTAAAATACGTACATTTATGCATATATAAATTTATCAAGAAATCAAGAAATTTATTAACCTATGTACACAGAAATTGAGAAAAAAAATGTTTAAAGTTATTCACAGGTTAATGGAAGGAAGCCGTATTAAAACTATTCGTTTTGCTGATTATATGGAAAATCATAAAGATCCAAATAGGTTAAAAAAGAACCTTAATAAATTAAACTAATATCGGACGATAAAATTCACGAACTGAGAAAACCTGAGATTATTGAACCAGTATTTATACATTATACAGGGTTAGTCAAAAGTATGGAAATTGTGAAAAATCTCAGCGAGAAAGCATTTTTAGGATAAATGATGGTAACAAAGTTTCAGCATTTTTTACGGCGCATCCGATGGTGACCTTGACTTTGACCTCAAGGTCAAGGATCAAGGTCATATCAAAGTCAACTCCGTTTTTTTAAAATAGCAACCCCCCTTTTAAACCTCGGAAATGGAAAGAGCGGAAAATTCTGCATCCGAATATGACCTTGAAGTCAGTGATCAAGGTCAAATTAAGGTCAAATGCCGATTTTTACTGTAATTTTTAATTGAAATTTCTACTGTCATTTTTTTTAATTTTGACGTTCCATAGTAAGTGTAGATAGGATGTAGACCTGCGCAGTAGGTGTAGCCAAAATATAGACTAGGTGTAGATAGAATGTAGACGTGCGCAGTAAGTGAATTAGGGAGGAATGAGGTTGAAGGAAGAATAAAAAAATGAAATATTTCAAAATTACCCCATAAAATCGTAACTTTCAAATATTGGACTCTATAGGCTAACTTGTTCGTCTAATATGTTGTAAGGTTACAATTTTATGTGATTACTTTGAAATATTTCATTTTTTTATTCTTCCTACAACTTCATTCCTACCTACTTCACTTACTGCGCATGTCTACATCCTACCTGCACCTCAGTTAAAAATTACAGTAAAAACCAGCATTTGACATTAATTTGACCTTGATCATTGACTTCAAGGTCAAATTCGGATGCAGAATTTTCTGTTCTTTCCATTTCCGGGGTCGAAAAGGGGGATTTCCATTTAAAAAACGGAGCTGACCTTGATATGGCCTTGATCCTTGACCTTGAGGTCAAAGTCGAGATCACCATCGGATGCGCCATAAAAAATGCTGAAACTTTTGTCACCATCATTTATCCCAAAAATGCTTTCCCGCTGAGATTTTTCCCCGTTTCCATACTTTTGACTAACCCTGAATATTATACATTATAATATGTATGAAAATACAACTGCCGACGACAATGAAGAGATTGTGAGCAAAGGAGATGATGATGCCGACGAAGGCATTGTAGATAGGGAATTATACTTGGGACTTTATAGCAAATGTTAAAATAGACTATAGCGTTGAATAGCAAAATTCTAGAAAGAGCCAAGTAAAATTATATTCACTCTACAAACAAATTGATGAAATCAAAAAAATGCAAGCATTTTCGACTACTGTATACTCTCAGATGTTAAAATTTACTTAAATTCTGAGAAATATGCGAACATAGATTTGATTTGGATTTTAATAAGCTTAATTGCTCTTGAACGATTATTCTTTTAGTAGTTTTTCGCGGAATGTTTTGGAAATATTATCACATTTAGAACACTTTAATGTTAAAAGGTTAAATTTTGTCAAAAATTTTAAAAAATTTTAAAAAATTTTTAATTTTAATAACTTTTTTCTGTTTGATAGATTTTAAAAAGTGTAAATTATTTTATATACACTGTGAAAATTGAGTGTAAAATTACTACTATTATAGTCGCAATATTACTATTATTATAATAGTAAAATTTACCAGTTGGTAGTAAATTTACGCCAAAAAATATTTTTTTCGTCCTTTTCGTAACTGATATGTAATTACGGTTATTTTACACAACTAGAAATGTATTCGTAGATATATCTGTGATTTTACTGCAATAATTATGTAATATTACATCTTTTGGATGTAATTTACCGGTGTCACGTGATTGATTCTGCGCAATTGACGGCGTCAGTTGAGTTGGTTTGTCCATGTTTGCATTTTAGTACTATAATTGTGGAATAATACATTTTTAGATGTAACTTATTGGTGTCACGTGACTGATTCTGCGCAATTAACGGCGTCAGTTGAGTTGGCTTGTTCATGTGTGCAGTTTACTACTATAATTGTGTAATATTACATCTTTTGGATGTAGTTTATTGGTGTCACGTGATTGATTATGCGCAATTAACGGCGTCAGTTGAGTTGGCTTGTTCGTGTTTGCAGTTTATTTTATTATATATTGAAGGTTAATTTTATACAATGTAGTTTCATAACGTAACTGCTTTACACAATTAAAATTGTAAAAAAGTCAGTAGTTACTTTTGGAGAGTTCTGGATCCTCCATCGCTCCATTCGATTTTTTGAGCGACCTCGGATGGAGGGAAAGCTACCGGGGCAGTTCTAGAAGCCTCTGGCGGTGAGTGGAGCAAAATTTGGTCTCAAACCTAACGACATCTAGTAAAATTTTGTCTAACCTAACCTAACCAAAGAATTCAAAATTTCCCTAATTTATGGTGCAGCCACCTTCGAGCCCTGTAAATTCACTACTAGATGGCGCTCGTAGTCTGGATAATAGCGATCCCTGTGTGTAAGTTTGAAAAATTGTCAATAGATGGCACCGAAAATCCTTTTTGATAGTTAAAAGATGGCGTTGCTAGTCTGAACCACCGGGAACTCTGTACCTTGAATCATAATTTTATCATATTTTTATCTGAAAACAGGCTTAAACTCGTACAAGTTGACAGCTGACATCATTAAAAGGAATACTGATATCAAATAGCGAAGATTTCTGTCTAATATGCGAAAATGAAGCAACAGGTTTTAACCTGTATGGCTACATAAAGTGTATCGTGCTATTTTTCTGCTATAAAAGACCGTAGTATGACTTTTCAATTACAATTTTGTTCGAAACTTTAGTAAAAACATTAAATCTTATTGTTGTAAATTTTCAATTGTTGTGTTTTCAATTAATTATTGCCAACAATAGACTCCATTACTGCTAGAAACAGAGACTTAATTCAAAAAATGGCGGGAAATTTTATGGACGAATTGAACCATCTTGGTGCAGTTAAACGATGGATTAAACTTTCTGATATGGAAATTGGGAAAATATATAAAATAATGGGAGCAAGTCAACTGCCATCAAAATTCGATTCATCGAAAATGAAGAGAATATTGGAATTTACGCACAGGGATCGTCATTATCCAGACTGGCAGCGACATCTAATAGTGAATTTACAGGGCTCGAAGGTGGCTGCACCATCAATTAGGGAAATTTTGAATTCTTAGGTTTGGTCAGGTTAAGTTAGGTTAGGTTAGGTTAGATAAAATTTCACTAGATGTCGTTAGGTTTGAGGCCAAATTTTGCTCCACCCACCGCCAGAGGCTTCTAGAACCGCCCCGGTAGCTTTGCCTCCATCCGAGGTCGCTCAAAAAATCGGATGGAGGGATAGACGATCCAGAACTCTCCAAAAATAACTACTAAAGTCTTTAAGTGTTTTAATGAGTTTAAAAATTCAGTATTATAAAGGGAAATATCCAAAAATTATCCTTATTAGAAATTCAATATTGTATTTACTTAAACCGTATAAAAATCAAGCAACGGTGAAAGATAAGTAATTCAATTTCAGTGTGATTTAAGACAAAATTTACCTAGTGATGGTAGTGCTGTTAAAACTTACTGTGAACTATAGAATATAAATATTTAGTTCAAAAATTGAACAAAATAATGTTTAGCTTCTAAATTTTTTTAACTTTGGTGTGTGTTACTAATTCTGTGATATAATTATATGTACTTATATGTATGCACAATCTATTTTATAAATAAAATTATTTTTACAGAAACGTGTTATTTTAATTGAATTATTCCTTTGTAATGGCTATTTACAAAATTGAATATAGTTTAGGGATTACGTTGAAGTACATTTTGTAATTAAAATTATATTGTAAATATTATTCAATTCTAGTCATGATTTTATTATCTATATATCTCTTTTTAATTAAATAGTTTTTTCTTCTATAATGTATTTTCAGGACTGATGAGACTTAACATTTATATTATATTATAGTAAACGCATTATATTTTAATACATATAGGAGATGTAAAGTGTACACATTATGTGTGTAAAGTTTACATACCTATTGTGTATTGTACATCTTATTTATATGTATAATAATTACATATTTAATTCGCATTGTACCCGACAAATATGTACAGTTTACATATTTAAGATGTAATATTTTCGAGTGTACATCAGAAAAATGTACACTACAGCGCATATGTAATTTTACTACTATGAAAATAGGAAACCTATTTCCTATTATTATAGTAGTAAATCGCTATCGCTCGTGTTATATAAGTCTATCGCTCGTGTGTAATATGCAACTGACAACCTCAATCACGTAATATACTATTACTAATTTTATAACGTTTTGTAATTTACAATTATACAAATTAATAAATATTAAATAAAACTTAAATGTAATATTTTACTCGATTTTTTTGCCTAATTTAATAACCGTGCGGTTTGAGTAGGTGGCTTTATTTGGAATTAGTAAGTAAATTTTAAAGTTTTAGGGACTAATGCCGTTATAGGTCAATGATAATCCTGAGAAAAAGTCGGAGATTATAACTTCTCTTATATAACTCAATAAACGAATTTTTTTTTATTCGACGGGCCATCTTCTGATTCTTTTCTGATCTGCATTACTTTGAATTATCAGTAACAATCTGCCAAGAATTTTTGGAACGAAAATATATTAGAAGACTACTGTTAGTCTGTTTTAATGGAAACTGGTACAGAAAATTACTAATAGAAAAGTAAAACTGATCATTTTCAATATTTATTTTAATTACTGAGCCGCTGAAGAAGAATTTAAATTTTAATAAATATTTTACTGATCTTATGCGACGGAATTTCTTTCATAATTTTCTCTTTCTTAGCACCTGTGACATATTTTATTATATAGACATATTTTATTTAAATGATATAAACCATTTATAAACTAGTATAATTTAACTATTTGCAATTTTTTTCGTACCTACATTTATAGCAAAAAATCAGTATTAAATCAAGAGGAATGAAAATAGGATGAAAAGCAAAAAAATAAATTACTTTGAGGATAAAGAATTTAATTCATTACAAAAACAATCGTTTATATCAACTCAGGTTCGTAAAAGCGTTTGAGTAAAGGTTTGATGTGTAATTCAATTTAGAATTTCACATGAGGGGGGGGGGGCGATTGGGCTTTATCCGCCACTTAAAATTAAATAATTGGCAATATTTGTATATTTATTGGCGTACCGTAAAACACCCTATCTTTACCTATTAAACCTAACTTTACCATACCACACTTTACGTTAAAAAAATTAAAATTTCATAGTTTTATATATTCTGTAGCACTTTTTTTAAATGATGGAGATATTTCTAACAAACTAACTACTGGTGTTATATAAGTTTTTCTGGCATTGCCAGCCGCAATTTCTTCAAATCATTGGATTCTTTTAGTTCTTATAGTACATTTTGATTTTAAGCAAGTGTGCAAACTTTAGTTGGTATTTAAAAAAATATACAAGTGACATAGATAATTTCATCATATGAAAAGTTGCATAACCTCGTAGGTATATAAAATGATTTTTACGTTTATTTATTTGCGTATTATCGAATAATTCGTTTAGGTAAAATTATAGCAAATTTAGTAAGATTAGAGTCCTTTAACATATCCCAACTTTACCAGTCAGCGCTGCCAACAGCCAGGGTTGTTAAAAATATACGAATTGCATTATATTTTTACATGAATTGAGATATTAAATTAAAAAACATTGTTATAGGTTTACATTTATACAAAATGTCTGGTAAACATCATAAAAAGAAAATTGGTGCAAGGACATACAACTACAGACTGTAAAATCTAGCAACTGATATGGTAAAAAGTAAACAAATTACAACACTATACACTGAAAAACAATTTGGAACTCAAAGAAGAACAATACAGAATAAAATTGAGTACCTTGTTTTGGTTAAAAAGATTGTGATTTTTAAGTTAGACAATTTGATTGAAATTGAACATTGATTGATTTTGACACCAAAAAAAAAAATTAAAAAAATTTAAGTTAAGAGGTGGTCAAAACATTTTATAATGATAACTGATTAATTAATTAGTGAAATCTAATTGAAGGTGCCATTAAATAAAAATAAAAAAAAAAAAATAAAAAAAGTGGATTGAGTTAAATTAAGGGGAACCGGCTCCTCGACTACGAAGAGACGCGGCTCCTGCACTAGAGACGATGCCCCAAATTTATTTACTGTGCTGAGCCCAAACACAGTATGTAGGGACCCCTGAAAATTTGAAATATGGTTTTAAGTGTCTAAGATAGTTTTTTTTTTACTGAAGGCCCCAAATTTTTAAAAATACTAAGGCTATTTTTCTGTAAATATGGTATGTAGGAAATCGTAAATAATAATAATTTGAAAAATAAATTTAAATCTAACTTTATTTAATCTTAAATAAGTTTTTCTGTTAAACAGGTTACACAAAGTTAACAATCAAGGCATATGCTTTGACAATATTTTTTTTAAAATGGCTGAATGTGTATGAATCTTTATTGAAAGATACAAATAGTAAACAATTTTACATAACATTTCAAAATTTAAAACGTTTTAACAACATATTTAAAATATTCAAAATGGCGAATAAGTTATGTAATAATTTTAAAGAGAAATTTATATTAACTATATATAAACTTTGTTACTAATAAAAATAGAATTATACATAAGTTTTAAATACTAAATCTACATATCGCAATCTTTACCCAACAGAAAATGATTAATTAGCATTTAACTGAGGGAAACGATATTTTATATCTAGAAACATGATAATGTTTCAATGTTGAGAGATACAATTGGCATTATGGATCCAATCATATTAAATATATATATATATATATATATATATATATATATATATATATATATATATATATATATATATATATATATATATCTATATATATATATATTAAAATAATAAAAAAAATACTCCTGTCGCAGCACCTGCATAACATAGCGAATTTCCAGAGATTGGACACTGACGGATTTCATATAACAACCTGTATCTATCTACAATAGTTTAGCTATCTAACGGTGAAAATACTTTCAAAATCGGTTGAGTAGTTAATTTTTTAAAAATTTAAATTTTGCAAAAAGCCACTTAAAATGGCAAAAAGTGGCAAAAAATTTCGTTTCTAAAAATCGAACGTATCTGACTGAAGAACTCATCCACGCTTTTTTGATTTTTGGGACTATTGGGAAATTTTCTATCTCTTAAGGTGCGAATCCACCGAAAAAACATTTGCTTCAAATGTTTGTAGTTGTTTGCAAATGTTTGCAACTGTTTGCGAACACACTGTCTCCACTGAACAAACCGTTACAAACGATAATCCGTTTGCGAATGTTTGTAGTTGTTCCACGTATTCGTATTCGTATATAAATACATGTATATTATATCGCAATATGTATAATGTACATACCAATGTACATACATATTATGATACTCGTTTGTTGTTCGTACTTCGGGTATGTACTTCGTATTAACATACCGTCTCCACCAGAAAAACACAAAACGTACCAAACAACGAATTCCCTTTGATGTACCGACTTTGGACAAAAACACTGCAAACATTAGCAAACATTCGTGACGATCGTATCCACCAAACAAATTTTGTGTTCGCAAACATTTGCAAACAGGTTGCGCGCTTGGTGGATTCGTACCTTCACTGGTTACGTATATCAGTGCTGGTTACACTGGTTCCAGTAGTATAGAGACAGGTATGTTATCTCTAGTGCTCTATGGTCGCCAATATAATTATTACATTTCGAATTTATTCTCTGATTATAGCGGTTAGTTTTCTTCTAAATTCAAATTTCATTGTTTGTTGTATGCGTTTAAATGCAAGCTGTCAATATTTTTATTTTTATTAAATTTATTTTATAATTTAACCTAACTATAATATACATAATATAACAAGTAAATATTAATTATCTATATGTATTTATAATCTATAATTATGTATTTTATATACTTTTCTCTTTAAAATTGATGTTTTTTTTTCTAGATACAAGGTTTAAGGAAAGTGAACGAAAATTATTGTGGTTTTTATAAAAACTAAAGTGGCGTTTGAAGACTAAAATTAAATGAATTTTTACTTAATGTAATTTTGATTTTGGTTTAATAGAAGTAAAAATTGCTGTTATATTTGCCAGAGATTTTAAACTGGAAGTTTTATTTATAAATTGAAAGAAAAGGTACGAAGCAAAAACAAAAAAATGAAGGAAATATTTGCCTTATGAAGAGAAAAAACCAGAAATCATAAAATAATTAATTAATGTATTTAAAAAATAAATAAATAATAAAAACGTGTTTTCTTGTTTAATTTAACTAAATAATAGAATGTGTCAGTTTAACCAGCACTATTTTAAGCTAATCTAATTCTACTTTCCAATGTTAAATTATACTGTTCACGAGTTGAAATGACTGACAAAATATGTGGAAATTATAATATTTTCGGTAAAGTGCCCTGTAAACGATCAAATTTGTTTGACAAATTTGTTTGTCAAACTTCACGTTTTCATCAAACAAGAGCTTAAACGATCAAACCAAAGCTCAAACAAATTTGACAAACTTGCCCGTAGTTTGTCACACTAGCGATCCCCATAAAATAATTTTATTAGATAAAACTTGGCCAAACATAGAATAACAACGTGTGAAATTTGACATTTTAGTTAAAGTGCATATAAAATATAATACCTACATGTTTTTATAAAAATGCAAATATAAATAAATGTTTTCTGTTTTTTTTTTTTTTATTTTAATTGTTATTAATTATTTGGCTTTTTTAATAATTTAGAATTTTTCTGTCAAATGAATAAATTTTGAAAATATGAATTTATGACATAATTTCAGTAAAAGTGAAAATGAAATTTTTCACCCACACTTTTGTAGTGCCAATGTACATCACTGGATCCCAATTTTCAAATGGATAGATAATTTCAGTAGCGTAGAAACTAATTATTAAAAAATTGCAAATCAAATGTGTTTATATGATAATACGTACTTATAAAAAAGATGTTTATATACGTGTTCTTCCGTATAGAAAATTGAGAAAAAACAGGTCATATAGATTTTTTTTATTTAGATTTTATTTGTAATGATTGAATTACAAAATTCAAAAGGATGTTAAAAAATGTCTGTATTCGCTATGAGCTTTTGCCTGTAATAAATCCAGCTGCTCAAAATTTTACGTAGACGTAAACGTAAACTTTTGATCGTAAATATCTCGTAAACGGTGCGTCGTAGCGAAAAAATAACGAAATTTTTGAAGGCTTAAGCGAAGCAAGTTATGGGTATTCCGAACATATTGAGATACTCAAAACCTACTTTTCGTTATCGAAAATTATCGATGTTGAAAATAACATTTTCTACAGTAAATTTCTACATATTCTTTATCATTTCTATTATAAAATTCTCAAAAATTTTAGTAGTTTTTATTTCCAGCATTTTTCTTTTATAATGACAGATTCAATTACCACGATTTTATTCGTGTAAATCGAATCCACATGTGATATACATATTCGTGTACATTGAGGACTGATGTAACTTTATATCAAATATATAATATGTACTTAAAAATCGTGTTGTTTGAAACCGTGTAATTCGGGGGAAGGGTACCCGTGTTCTTTGAGACCCGTGTTCTTCGAGTACCGTGTTCTTCGGGGGATGCCTGTAATTATCTTTTAAAAAACATTGTGTACATTCTAACATGATTCTAACTTATCTATACGCCATTGTGAATTTTTAAACAGTTAAATTAAGTATATGACGTATATATTTATATGTTGTTTCAAATCTAAATGTCTGACGTTTTTATTTCAATTTCGAAGTTTTAATTCATTATTAATTATTTTTCAATTGATTTTACGTTCTGAAATAAATAAAATATTAAAGTGAAATTATAAAAACGGTTAGTTAAGTGTTTTAAACCCAAAAATTAATTAAAAATGTTTATAAAATAGATATGTAATATATAATTCTCAAAATGGGGTACCCAACCTTAAAACTTGGATCCCAAGAAGGAACGCTTCTAGAAATAATATTTAAGGCATATAAAATATAATTTAGCTATCCTAATCTCTTAATTGGACTAATAACAATTATTTGTATACTTTTATTATGCTAATAACTTTAAAAATTCGGTGAAAAATGTTACAATTTATAACTCATGTGTTTTGAATAATGATCATCCGTCATATTAAAAATTCACGAATTCAACAAAAATTGTTCGATATATATATATATATATATATATATATATATATATATATATATATATATATATATATATATATATATATATATATATATATATATATATATATTTCTTAAATTAAGTGAGGAGGCATTAAATCTGAGGTGAATTTAAATTGAAAAATAATCATTCTATTAATATTAATTTTTTTTTATCAGAGGTTTCTTTCAGAAATAACTTCATTAATATATAAATGTCAAAACTGTTCGGACTTATAACCCCGTTCGACAATCGGGTCTTTTACCCTATATATATATACCATTCTTTTCTTGTTGGAATTTTAGTAAAGTTACGTTAAAAATGAAAATATATTAAAAGAAAAAAAAATATGAAATTACATCACCCATGTTCAGATACAAAATATTATTGTACAGAGCAGGCGACGAAAGCGTGTTTTAGCCTACTTGGAATGTACACCAAGTAATAATTACTTACCTTGTTAGACAAAAGCAACACAACATGTTACGATACTACTATCCTAATTGTATAAATACTTTACTGGGCGCTTGAAAATAGTTACAGCTTTATTGTATGTAAATTTTAAATTTTTATTAAGAAATCTTTAACTGACTATTTAATTGTCGACTGGTGACAGTTTTTTGAATAATCAAATCAAAAACCAAAGTTGAACTATTTTCTTTTAATCAATTAAGTATCAAAACTAAAAGTGCACTACTTTTTTTTATCAAAAGAGGAATAAAGAAATGTATAAGTGTTACTGGAGTTTGTGCGTTGCATTCATCATACAAAATATCGAATAATTTTAATCAATAACGAATCAATATCACCCAGCATCAAAATTGTCAATAAAATACATTATGTACTCTACGTCCGTGACAATTTAATAGACAATTGTTTTTGTTTTTTATTTCTGATTTTGTTACTTAGTCAGTTTATAATATCAAATATGTAACATTGTGTTTTATTTTTTTAAACAAAATTTATTTTTTTTTATTTCTGGCATTTTGTTTTATTAAGTTTTACTGATTTTGTACATCCCTGGTTAAAACAGCTGTATTTGACGTTTTAATAACATAATTCTATCGCAACTAGATTTATCGTTGAAAATTTCGAAATGACTGCGTATTATTGTTAGATATTATTTGGAATTCACAAAAAAATATGAATTAGTAATAATATGGTAAAGTTAGGAACTCCTCGACATTTGAGCTTGTTACTGTTTTTTTTATTTTTGACTAGTAATTTAAGTTTCTGGAAAATTTATTTATGAGTTAGATCAAAGTTTTTTATCAGTTTATTCTATTGAAACAGTTAAATATAACTAAATTAGTTCCGTCTTTATTTTATTGAAATTTGAAATGAAAATTATGGTAAAGTTAGGGTGTTTTACGGTATATTAGTGGTAAATGTACAGACATACAAATTCATCTTTCTATCCACGCAGACATTTAAATTTTTGTATTTGAAAATTAATATTTGTTCAGAATATCTGGAGAATGTCAACAGATAATAATGTAGTAACAACGACGAAACAATATCGTCAGGTTCAGCGTAAAACTAAATCGTTTTAAATAAACATATTATTGTAAATACATAACTATCCTTGTGTATTACATGTTATATGTATGTATAATGTGTATATGCATGTACAGAGAGATAGTGTACCTACAGCTACGTAACATTGTAATTTTTTGCGAATAGTTACGAGACAAAGGTTTGTGTTAGTCGGCAAAGTTAGTGCGGCATGTAGCAGCGTTCATACAATAGACCTACGGCCCCTAGGGGAATAAATTCAACTCAACAGCTCAATTAAAATACGTAAATATGAGATTAATGCACACTGATTTGTTTGTTGTTCATTTCAATATACGCTTTCATATCACTATGCATTTCTCTTTCATTCTAATGTTGTTTATAAATTGTCCCTCCTTTCCATTTTCATCCCCTATCGTTACATGTACGTGCATAGTGTACGTACATGCACCTATAATAATTGTCTACTTATATTTAAAACTGTTTGAGATATTCCTCATTTACATTTAAATGCAATACATATGCACACACACACACACACACACACACACACACATATATATATATATATATATATATATATATATATATATATATATATATATATATATATATATATATATATATACACTACAGTCGAAAAGTTTGGAAACATTAAGAAAATTCAGTAAAACTATCAGTGGATAGTTAGATTGATCATATTTATTTGGTTTAAAATATGAGTTTTAATTGGACATCTTAATCATACTTAATTATAGTAATATTGCTACGAAAAACAAATTTATGCCTAAATATTAGATTGTGGCTTCATCAAAGAAACCACCTTTTTTCTTGATGACTTGTTCAGAAATTCTGGGTCACCGTTTAAAAGATTATCAAAATATTCTTTCTCCAATTTTTCCATTCATCTTTTAGCTAGTGCTGCACTAGCTGGAAAATGATTTTTCATTAACTATCCAGTTACTTTAACAGCAGTTTTCTGTTGTATCCTTAACACGTGCATTGATCAAAAACAATATGAGGAACTACCGACAAAACATGTAAAAGTTTAGAAAACAAACATATTTTTAGTTGTTATTGTGGTACGAACTAATTTATTTTAATAATAAGCTAATTTATTAAAACGTCTAGAAAAGAAATTTTGTAAGCTGCAAAAATATATTTGCTTCCAAACTTTTGGACGGTAGTGTATATGTAATTAATGTATGTACGGTCTACAGAGTGTACACTGGGGATGTAACGAATGTCAAGTTTTCAATATTTTCCAAGATAACAACTAATTACTTTTTTTGTATAGTTACAATCACTAATGTAAAAATATTTTATTAATTAACTACACTCTAAGAAAAAAGGGTCAAAACGTGTAAAATAACTTAAATTTAGAGCAAAATTACTCCTCGCTCTGAAAATATACACTATTATTTGTGTAATATGAAAAAATTGGTGTATTTTTATATAATTACTGTTTTTTTTTTTAATATTACACAAATAAAGGTGTAACTTTGGATTGTTACAACGTTTTTGGTTTATTTTTACACCACTAAATAGCAAAACCCATGCGCGCGCATATGATTTTATGTATTTTAAAATTATCTGTTAATGGATTGCTTGCTGTATTATTTATACGTACATAAGTAATATTCTTAAAGGTTAAAAGTTATGTTTTCAAATTAGCTGAATTAAACAAAAGTATTTTTTGATAAGATATATAGTTAATGTAATTATAACGTGTATGATAAATTAATCTTTAAATATGTTGCAAAAACAGTGTTATAGTGGTGTACTGGTGTTTTGTTTTCATATGCATTGTCAAAATGGCTTCTGGAATAATGTGCAAAGAATACTGTAATATAAATTTGTTTGTTTCCAAAATGCTGTCCTGATGATACATTTAAAATATTTCAGGTAAGTTAATTTTTTTAATTTTGCTTCATACAAATAGTTATGTAATTTGATAAAAGTTTATTTTACAATTTGACTAATAATTTATTTTGGGGGGTTCTCAATTTCTGTGAAAATTAAAACATTATCTACAATTCAGATATCTTTCATTCAGATATGTCTAAAAAATTATATAATGCTTGTAAATTGGTAAAATCTGTAGTGATAAAAGGATTATACATATTTTTTTACTAAAATTTATTGACTTGGGAAACAAAATACCTACAACTATTTATCAAATTTTAATCAACAGAAATTCTAATTAATGTAGGTATATAATATTTCGTTTTTTTGTCATCGAAGATGACGTATTAATATCGTTGTGTGATTGAATTGAACACGTGATTGAATAATTATAACATTTAACAAACTACTACATTAGAGTTAACAAACAACTATAGAGTTAACAAAAAATCATAAATTAACACTTTCACTGAGATGCCCTTACTTACAAGTAAACGTCCCGAGGCCGGACCTATCGATTTTGATGAAATTTAGATATGTTGTAGAACACTAAAAAATAAGCGACACGTATTTTTCTTTATCGGCGGAAAAACGGTTTGAAGGGGTGAAATCGCCCTCCAAAAATTGGGGTAAAAATTTTTTTTTTAAATATCTCGAAAACGGTAAGAGATAGAGCAAAAGCTTAAATTGGCGATATTGCTTCTTTTTAAAGAGCTATCTATTGGTATGCAATTTGTTCAAATTGTGTCAACAGGGGTGGCTGGGGGTTAAAATTTAGGGGTTAATTTTGCAAGAAGGGGGTGACAATTAAACAATATAAAAATTTTGTTTACAGATTTGAAATCTACGTCAAAAAATTTTTATATTGTTTAATTTTCACCCCCTTTTTGCAAAATTTACCCCTAAATTTTAACCCCCAGCCACCCCTGTTGACACAATTTGAACAAATTGTATACCAATAGATAGCTCTTTAAAAAAGAGCAATATCGCCAATTTAAACTTTTGCTTTATCTCTTACCGTTTTCGAGATATTTAAAAAATTAAATTTTTACCCCAATTTTTGGATGGCGATTTCACGCCTTCAAACCGTTTTTCCGCCGATAAAGAAAAATACGTGTCGCTTATTTTTTAGTGTTCTATAATATATCTAAGTTTCATCAAAATCGATAGGTCCGGCCTCGGGACGTTTACTTGTTAGTGCGTGTCAAGAACACGCACTTAACGAATTTTTTTTTTTTTTTTTTGCTTTACAGTAATATAAATTCATAACAGGTTTAAATTGAAACGACGTATGGAAATCGAGTTTTTTAAGTAATAATAACAATGGTAATAATAATAATGGAATTTAACGTTCGTTTTTTAGACAATGGTATGTAACGGACGTCACTCACATCATTATTTCTCAACTTTTTCATGATGATATGGGCGGAGAACAAGAAAAGCGGTATAAAGATTTGGCAGGTGTCCGTCTACAACCGTCTTCTTAAGGACGATATCGATATTCATCTGGAATTACGATGCGAAATAGCAGAAAACTTTCACCAGCATATAACCGGTAACGGAATTCAAACCCTCAGTCTACCAGTTCGGAAGTGCCAGTGCCTAAGCACGCCGGGTTACTTTGCTAGTGAGTTTTTTAATCAAAATTTTAATATCTGTACATTCATTAAAATAACCTAAAAGTAATTGTGTAGCAAAAACGAAATTTTCTTAATTTTAAATTGCTGTGAAATAGTTATTGAAAAAAGAAAAAATAAATAAGCAAAAATGGTTATAAAATTAAGTAACCCTTATTTTCTGATTTGTTTAGAAATCGGAATTGGTGAAGACATCTGTGAAACCGTAGCATACATTTTCCCTGAAGTTCTAGTAATTGCAAGAGTCAGCAGAATATTGGGCGGAGGACAGGAAAAGCGGTATAAGGATTTGGTAGGTGTCTGTTTGCAACCATCTTTTTAAGGACGATATCGATATTCACCTGGAATTGCGATGGGAAATAGCAGAATACTTTCACCAGCATATAACCGGTAACGGAATTCAAACCCTCAGTCTACCAGTTCGGAAGTGCCAGTGCCTAAGCACGCCGGGTTACTTTGCTGGTGAGTTTTTTAATCGAAAATCTAATATCTGTACATTCTTTAAAATAACCTAAAAGTAATTGTGTAGCAAAAACGAAATTTTCTTAATTTTAAATTGCTGTGAAATATTTATTGAAAAAAGATAAATAAAATAAATAAACAAAAATGGTTATAAAATTAAGTAATCCTTATTTTTTGATTTGTTTAGAAAAAGGAATTGGTGAAGACATATGTGAAACCGCAGCCTACATTTTCCCTGAAGTTCTAGTAATGGCAAGAGTCAGCAGAATATTGGGCGGAGGACAAGAAAAGCGGTATAAGGATTTGGTAGGTGTCTGTTTGCAACCATCTTCTTGAGGATAATGTCGATATTCATCTGGAATTATGATGGGCAATAGCAGAAAACTTTCGCCAGCATATAACCGGCTACGGAATTCAAACCCTCCGTCTACCAGTTCGGAAGTGCCAGTGCCATAAGCACGCTGGGTCACTTTGCTGGTGAGTTTTTTAATCAAAAATCTAATATCTATACATTCATTAAAATAGCCTAGAAGTAATTTTGTAGCGAAAGCGAAATTTTCTTAATTTTAAATTGCTGTGAAATAGTTATTAAAAAAAGAAAAAAATAATAATCAAAAATGGTTATAAAATTAAGTAACCCTTATTTTCTGATTTGTTTAGAAACTGGAATTGGCGAAGACATCTATGAAAGCACAGCATGCATTTTCTGCGAAGTTCTAAGAATGGCAAGAGTCAGCAGAATATTGTTTTTCTTATATTTAAGTATTGTTTAGTTAATTTTCTTAAACTATATTTTTGATATGATGTAACTACAATTTTAATCCATAAGTTTTTAATATTATCATTGTAATCTAATTACAATTAAATTTTTTATAAGATATTGCTTAAATAATTGTGTCTGCAAAACGTAAGCATTGTAAAAAAAAGTCATATCTCAAAATTTTGACCAGTTTAATTGGCAGTTACACTGCAAAATAAAGATTACCTATGTTCATGAAAGCAAGTAAACGTTCATAATAAAACTTTTATAATCTTACTTTTTTGGAGTGTTTATTTTAAAATTTACCAAAAAAATTATTATTTTATCATACGACACACTTATATAGAAATTTAGACATAATAAGCAAAATATTTAACATCTCGAATCTTTTTGTATATAATTCCAAATTATTCTATACGTCATATTATTATAAATATTTATGTAAAAAAACCATCAATAATCTTTTTTGATTCGTTATTTTCAATTAAGTTGAATCAGTTTATTTTTTTCAGCACAATTGAATCACTCATACTGATTCAGTTGAATTGAATCAGAATGAGTGATTCAGTTGGATTAATATTACACTTTTCTGGGTGTAAACATTACTATATAAGTGTGTAAAATTACATTTTCAGGTGTACAGACGTGGTTTAAAAATACATTAATATGATGTAATTTTACGTTTAACTGCGCACTATTGCGAACTGAATGTGTAAAATTACATCTTGTTGTGTAGTTAATACACAAATAAAACGTAATCTATTACACACCTGGACCGTAATTTTACGTACGACATGTGTAAAACTACACATATGAGTGAGTAATAATTACACCATGATGGTGTAATTTTCACCTTCGTACATTACGGTTTGTAATGTTACTGTCATTATAGAAGGCATTTAATTGCCTCCTATAATAGTAGTAAAACGGTACATTTTTTTCTTAGAGTGTAGCGGTCCGTTCTGACTTCGCTCAGGTCTTTGTTTTGATTTCATCTTGAAGTTCTATATAATTTCTTGCAACGGAATTACACACTTATATATTTTATAGCTCTAGTGCGTGATGTCAATTGCCTAAAATTATCAAAATTATAAGTTTAATTATTTTTAAGTCAGATAATCCGTGTAGGAAATAAGATATTTGCAGTGATTGATCTCGCTCGTCAAACGACTCTTAAATAGAGATATTATCCGAATTAATTTTTTTGTCCCGTTTGATTATCAGTTTTAATCTCGTCCCCGGTTTTTACTCCGAGTCTTGAAATGGACTATGGATTATCTTCAATGCCATTTCCTCCCACTTCCATTTAAAAAATTCTTTATTTCCGCCCGTTCTCAAAAAGTTAACTTATCCAAATGACGCCCTCCGGGCCCGAATCTATTATTTTCTCACCTGGGATGCTAACTCTAAAGTAATCATATTCATATTTCAATAGAATAGCTAATTTTTACGCTTTGAGACCTTCCTGCAAATACCCGTAATGACAGTTGAAGATAGAGTATTTCAATTTTAGACTTTTCTTAGGGAATCGAGACCTTAACTGACAATTTTAATCACTTTTTCGAAATCTCAATAATATCTGAGATAAATTCCAAGAGCCATGCAGCTTTTTAATTTGATCCTTATTTGGAAGTACTTGTGGTCCTTTTTTGAAGCAATAGACCTAAATGATATTAAAAAAGTCACTTATTTTTTCATTTTCTGAGACGCAAAGTGATTTTCTGTATGCGTAAAGTGAGACCCCACCTATACTGATACTACTCATTTTTTTCATGATTTATTGTAAAAAAATTCTTTGTAAAAATAATCGTAAATTTTTCGTCGATGTGAACACAAATACACATATTTGGAAAATAGCGACCAGGAATTTATGAACGCAAATGTGAATAGAGATTCATTTGTTATATCTCTGATAAATAACACATCGCGTATTCAAATATGCAGGGAGTTATTGTACATAGCTATCACAGGTCAACGTGTATGAAGGACATTGCACGTAATAAAATGAAACATGATGAGATGAAAACGTTTACACATCGAAGTACGATGTAATAACTACAGTAAGCTAGAACAAGGATAACCCTTTTATATTTTTTTGTCTGAATTTCTCTAAAGTAGCAACAAATTATATTAACGTAAGAAAATATTCTTTACTAAATAGTAAACATACATTAAATACAGTCAACTATGGGTTAATGTCAGAGATGATTTTAGAATTTTTGTTTGGAGTAGGTCTGAATTTTTGTATAATATTATAAATTGTAATTTATATATATATATATATATATATATATATATATATATATATATATATATATGTATATATATATATATATATATATATATATATATATATGTATATATATATATATATACATATATATATATATATATATATATATATATATATATATATATATATATATATATATATATATATATATAAATTACAATTTTATAATATTATACAAAAATTATACATAATTTTTTTAAAGCTGAAAATTTTTTAATCTATAATTTTGAAACTGAACAAAACGTAGTCTGAAGCAATATATTTACACAATCGACTTCAGTAAATCACGTAATACGACTTAAGAGTGACTTAAGACTCAACAGTTAGTTATTTGGGGTACAAATACATTCATACACATAATTATACGTACACATGTTATACTATTTCAAAGGATCTCAAAGATCTATTTTTCTCAAATTGGTTCCATATCATCAAAGGGGCACATACAGTTTCGTCAGCGAACACGTAATAAAATTTATTGCGCCTGAAAATTTTACCTGATAAAGTTCCGGTTTCATCAGAGAAATTTTTTATGATATACAGTTTCGTCAGAACAGATGTTTAGGTATAATTAAATAAAAATCAAGTATATATTGGTATTATATGTATAATAGGTAATTTATTTAATATACATAGGTAATATAACTTTTATATTTTGAAACTATATTTATTGTCATAGAAATAGTTAATACATAATTGAAATAAAAAATAATATATATATATATATATATATATATATATATATATATATATATATATATATATATATATATATATATATATATATATATATATATATATATACAACTAAGACTTTCATTATTATGACAAATTAAAAGTACTTCTCGCACCTGTTTTTAATGTTTCGTACCCTTAATTTTGTCGCTCGACTACTCCTTGTAAGACTATTTCATTTCAGCATTGCATTTCTATACTTAGTTTATAAAATTTTAGCAGTTCCAGCACATAAGGAGTGGTCTGGCACAAAACTCAAAAAAGTGCTTAAGTGGGGGAAGTTCCAACTGCTGCTGATTGAGGGGAATAGTAATAAAAGGGGCAGTCTCATAATGGGTATTTGATTGTAATATATCTTTTCATACATTTTTTGGAAACATTTTTAATTCAGTAGACACATTTTTAATTCAGACAAAATTGATATTTCCTACTGTTACGAAGCACTGGTTTGAATTTTTCGACATCAGAAATAAAATTATCCATAAGGAATAAAACTTTGTCCACCGTGATTGTTACACCAATTCTTATGTTTAATAACAACTTATTATACGAAACACTATTTACGAAAGTACGACTTGCACTTGATTAAAATTTTTCCTGTACCAATTTTACTACAAATATAAAAGATGTTCAACTCTTTTAAGTAAATAATTGTTTTGTTACTGGAAATACCCAGTTTTATTCAAATTATTTCAATACAGAAAAATAATAGTAATAGTAAAAATATATACAGTTCATACGTATAATAAACAGCCTCTTATATTTGAAATACAGTTAAGAGCAAAACTGAGTCAACAAATATAAATTTTGGATATTTGTACTTCTTGAATATATCGATGTTTAAGTTGTGATAGCACGTAAGTGACGAACATGAAATTGAGACATCACGTATGTTAAGATGCGCGGAGTCAACCTTACAAAATTGAGCTTCCGCATAATACGTGGTGTCAAAAACATTGTTCTTCCTCATTAGTTTTTATAAAAGTACCATTTTTTCTGGATCGATAGATGCGTATTTTTAATATCTATCCATCTGCATAAAAAAAAAATTTCCAAAAAATGTCACTTACGTGCTATCACAACTTAAACATCGATATTATAAACCTTACAATCAAAACAATATTTATATAACTTAAAAGTACATTTATTGATACATAAAGTTATAAACTTAATTTAGCTTAAAAGCCTATTTTAGAATAAAATAATCATAATCACCTTTGGTTCACTTTTGCACCACCTGTAGCGAGCATCAAATAGTTAAATTTTAGTATTATGTCCACAGGCCTTTTGCCTTTCTAACAGCATCAAATCGTTTCTTAACACTTCTGACAAGTTTTTTCGCGGTAATCAGGTGACACTTTGTACCACTGTTCCTGTACACGTTCCCATAAAACATCTAAATTTAACGGAGGTGATTCATATTCATTCAAAAGTTTACTCTTCAGATATGACCATAAATTTTCAATAGGATTGAGATCACGACTTTGAGACAGCCACATCAAGACTTTGAATTTTTTTTCCTTAACCAATTTTTTACTAATTTCAAGGTATGTTTCGGATCGTTGTTATGTTGAAATATTATTTCATCTTCTGGATATGGTATGATTTCGATTGTTTCTGTTAGATGTTTCCTGAGAATATTATAGTACAATTTTTTGTTCAAATTACCATGAATTGGACGTACACCAAATGTTGTAAAACAGCCTCACAACTTGATGTTACCACTACCATGCTTTATTGTTTGAATGTAATCCTTTGGTTGTCTTTATTCTTCAGTTCTTTTCCAATTCCACCGGCGACCATCGGTACTGTACTTAATTTTAGTCTCATCGGACCAAATCACCAATATGCAGTCATCATCATCCCATTTTTAACCGACTTCAAAAAAGAGGAGGTTCTCAATTTAACCCGTACCGTAAAACCGTCTAGACCCGGACACTACACCAATCTTCAAAGTAAGTAGTTTCTACATTAACCTGCTATAATAAACATTTGTTCTTGACGTAATTAGAGAGAGAAAAACATTCTCTAAACAGCTGTACCAATAAAAACTACGGATTTCAGCTTTTACTATCTCATTTTACAGGATTACTATTCTCCAGTTTTTCAAAGAAATAAAATGTGTGTCTAACTTAGACATGTAATTTTCGTCATAATTGTCATATTGTTTTAATTTTGATATGTATGTGTTCAGAATTTTATGGCGCATCATTTAATGATGTTTGAAGTTATATTCAATGTATGATATATTTATAAAAAATAATATAAAAAAAAAAAATTAACACAAAAAGTTTTGTTGAACAGAGTCAGTTGCGAACACAAGACCATTGTGTTACCAGTCTAACGCCAATTGCACTAGACCAATAGGACTGTTATGTACAACATTCCTTTTCAGGTATATTAAATACACCACCTGCATTGAAATTTTTTAATTATTTTTTTTACAAGTTTTTCTGAATAGTGCGCGCTATTATTTTAATATATTAACATATTAAGTGTACTCTATCACCAAAAAAAATTTTAGCCAAATCGCCGACCCCAAGGCTGTGCACTCTCCTTGTAAGCATCAATAAAATGATATAATTTTTTATACGCGGGTAATTATAGTAAGTATTTGTTTTGTATAAGATTTGTAAGTATAAAATTAAAGTAAATTTTATACTTACCAGGGAGGCACGTCGCGCAGCTACCAGGCAGGTATAAAAATCGAGCATGAGGGCCGGTCGCTTGAAACGCTGTATCTTTATTAGTTTTGCTCGGATTTACTTGAAATTTTGACACAACACGCTCGACATGTACATTCAGAAAAAAAATTAAAAAAATGCAAAAGAAAAGTTTAAAAACCTTACCCCCCTCTTAAGGCATATTCAAAATAAATAGATATGTATGTATACAAATTAATATCTGTTAAGTAGCTGGCAGCCTATAGTTATTAAAAATGACTAATTTTTTTCAAAAAGGATCATTATTAAAATTTACTCTCCAAATAATTTTGAAATATTATGAGGCTGGTTCAGTTTTGCACCTGACTAGATATAGATATGTCTCTAATATTGTTTTCTATTTTAAAATAATTTGAATAAAACTGGGTATTTCCAGTAATAAAACAATTATTGATCTGACGAAACTGTATTCATAAAATGTAACCCAACGAACAAACAAAAGGTTACTTTATTGAGAAGATTAAAACTGGCGAAACTGTAATCGCCTCATCAAAGATGTAAAGAATGCATTTAAACAAAATAGTAAAGTCGCTCCTACACACTCAATCATATTGCACAAAATCCGATTTTATACAATATTATGGATCAACTGTAGATTACATTGGAGGATTGTACGATACATGACTTTATTTGTTTACAAGTTTCAATTTGTTTATTGTGTCACCTATTGTGACTATAATTTGAATTAATTTAAATTACTAATTTGTAAACCAATTATTTATTGCATCACAGCATTTTTGTTAATAAATCAAGTAACATCTTGAATAAAAAACAGTTGAATTATCGTCGAAGGAAGACTTTAATAAATTGCAAAAGCTGCTGCATAATATTATTGAGCATGTAACGACTGCTTATATGTAAAAGGGTTGGAAAGATCTAGTGTTCTGTGGGAAACCCTTTTAGCGAATTTCCAAAGCTGGAAATTCAGCTACCACAGCAGGTGTGATGACGCGACCTAAGTCCGGGACCATAACATAAATATGTTTTGAGGTCCCTAGAATACGAAAATGATATTTACAAAAATTTATATATATATATATATATATATATATATATATATATATATATATATATATATATATATATATACTAGCTGTGACCCGTGGTTTCACCCACGTAAAATTATCTTAACTATTGGTCAAATGATAAATTTTAAATTAGATATTCGGAAATAATACCTGGCTCCGCTCGTCAAACGATTCTAAAGTAGCAATCTGCATATTTCAATAGCATGGGTAAATTCCGCACCCTTATGTAGCTAGATACCCGTATCAATAGGTAGTTTTAGGAGTATTTCCATTTTAAGCCTTGCTTGGGGCACCAAGATAGCAGGGGACAATTTTAATATCACAATTAATTTGGGGCTTATTTAATGGCTTTGACGGACAATTCTGACCTCGAGGTTCATTCTAAAATTCTGAGCATAATTCTCGCCTAATAACCCTAAATTAACCGTATTCATATTTCCATAGCATATTTAATTTTCATAAAATATTTTCAAAATCCAACCGTTTAATCTTAATTCTATTAGATAGTGCTGGGGGTTAATTTTGATGTCACTTTACATTTAAATTAAATATTCTAAATTTCTTTATAAAATCAGTTTCTTCTAGTGTTTCGCTCCGTTCATCCAATGATCTTAAAATAGATATATATGCATATAGCTGAGACCCGCGGTTTCACTTGCATAAAATTATCTGAATTATAGGTAAAATTTATATAGGTCAATAAAATTCTGTGCAAAATCAATTATTTATAGCACTTGACCCTGCTCGCCCAATGACTCTAAAATGACTATCTTCATATTTTATTAGCATGGCTAATTTCCGCACCGTAAGAACTTAGTATAGTTACTATACCAACAGTCTTAGAATTGCTTCTATTTTAGGCCCTTCAAGGCACCAAGGCCCCAGGAAATCATTTTAACGTCAGTTTCATCTTTCACAGACATCTCAACAGTACTTGAGTAAAAATTGTCAAATTTCTTCAGTTTTTTAATTCGCTCTCTGTTTGATGTAACTGACGGACAATGTGACCACACGTCCATTTAAATTTGATATTTTGAAATTTTGTACAAAATCAGTTCCTTATGTGCTTCGCTTCGCTCGCTCGACGACACAAAAATATTATTCATATTTTCAAGTCATATTCATATTTTTATAGTACGTCTAATTTTCATAAAATTTTATCAAAATGAGTCAAGTGGTTTAATTAGAGTATAGAGTTGTTTAATTCGATAGCGCTGGATGATTCATTCCAACTTCACCTTAATTTCAAATCAAATATTCTGAATTGGCTATATTCATATTTCAATAACATGTCTAATTTCCATACCTTGAGATCTTATCGTAGGTAGTTAGATATGCATAGTGACAATTTCAAGAGAACTGTAATTTGTGAGACATTTTGAGATTCCAGGGTCTGGAGAATATTTCAGAATTCACATTAATTTATTTCGGAATCTCTGTAATATTTGAGAAAAATTTGGATAAGATCCGTTTGGTCGTTTATTTGGAGGGTTTTTTGGGTCCGCAAAGCTCACGGGGGGGTTTTATCCTCATGTCGTTTTTCAGAAACTCAGTACTATTTGAGAAAAATTTTGTCAAGATTCGTTCAGCCATTTATTTTGGGTTTCTTTAGAGAGCCAAAAATTTGGTAACGATACGTCCAGTTGCTTACTTTAGGCTTTCTTGGGGGTTCTCAGGTCCTACAGGATAACTTCAACTTTGATCGTCTTTTTTTTGGATTCTTATACCAATTTTACCTATAGTTTTGTTATATCATTTTTTTGATACCTGCTACCGTTTTCTCGAAACTACTGAAGACAGATAAGTAAAGTCCATATTTCATTTTTAATATCAGGATGACCGAACCCGGCCCGATGGAAATTTCATCTTTATGGAATTTGCTGAGAAGAGCAGACACACATGCCAATTGATGATAACTGGACAGTCCAGTTGTCTATTTTCTTTAAAGGATACAAATATTTTGCATAATTTTTTAACCTAAGATTCCCAAATATTTTACTAATTTATCATAGGAGATGAAGGTTTAAAAATAATAATTCTACATTCTTCCGTAGAATAAACTGTTTCTTTATTTTCTCTTTTTTCCAAAAATTTTTCGGTCTCTTTTATAGAGAAAATAAAGAAACAATTTATTCTACGAAAGAATGTTGAATTATTATTTTTAATCCTTCATCTTCTATGATAAATTAGTAAAATATTTGGTTACAAAATTTCAGATTATTACAATATCCCAATAAAACCATATTGGATACAAATAGTATTTTGCACAGTAAATAATAATTTCATAGTAGTCACACATAAAAATATTATTGATAGTATCTCTAGGAATATTTATTAATACTTATATACAAAAATCTCAAATTACAATTACTTAGCAACTATCTAAAATTTTTACGATTTTTTGATAAATTGGCCACAGACTGCTGTATTAGAGTAATAAAAAATTAATATTTTACGGTTTTTCGTAAATTTCGACGGTTAGACAAAAAATTTTGCAAAACCCGTTCTTAGCGAGCGCCTACGACCCAATAGGGACCTACATGCCAAATTTCAAGTTTGTAGCTATTGTAGTTTTGGAGATTTCTATATAGATGAGTGAGTGAATAAGTGGTATTTCTTTTTTATATAATAGATAAATTCTAATTAATCTAATCCAGTCTAACCTAACCAAGCCCGAATTAGGATGCTCAAAGGCAAAAACAAATTAATCTAATCTAACCTAACCTAACCTATATATATATATATATATATATATATATATATATATATATTTATTTATGTATATATATATATATATATATATATATATATATATATATATATATATATATGTGTGTGTGTGTGTGTCGCCACGATAACTTTCGAACGAAACGTTTAGGCTTATGAAATTTTGTGTGCGAACTGAAATCCGAACTGGCTTGGCTAAGTTCGTTAGCTAGACACATCGGATGCCCAGAAGTAGGTTCTCTGACCATTTTTTATCATTCGATCCTATCATTAGACAGTTCGATTTTTACATCGTTGAAAAGCCAAAAAACAATTATGAAGAAAATATTCTTATAATTTTCTTTCTATTTTAAGTATTTTTCGAGAAAATGTAAAATTTCACATTTATATTAATTTGCTCTCTTTGTTAGTCTAATAACTAATTTATATTTATGTCTCAGTTCTTTATGAAATATAAAAATATTTTCTATTTAATTCAATTTATTTCCATTTACTTCATTTCTAAATAAAATGTACCAGTAACATGGTTTAATGCACTTTCTTGCATTTTCTCCATATTTTATGTGATATTTACATATTTCTGAATGGAATTTAGAATTAAAAATATGTTTGGAATAGTCAAAATTTTCTTTTTTCCTTCTGTTTCTATCGAAATTTTGCCTCTTCTTTAAATTCTTCAATTTATTCTTGATGGCATTTATTTCATTACATAATTCTTCAAGTTTTTCATCTGTTAGTTTAATTTCATTGATTTCAACTTTTCTTGAAGAATCATGTATTTTATCTGCCAATTTACCCAATTCATGCAATTCCATATTTTCTTGGACATACAAGAAAGGCAATATTTTTTGTGGTACATGTTTAAAAAATATTTGTTTAAGAAATGAATCTTCCAAATTCAGGTCATATGCGAAAAATTGCATTTTATTAATTATCTCTGAAGGTTTCAGATTCTGAAAATTCTCTGTTATAAATAAGGAAGAAAATTTTTCGGTTTTTGACATAACATATTTATTCTATAATTCATTCCTTATTCTCTCATATTTGTTTTCAATAGCTACGTCAGTAATTATGTGACGTACAGCTTGACTAGCCTCTACATCGAGAGCGAGAGTAATTAAAAAATATTTATTGTCTTCATTGACAATATTTTTCAATTTAAATAAAAGATCACATTTGTGCAACCACAATTCTACGTCACCTCTGTCAAATTCCGGTAGATTTTTAAAAATAAAATTTACTCTACCGTTTTCTGGGGTGACTGGTACATATGTCATCTTCGTATTATTCTTTTTTGGCATAATTATATTTTACTTTTGAAAACAAATATGTCAGAATATAATTATAAATGTTTTAATAATAAATAAATATTTAAACGAATTACCAAATCACGTCGTTGGTCACCAATTATATAATTATGGTGCGTGTATGTGCGTATTTATCGATATTTATTAAGAGAAATTATAATTCGGTTGTCAGTCCAAATTCATGTATTTTTCTCTCTGTTATCTGTTACCAAGATTATTCTCCCAGCATACTAATATTTTAATTTATAATTTTATGCACGGCAAACTATGTAATTATGTGCCGGTACAGTTTTACACAGTGATAGGCCGGCCCACGACATGTCTCGTAACCCATTTGTACCTATACAGAATATTCCGTTTGGCTACGGCCACGTGCAGACTTTTTGTACATTTGACGCCCTATAACTTTTGAAGGCCAGGTTCTCTATGAACGTGTCCACTGAAAAAGTTGGACTACTAGACTAGGGCTATCGATCGGCACCGATCTCAACCTTGGGCGCTAGGAGGTAGCTCCCCATATAGTTTTGCCCATTGTCCTTTATTTATTTAAAGAAAGATATCCCTTTATTTTAAAAATTTTTTGTTCAATAGAATTTTTACACTTAAATATGACACACTTCATATTTTTTCTGTTTAAATTTTACGGGTTGATTAAAAACAACAATGATACTCATTATGACGTGAACCCCATGACGAACAGTAACAGATTAAATCACAAGCGGTGTAAATTGCACAACATTGCACCTTACGAACGACAGATTTTTATATGTACCTACACTGCTTCTATAATGTTCTGTGCTTTTACCCTTGCTCAAATGTTAAAATATCCACTAAAATAGTTTTATTCATTAGTTTTATATTATTCATTTCACTCATTCGTTTCGTAGTTGAAAACTAGCACCTATGTAATATGTACAAATCTTTGCTGCAATTTAATGAACCCTTATGGCACATTCTATCTATAATACCATACGAATCCTTTTATGGTGGGGTTTTCAGAGATCCTAGTAAAAAGAAAAAAATATCGATATGCTGGAATATGCCAAAAATCGTAGATGATGACGAAAAAGTCCAAACAGTCTATTTAAAAGTAGCCGGAGATACAGGAACAATAATTATAAGAAATACAGAATATAAAATATACTGTTAATACTTTATTGTACGTATTACGAATTCCCTTATGAGGTAGATGTGTTCGAAAAATAGACTAAACGCTGATAAATAAAAAGAAAAAAGAAATGTTATGTTATGTTAAAGAGAGTTTTGTTTATCTTTATTTCCTATAATGATGGATATGGAAAAATAAATATTGTTAGGTGTTAGTTTAAAATTTGCAGTTTATTACAATGTATATTACAAAGTTACATTTAGATGTTGGTATACTGACAATTTGATCCATCGACTCGACTAGTTTAGATAAATTTACTACATGTTACTCGGTGTTAAAGCTCAGGGGATACGCCCTGTCCCTAAGTTTAGTGCAAGCAACACGAGAGAAAAAAAATTAAATTGAATTAATGGCAACGTTAACTTAAATAAAATAAAACTCCCGGCAAACGCGATGGTACACTACTAGTTCGCCATTAAAAGAACCATATTGGCTGCGGCAGGTTGGTGCAGGCCGGAACACGCCACACATCCAAACACAGGTTGGCGCGCTCATCTTCCGACACCCGCAGTAAAAAAGGAAAGATCTACACCATATTGGCGAAATCCACTTTAAAATAACATAATGCCGAACCAGTTATGTGACAGTTTGAACATAATGAAGGAAATCCAAAAGTAAGAAATTATGAAGGGAAGAGAAAGAAAGAAAGAAACCTACATAATAAGAAAACCGTTAGCAAAGTGAAAATTATCCAAACAAGTCGTTCTCAATACTTTTACATAAAAAAACAATAAATAAGTACTGATAATATACAATAAAACAATTGGTATGGTTTTCACATGTAACACACGGTATACTTCTTTAACTGTGAACAAATACTTAACTGTCAGTGTGTTAATATTAAAAATGAGTGTATGTTAACTAATATGTAATTTAAGGGGGTGACTCACTTCCTCTCCAATGTTGCTCAAACTGAATTTTGAAATCGATAATTTCATTTCTACGTTATTCTAAATGTCTTAAACTATTTTCCATGAAGAGAAACTTCTTGAACTACCCAAATAGTACGACTATTCGACACAGTCACTCCCTAGTTAACTACCCCTAGACTTAATATTAGGACATTGAGCAAAAACAGGTCAATTAGATTTTTTGACGTAGATTTCAAATCTATAAACAAAATTTTTATATTGTTTAATTTTCACCCTCTTTTTGCAAAATTAACCCCTAAATTTTAACCCCCAGCCACCCCTGTTGACACAATTTGAACAAATTGCATACCAATAGATAGCTCTTTAAAAAAGAGCAATATCACCAATTTAAACTTTTGCTCTATCTCTTACCGTTTTCGAGATATTTAAAAAATTAAATTTTTACCCCAATTTTTGGAGGGCGATTTCACCCTTTCAAACCGTTTTTCCGCCGATAAAGAAAAATACGTGTCGCTTATTTTTTAGTGTTCTACAACATATCTAAGTTTCATCAAAATCGATAGGTCCGGCCTCGGGACGTTTACTTGTTAGTGACAAATTATTACAAAAATAATTAAATAAGTAAAGCACTTGCAATTTTAATAGAAATTACATCTTTAGGTTTTTGTACTCGAGCAATGAAAATAAAATTAAAAAAAATGATCTTTCTTCGATCTGTTACATTGAAGCAAAACTTCGATAATAAAGAACCTCATCACGCGCATGTGTGACCCGAAGTACCCCCCTGCTCGCTGAACAAGGAGAACAAGCGATACACATACCTTCATGTACTCGATTAGGATAACAGAAGGGTGAATAATTATTAATGTACTTTACTAATTTCTGAATAATAAGAAACATTAATTTTTACATTACATTCCCTAACTTTTCGTTTTAAATAATAATTAATTAATATTTTCAGTAAAACCTAAAACAAATTCTTGGTAATACCCAAAACAGATTTTTATTGTAATAAAAAAATAAATGTAACCCATTTTTCTGGCAGTTGTTTAGTATTTGCGTGGAAAATTGTATCCTTTATGGCTATTATGTATTTGAATGTATTTGAAACTGGTCAGCAGATGAAGGCAAAATCGTGTAACACCTGAAACGTATACTTTTTGTCCTGTATCGTAAGTTTAATCATTATGTATTATTTTATAGGAGAAAAATAGAACTAAAAACGCAGGGTATAAGATACAGATATAGACAAAAAAAGTTATTAGAATACACTTTTTACTCGTTGTAAGCAACTCAAAAATTGAAATAGAATCATATGCCTTATTCTTTTTAGGTATAGGCGAATTTTATTATCTAAAAGAGTAAAATATATGATTCCATTTCAAGTTGTTTAGAACGAGTAAAAAGTGTATGTACAAAAAAAAGATTGCTTTATGAGTTCAAGTGTAAAGGTTCATTCATATCTACAGACACTGAACGTCACAGACACGTATCGTACGTTTTCAAAAGTATTCATATACACAGACAATTAGCAGACACAGACAGTAGATACTAGACGTATAGTACGTATAGTATGTATCAGTGAATTACAAAAATTAAGTTGTAGCGGATCTGACAACGTTATGTGACTAAGGCCGTCCGCATACGGGTCGACTGTTTTGCAACTCGAGCTTCAAACCAGTTGAGTATGCAACGGTTTGGCGACCTTCCACGTGTATATGAATGAAGTACCGTACATGACTCGACTGAAACGGAACCGATTTTAAATCAATTTCCAACTGGTCGCATGCGACCGTGTTTGCGTATTCACGAAACAGTTTCAGTCGCATGGCTGCATGGTTTGTACATTTTTAAGTGATTTTTATGAATACTTTTGATGTTTTTTAATATTTAATTTGAAATGAGTGACCAAACAATGAACACTAAATTTTTTCAATTTTAAATTTGAATTTTTTTTTAACAAAAAATTTTTCCATCACGGTACTACTCTTTATAGAACTGTAAACTGATCCACACTCAGTCGCGCTCGTGTGCGGGCAAACAATATCAATCAATTGCAAACCGGCTGCACATGTAAATATTGAACAACTGGTTTGAAACTCGAGTTGCAAAACAATCGACCCGTATGCGGAACGCCTTATACTGAAGATTTTTCCGAAATTGCGTTATTATTAGAAGAGGAAAAATTTCCTTTCTTGCTGTATACGTCTTTTGATTATCGCCAAATTTATTATCAGTGTGATTGTGGAGAAATGTACATAACCTAATAAATTCGATTAAATATTTGTTATTCAGATCTTATATAATTAACAGAAAATGTTTATTTTTTCTCATAATTTTGATTAATTTTTCGTTTTTTGTAGTTCAAAAAACGAATACAATGAAAATTTATAAATAAATTCTAGGAATTTTGTTTGTACGTTTCGAAACATGCATTCATACTAGCCGCGCAAAGTCAACAGACACGTTCCAGCACAGACAAAATATTCTCGAGAATACTGTACGGACACTGTCTGTCACTATACGTGTTTGTGCGCTTACGTTACGCTATAATATGAATACCCCTATCGCAGCATCTTGCATAACAGCGAATTTCTGTTTATAAAAGTTAGTTTTTCTTGGAAACTAGTTGATATAGAATAATAGACCTTTTTATGTGATTTTTTCTCCTCTTTTCAATGGTGTAAAAAAATTTCACAAAAATTTTTAAATAAGGGGAAGTTTTGGTAAAAAACTAATTTTTTCCACGAAAATTGCCAAAAAAATCATGTTCCGGGCATCGGACGTGTCTGGTTAACGAACTCGTCCAACGGTTTGGGACTTCCAATATTAACACCAAATTTCATAAACGTAAGACGTTTCGTTCGAGAATTATCGCACGGACATATATATATATATATATATATATATATATATATATATATATATATATATATATATATATATATGTATATATATATTTATATATATATATATATATATATATATATATATATATATATATATATATATATATATAAATTTTAGTGAATATTATTTTCGGATTCTAGGGACTTCATAACAAATTTCTGCCATAGTCCCGGGCTCAAGTCGCGTCATGACAGTGGCTGTAACAGCTGAATTCCATTCTGTAAATTCGATAATACATCCACAAGAGAAGCATTAAACAATATCTATCGTGTCTGGCACGATACGTGTCTGTAACGTTCAGTGTCTGTAGATATGAATGGACCACCTTCACACCCGAAACGATGGATGTCCCTACTGATAATACAATTACAACAGAATTCTGTAATTTTGCGAACTATAATCGTATAGAGTTTTATTAAACATTTAATATCAAGGGAAAACTTGTTATATAAAAAATCTAATATTTGTACATGAATAGTCTAGTTAGTATTAATGGTGAAACATGGCGACTAAGAATAAAAGAAAAAATTATCGAATAAATGTTGATTTATAAACTAAACGAAGATAAAATATTATACGTTCTTACCTATTAAAATTGAATACTCTCTTAATTAAAGACACCGGCGACTTAAACATCTCATTGACTACAAAATAGGCGGTATAAATTCCCTGGAGGTTATTTTATACAAATCGCTCATTTGCGAGAAGCTTGACATAACTCAAAAAGAGCTGTTTTTCAGTACGATGGTTTAAAGTTTTAAAAATAAAAAGAGTACATACTTATGGCAGTCAATTGAAAAAGTGCGATAGAGTATATTAAAGTCATAACCTCTCTCGTTCTCTCATTTATGTATCTAGCGTGATGTCGTTTTGTTAGCAACAATAAGGGTGATTTTTCAGTTACGTCACACTTCTCGCAAATGAGCGAAATGTACCATGAATTTGAATGTAAACAGTTGAGTTTGCTATTATTACATTATTATTGTGAAATTATAATTTTAAAAAGCAATTAGTATGACATTGTGTGCTTTATTGAGATATTTTAATTTATACGTTCTTTCTGTATGAACAAAAAAATACATATGTGTACACGGAGAGAAAAATCATATAATTTTTGTAGATAAAATTTCAGAAAAATTACCATGCTCTCTTATAATGCGTGCGCGATCGACGACCAAAATAAAAAATATGTGCTAGCATGGTAAAATTTAATGTGCTAACACAACTTTTATCACACTCTTATGCATATATGTTATAGTTTAATTCTTGTTATCGTACTCTTTCATTTGCGCATCTGACCCGCAACTTTATGTTGCTTAGGCGGTACCTGTAAAAACTTCGAACCTGTAAGAACTTCATGATGCATACAAAAATGATTGCCAACGATATATTCTAATACTAAAGATAGTGAAGTAACAAAATGATGAATTAAACGGTGACATCCCCGTCCTCTAACACAGTGTAATGAATACTGCTTGCTGCTTGTCAGACAGTCTAATGGATCAAGGTGCTTGGTCCGACCCGTCCGACCAAGTTGGTCGTCCAAACCTATGGTTGGCTATGTGACTTGCTATGAGTGACTTTTCAACTCTGACATTTCAACAGCGTTCACAACACACACAACCTTCTTTCTCTTTTTTTCTTTCTACTATTAGCAGGTAGCATTTCAAATATTATAATACAGCATGGTAATTTTTGTAAGAAAAACAATTAAAAAATATTTTTTTGTCGACAATGGAACTTTTTACTGTGCTGTTTTACAAATTTTACGGAGCTAATATTACGGAAACAATATTCTATCCTTTAAATTTTCTATGATTAATTATAATTTTTATATTTTTACCGTACAAAATTGAATATGTTCGCCTTTTACACGTCGATTGTAGTGCTGAGCACAGTAATTTTTATATGAATTTTCTCTCCCTGTATAGAATATTCATTTAAAATTATAAAGATTTTAATTTGTAAATGCTATATAAATTGTGCGGGTACATTAAGATTTTTACTAATATCCTCAAGTATATTAACAAAATAAAATATTTGACTATTAACTTATACACATGTACATCTTACCATTATTACACAGTAAAAAACATTTGTTTGCGTACAAAAAAACCAGTGGTTAAAATCTTTGTGTCAAATAAGTAACAAAACCCTGTGTTAATGTAACATTTCGTGTTTGTGTTAAATTAAAATATTAACACAAACTTCGATTTAACAGAATACAAATGTTAACCTGTTTTTAACAACACAGAACTGCCACAAGATTTGTGTAGAGAAAAAAAATGTTATGTGTCAATCTCTTTTAGAATATATATGTACCCAAATGTATATAATAAAAAACATGAGAGTAGTTCTTATTATTAAACAAAACCGAAACATTATAAGTTTTTTCAGTTATTGACGAATGTAGTTTTATTAAACGTTTAAAAATGAAACAATTTCCTTACATTTTGAGGTTATTTTGTTACAGATTCAGTTAAAAAAACTCATGTAACCTTACGGGATTGTATCATGTAATATACAATTTCGTTAGCTTACATGATTTTTTCTAACTGAATTTGTTACAAAATAACCTTAAAATGTAAAAAAATTGTTTCATTTTTAAACGTTTAATAAAACTATATTCGTTAATAACTGAAAAAACTTACAATTTTTCGGTTTTGTTTAATAATAAAAACTACTCTCATCTTTTTTATTATATATATGTTGGTATATATACATGGAAACAAATAAGAATTTCTTCAAAGGACTGATTTACTTTGAGTTCTTTCAATCTCATTTATAATAATATTTGAACAAAATCGTTATAATTTTTGACGATTTTCAAATATCTTAAGCGGAACAGCGGAAGTAATATAGTGAATATAAAAGTTTAACAACCCTAACTCTGATAAATCTAAAAAATTAACACAAAATGTATGTCTTTCTTGCTCCCCTTCTGTGTTAAATTATTGACACAAATCTTGTGTATGGATTTGACACATATGCTTTGTGTTAAAATAACATAAAAAATTGAGTGGACCGTTCTGGACATGTGAAATGTGTTAATTTTAACACAAATTTTTTCACAGTGTAGTATAAGAACACTTAATTAGGAAAATGTATGTTAAAAACCATTTTTAAAAGAAGAAAGAACAAAAAAGTAAGGAAAATATATTAAATTTATATTTAAAATACTAATGCAGATTTAAGACAATATTCTGACTGGGGATCAAAAGATCGAGTAATTCTGCACAAGGAAGATGGGTCGATATGAATAATTTTTGGTTTATATTTGAGGCAGAGAAAATAATGTTTTTATAGCGTATCCAACAATGTTTGGGATGACTTTTCGAGAGGGTGTTATTAGTGACCATAAACTTTCAAGAAGTTAAATTATTTTATTGCTTAGAGTGATAATATTACTTATAAGGGTATGAGTGATTAACAGTCAAACCTCTTTAAAATATTTTTCCTGAAGGATGAAAGATAATTAAAAACTATTAAAACATTTTGTATTACCACTAGGATGAATTAAAACACAGAATCATAAAATATTTGTGTAAGGTTTTGTATACTGATAATTGTATTTTACTATAAATGCTGTATTTTACACATAATGCAACATTTTACGTGTAAAATTTTTGACAAATTACGTAAACAAAATCCTCTGTCACGGAAAAAATATCGAAAGAAAGTATAGTTTCTTTCAATATGATTAATGACTGTAGGTGGGGATATATTTTCATACTAATTACACAGAACAATTCGATTTAACATCATTTAATTAATGAAGAAAACCATAAGCTTAAACTATACTATGTATATAGCCTGATGATACCATAACTGATAACAGCATACACATAATCTTAAACACAATACGCCAACGTTCTCTGCACATTTACCGTACAATATAATTTTCTTATTGTGATGCGAGCAGGGGTGTGCATTCACTGAATAAATCAAGCATTATCTTTCTTCTGTCGAGCCAGCATATTGTGTAATTCAACTGTTGTATGTACCTACCTACTTCGAGTGAACTATAACAATGTTCTGCACAACAACCCACATCTTACATATATTTCACGATCATAATAATAATAATAATAATAATAATAATAATAATAATAACAATGGTAATGTTTCATCTCTACAAGCTTCCTGCACACAGTTAATACGAGTTAGCGAATTTCATGCAGTCGTACGTCATTGTCATACAGTACAAATACAGTAAAAGTCACTTTTTTTTATTATATACTTATTTTCTTTAAAGTATCGTTTCAATATAGTTTATTCGGATAGGTACGAGGGCTATTCGGAGTAAGTAAATTCCGGTTCTGTAGTGGGGTGATCTACATATGCATGACCGTGTAGCTCGGATTAATACAAGTTTGGCAGTCCCCGATGTAACATCGATCAACCACTTCCTGATCCATTAAAAACTTTCAAAATGGTCGCTGTCATCAGAAGTCCTGTAGACAGTAAATTACGCAACTTGTGTAGCCTTTCTTTTAATCGAGTATCAAAGCCAAAATAAAATCTCACAAATATTACGTTGCATGAAAAAACTGGAAATTTCCAATAAAGATCAAAAATATAATGCTTACATTTACAAAATACCATAAAGTAACGCTCAAATCAGTGAATATTTGTAAAACGATTTGTTTCAACTGGTTACAAGCTATTGTTTCATTATCTGTGTCTAGTTCTTCAAGATTAGGACGAACCCATAACTTTTTCTTTGGCATACGTTCGCTACTCCGGTAATCATCACACAAGTTCTTCCGACGAACGAAAATTTTACTTTAAATTTAATGGATAAAAAATGCCGAATTGTGAAAAAAGTTGAAAAAAATTGAATTTTTCATTCAATTTTGTTCATTCAATTTTGCTGCTTTAATTTTTTTTCTGACATTTTGAACAAACGGTTTAGGAAAACCATTCGATAGATCAATCTGTCGATTTGCAGGGTTATTGGTAGTACAGTGACGTATAAAAATTCGTACAAATATTAAATTCCCCATCAATACTCGCAAGGTTGCGGACAATTTTTCGCAACAAGGAAAACAGTCCCTTTTTTCGTACTTTTCAGGTTAAAATTAAAGATGAAAAAAAAATTTTTTTCCTAAAGTACGCAGCATAGCCTTGTAGGAAATTTATTTCAGATTCTAAAACTGCCCTTCGATTTTCCGTCCGATCACTGGTTCCTGAGATATCGATGGTTAAAGCAAAAAGGATCCTTTTGCATTCAAAGTTGGATATCTCCGGAACAATTCAACGTAGAGAAAAATTTTAAAAAGGAAATTGAAGCTGAATAAAGAGGCTATCAATTCAATACCATGGCTTAACTGTAGAAAAATTGTTCAAGCCTGTAGACCGAAAAAAAAGAACAAAAAATTTTCTATTTTCAATTTTTGTGTTATTGCTTAGGATTGCTCGATAACTGTCACTCCTAAAATTTTTTGGACGAAAGATTTCAAAACTAGAATCTTGGAGCTTCAAAATTATCATCTCGATACGACCATTTTTCACGTAAATACTGCCCTTCAAAAATCACTAAAAATTTAGCAATTTTTTTTTTTGTTCCCTTAATTTTTTGTAGTAGTATTTTAATCTTAATTACATTTCATTTCGCATCCTGAGTGAGAGACGGCCCATTCAAATAATTATTAAAACTAAATTACACTCGGATCTGATTAATTACAAAACAAAGCAATTAGAGCGTAGAAATACAATATTAGAATTTTTAATTAAGTATTCGTACACGGAGAATGTATCTGTATACTTAGTATATAAGCAAAAATAACGAACGCCTTACCGTAGCCATTTAAGGGGTGAAATCTCCGATCAAAATTACGGTAAAATTTTTATTTTGTTTAATTACTTGAGAACTACAATAAATAGAGGAAAACTTTAAGTTAACACAAAACTATTTCTATTGGCGTATATCATTTTAGAGCTGGATTTATTCAAGGAACTACAGTACATATGCTTTCGATATTCTAAAATTTGAGTTCTATACACAGAAACTGCGTAAAAAATCCTAGTTTACCCTTTTTTTCTCAAAATTGTAATTTGATAGTGAACATGTACTTTGAAATAAACATCGCTGGTGCCTGACTAAAACTTTTAAAAAAATTTAACACAATGGAATAGTAAAATCAATTGTCTGAAGTTTTAGCGAGGATGTATTTACGATATTCATCTAAAAGTACAAATTCTAAAATACAAAAATATTATATGCACCTTATTTCAAATTTTTTTCCCAATTTTACTTGAACAACACCTCCAGTGACACAGGTCTCAGTTTACGTAAATCAATAGAAAGCTTTTTTTTTTTTTTTGAATATTGTTTCAATTCAAAATGTTCCTCCATTTCGAATTTTCGAATAATAAAGTTAACGAGTGATTTCACCTTTAATAAAATACTTAATTAAAAAAATCAAAAAACCCGACTGCATTTAAAGTAAACTAAATTGGTGGAAATAAGATGAAATAGACAAAAAGAAGAATGAATAAAAAGTAAAGCAGTCGGAGGCATCAAACTTTTCTGTTTAACTTGGTACAACAGGTATGCCTCCGACTGTTTTATTTTTTATTCATTCTTCTTTTTCTCTATTTCATCTTATTTCCACCATTTTAGTTTACTTTAAATGCAGTCGGGTTTTTTGATTTTTTTAATTAAGTATTTTATTTAGGTCTTTTTAGTGTTGTTTAATTATTTAAAAGAAAATATATATGTATAAGTACGCATACGAAATTACAGAGGCTGGTAGCCAAAATTACCACGAATTTGATAAAAAAAAAATTTATAAGAGTTTTCTTTTTTGCCCGCGACTTTCTCCGCGTAACTCGTTGTAGATTGACTAGTTGTACACACTATGTCGTTATCAACTCCATCTACCCAGACGAATTCGTAGAGAAAAATTAGCTTTCATATAAGTTTTCATCCCTTATTTTGCCGCCTTAGGGGATGAATTTTCAAAAAGCTACTGTTCGTGCTCACTTACGTTACTAAAGAAATCTCTGTACAAAATTTCACGTTCTTAAATCCAACGATTTTTTATATAATTTTTCACCCCCTATTTTACTCCCCTGAGAACAGATTTTCAAAAGTCCCTTCTTAGTGCTCACCTACGTTATATAAGAAACCCCTGTCTAAAATTTCACATTTCTAGGTTCAACAGTTTTCTATATATATTTTCATCCCCTATTTTAATCTGCTAGGGGACGAATTTCCAAAAATTCACTACTGGTGCTTGCTAAGTTACTAAAAAAACCTTTGTGCAAAATTTCACCTTAATAAACCTAGCGGTTTTCTATATAAATTTTCATTCCCTATTTTAACCCCTTAGGAAACGAAATTCTAAAAATCCACTCTTGATGCTTGCTTGCGTTACTAAAGGAACCTTTGTATAAAATTTTACGTTTCTAAACCCAGCGGTTTTCTATATAAATTTTCATCCCCTATTTTACACCCTTAATGGATAAATTTTTACAAAAAATCTCCCTCACAATACTTATTTACATTATTAAAGGACCCCTGTGGCCCTATGCAAAATTTTACCTTTGATAAATTTTCATTCCCAAATTTATACCCTTAGGGGATGAATTTCCAAAAACGTTTCTTAGTACTCCCCTACGTTACATAAAGAACTCGTCTACAAAATTTCACGTTTCTAGACCCAGTGGTTTACTATGTAAATTTTTCATCCCCTATTTAGGGGATGAATTTTGAAATTTCATGTAGCCTATAGCAATCCGCAGATTAATACGAATCCAGCGACACCTTCTTTGCCAAAATCCGTCAAGCCGTTTAGGCTACAGGCTGCGCCAAAGAAACATAATTAGAGGATACCTACAATCTTTCGAAAAACATTACCCTTCTTCTGATGCAGTCGGGTAAAAACCCACGCACATAAATAAGATATCCTTGTCACAGCATGCTGCATAACATAGCGAATTTCCGCTTACAAAAATTAGTTTTTCTGGGAAACCAGTCTATAGACAGAATAATGGTTGAAAAACCTTTTTTGTGTAATTTTTCTCTTCTTTCGAATGATGTTAAAAAAAATATCCCAAAAACTTCTGAATTTGGAAAAATTTTGGCAAAAAACTAATTTTTTACGTAAAATGTCCAAAAAACTATGTCTCGGGCATCGGACGTACTTCCAACATTTTTACCGAATTTCGTAAAAATACGATGTTTCATATATACATAAGTACATCTATAATTTATAAGAAAGAAAGAAAATTTGTTTGTATGTTCGAAGTACTGTAAGTTCAAAAAGTACTGGATAGTTTTTGAAACTTTTTTTGAGACGCAGTAATAGTTTACAGTTTCCATCTAGAAAAAATTCACTAAAAAACAGAGGTCCGTTATTTTTGTTTATACTACACATACTTATACCAAGTTTTATCGAAATTTGGAAATTGACACCAGAGAATCTTTCCTTATAATTTCTACTAAAAATGCTGCTACAGAATTAAAGTACAGTACTACTTTTATAAACAACTAAATATTGCGATATAATTAATTCCATTCTTCGGCATACGCTTGTTTGCATTTGATATTTCTGCTGTAGATTTATGTGTGGATTACTACGTTACTCGTATTATTACTACGTTATTGCAGATACACAAATACAATATATTTGTTACTGTGAATGTCCGAAATGCAGTGTATCTTAAGATACACTGGTGTATGTTAACAACCACCAAGCTAGTTGGTGTATGTCCGTTGTTTAGGTCCGATTTACATTAACGCTCTGTTCTCACTCCGATATCACTCCGCTCCAGGTTCGATAATAGTATTTTACAATATAAGTTCGGTAAGTTGCTTTTACTGATCGAGAAAATGTTGCGAAAACGAGACCCGCAGGGTCGAGTTTTTGCAATTTTCGAGATCAGTAAATGCACTTAACGCATCGTGTATTCTATAATATTTTTTGCACGATCGATTTAGAATAATCAAGGAATAAAAATATTATGTTAAATAAAAAATAAAACTCGGATAATATAGGTGAAATTTATATTTCTATGTTATGACATAGAATGCCATGAATAAATATTATAAATATTTTTAACAACTAATACGAATCTTTGTAGTGACAACTGACAACTATATTTGTAAATAAAAAATTAATTGTCAATATTTAATTGTTGTGAATATTTTTTTGAATTTTCTATTAAAAAAATTGAGAAAAATATGTAGTTTGTTAAACTATAATATTAGTGAAAATAATGAAATTGATGAAGAATTTTAATTTTGGCTGCAAATTTATTCTCATAAAATGAAGGGAAGATTATGAAAACCACAGAAAATTTTAATGATTGAACGACCTTTTGAAATGTCAATAAAATATGAAGACTAATGCCAACAATAATAATAATAATGTGCAGACTAGTGAAAATTTTCATATTAATCGATTTATTTTACTAATTGTTCAAATTGTACTTTTAATTTCAATATAAATAAATAATTACAATCATTTTTGAGCCAGTTTCACTTACCACACTCCTATTAACTTACCACGCATCTATTTCACTTACCGCACTGTTATTTTTTGGTTTCCATGGATATAAACAAACGTTCGGGAAATGTAACTTACCAGTATTGTCAACAGCCTCGGTAAATGCATGAAAATACACGGTCGTGCAAAAAAATTGTTACAGTAGTCTTAAAATTATTAATAGTCATTTCTGAGTCTACTCTGAACACAGTATTCGAAATTCTTGGTAGAAAAAACTTAGTTGTTTTTTGAGATACTTTTATAAAATTTTGAAAACAGCATTCGACAAAGATTCATTTATACTCGTTTGTACTACTTTTCGTTTGTATCTCAACCATTTTGAAAGTGCAATTTTCTAATTTTCGACTTAACAGAAATATGATAACCTGGCGATTTTTAAAAGTTTAAAAATTATTTGTACAAACGGCTGTAAACTATAGTCTTTCCAATGCTGTTTTCAAGTTTTGGGTATCCCTAGAAACTACGAAATTCATTCTACGGACGGAATTCATCCGTATGGAGATATTCAGTACTATATTCTAGTACTGAGGTATCTCCAAACGGATTGAAAATTGAAAAACCGGTACAAACGAAATTAAAAGATCTATAACGGGTACAAATCATACTCTTTCGAATGCGAATTTCAAAAATTTCAATATCTACAAAAGCAGTAAATTTTGTTCCACCTAGAATTTCGAGCGGCATGTATCTCTCAACTTTTTGATGTATAAACGAAAAGAAAAGAATTACAAACGGGTACAAACAAATCTTTATCGAGTTATGTTTATAAATTCTGAATGCCCCTAAAAAAAAACCAAATTCATTCTACCTAGAATTTCGAGTATCGTGTATCTCCCAACTCTTTGAGATAAAATTGAAAAGAAAGGATTCATAAACGGGTACAAACGAATCTTTATCGAATGCCGTCTATCAATTTTGAATGTTTCTAAAAACAACCAAATTCATTCTACCTAGAATTTCGAGTACCGTGTTTTTCCGAATCCTTTGAGACACAAGCGAAAATAAAAGAGATACAAACGGATGTCTATCGAATGCTGTTTTCAAAATTGAAATATTTAAAAAAAAAACAATCAAGTTGGTTTTACCTAGAACTTGGGAAACCGTGAATCTCCGAATCTTTTGAGGTACAAACGAAAATAATAGAGGTACAAGCGAATTTCTATCAAAGGATACTAATAAGATTAAAATATTCAAATTTTGGGCACTGGTCATTTTTAAAATTTTTTCTACTGTTTACCCATTCGAGGTGCAAAAAAAATAAAGTGCAGTACAAACGGGTACAAAGGAAGTACAAACGAACTACATTACAGTGGCCATCCAATGGTACGTACTCCAATTTTACGTAGTGACGTCAGCGTTTTAGTGGGGTTCTCCTCTCACAGATATGTTGTTGTTTGTCTGTGTTGGTGAAAATTTATGTACCAGAGTCAGGGCCATAGGTAATACTGTCTGAGGGTCTCGTAGCCTTTAAAAATTTTAAAATTTCACTACAGATATACATGCACATATTCTGTATACGTAATATTCAAAATGCAAATGCAAAATGAGTAACGTAAAATTCTAGAATATTCTAATCGTTAACTAGCAGAGATATCAAAAAACAGACTTCACCGTTGAATTGGTAATTAAAAATGAGATTAAACAGTGTAGTTTGACAAAAATTCTAGAATGTTTTATTTGTCAACTAGCAAAGACATTGAAAAATCAATTGTACCATTTAATTGTCCATTGCAAAAGAGGTCAAATTACACATTTTGACAAATGTTCTAGAATATTCTATTCGTCAATTAGCAAAGATATTCAAAAACAGACGTCGCCATTGAATTGGCTACCAAAAAGGAGACCAAATAACACATTTTGAGAAATGTTCTAGAATATTCTATTTGTCAACTAACAAAGATATTGGAACATCTACTGCACCACTTAATTGTCCAACCGAAATTAAACTAAAGTAAACCAAATGTCCGATTTTGGCAAACAATTTTTGCTATTTGACAAATAGAATATTCTAGAACATTTATCAAAATGTGCTATTCTGTCTTTTATTCGATGACCAATTAAATGGTGCAATCGGTTTTTCGATATCTTTGTTAGTTGACGAATAGAACATTCTAGAATTTTTGTCAAAATGCGCTGCTTAATCTAATTTTTAGTGCCCAGTTCAATAGTCAAGTTTGTTTTTTGGTATCTTTGCTAGTTCACGAGTAAAATAATCTAGAATTTTTGTCAGCTTCCGCCATTTGGCGTCTTTTACGCTGATGAATACGATAGTGAAGTTGATTTTTCGATAGTTTTCTAAAAGTCGTCACTCATATTCATTAGTATAACATTGGATTTCCTTTGTCTACACAACCGAATTTTAGGTGTAAATTGTCTCGTAAGATAATTTTGTTTTAAATAAATTCACATAAATAGTATTTACCAACCCCCGAAACAAAAGTTTACCGACGCCCCTGATCTTCCGATTTTACGTACTTCCCCTTAATTTTGCACCGACCACTACGTAAAATTGGATTTGTGGTGTATTTATTTTAGGATGAAATTCCACAAACTAAATCTTGCAACAATGAATTATTGTTAAATAAACATTATCTATTCGTTACAACATAACTTCTTTTTAAACAAACATTGACGTGTTTTAACATTCAGGTAATTTTTAAATCATTATATCTAAGATTCACAGAATCGTCTTGGTGTATGTTAACATCTACCGGTGTATGTCCGATTTAAAAAGATTTATTAAAAAATTTCGGACATACACCATCTAAATTGGTTATTGTCGACATACACCGGTGTATCTTAACATTCACCAATTTCGGACATTCACAGTAACATATACAATGTACATAGTTAGCTCTCCAAATACCCCAATCACATATTAAATGAATGAATGAAGTTTTATTATCTACAGTGTGTTGCCTAAGGCCAACAGTAATTTATTGTAAATTGATAAAAGAAATTTATCTACAGCTATTATGACAACAGTTACCGTTAACATAAAGTTAGACTCGTCCTATGCAAAGCGTTTCATAATTTCAAATTTAAATATTGTATGCGAACAGATCAAAGCAAATTATTTGCCCACCAGTGTTTTTATTTCCTTCCTTTAAATATAAATTGATATATAAATTATGCATTTGCCACGTATGCACATATAAACTTAATCAGTGGCGTGTAGTCCATGAAAACAAAGGAAGTTAGTTTTTTTTCTTCTTTAAATACAATTGCTTTCCTTATCCAGAATCTCACTGCACTATACGGTTTAAAAAACAAATTTTTAAAGTAATTATATGGAATTTCTTGTATGAATATTGCACTTCAAATTTAACTAAATTCAATTTACCCTTTTACAAATAAAATATAATTTTCTATAAAGAATTTCACTTTTTTGGGAATCAACTATTGTTTGTGACCACATATCAATATTTAACGAAAAGTGTGGCGTACGATAATTCTGTATTTCACAGTCACTCTAAATATTTTTTACAAAGTTTTTTGGCAATTGCTTCGAAAACCCAAAGATAATACTAATTGTACCTGAGTGAAAAAAGAACTTTAATTTAATTTTAAGAGTACTTATTAAAGGATAATCCATACGTTGTCATACCTGGAAACAAATTTCCATCTTCACTATTCCAACTATTTATTAATACGGGAAAATACATTAAATAATTGAAAAAAAACTTTTTACTTCTACTACTAGTTGAGATTCTATGGCATGTACACCAAAATTTCTGTTTTCTAGACTAAAAAAACTACAAATTGCAAAGATGTAACAGGAGATGGACGGATATGATGAAATTATAAGGGTTTCGAGTTCTTTGACTATAGAACCCTAAGAACATATTTTTGCTTTGTTACTTTGTTGATTTCCTTTTTTTTATAATAAAAGTTTTTTTTTTTTTTTGAAAAAATCCTAATTCATAAAGAAATTTTGTAAAATTTACAATACCTACATAAGACTCGAAAAAGATTCTGAGTGAACTAGTTTAGGAGTAATAACCATCCTAGTTACAATTAGTTACTTTATTTATGTGACAAAATGGACGTTTCAGGATATTATAATTTCATCTTGATGTCGATGTTACTGTTGCAATAATTTCTTTTTTTAAATACCTATCTTTTTTTAAATAAGAAGCACCTCGACAGATTAGAGCTTGGATTGACCTTCCCTCTCCTAAGAGGCATCTCCTTCTTATTGGTTGATTTGAAATTGATTATTAACTCGGTATTAACAGACAATAAAACACACACTTTTGTTTCTTTACTTTCAATTTAATATTTATTTTTGTCATTAAATAGCCGTGCTTTCAAAAAATTATTGGAAAAAGTTTTGAATATTTTAGTTAATGAAAAAAGAAAGATGAAGGAGTTTTCCTAAATAGATATGACTAATTTTAAAAAAATTATAATCCTACTAATTCTAATGAGTTAATACCGCTGTCGCAGCCTCCTACATAACAGCGAATTTTACATTACAAAAGTTATACTTTTTCGAAAGACCACTTACACAGAATAATGGTTCAAAAACCTATCTTATATAATTTACTCCAGTCTTCATCACAATAAAAATTTTTTTATGAATTTTAGCAAAATTTGTCAAATAACGCATTTTTGGGGGTTTCTGGTCTGATTGAAGAGCTCATCCATGGGTTTGGTATTTTGAACGGTACAAAAAAAATACCATTCCTTGGTACTTGCAAACCCGTGTACCTCAAATCTGGCACAGTTCTGGCTTCAAATCTGATCACAGTACTTCTTCCTATAATACCTCAATTTCCGTTAGTAAATTAGCTGAATATTAAAAAAAAAAATATTCTAGTGGTCGAGGGTTCCCCAGAATCTGTAAGACTTTTGAGTCTTTTGAACGTCCTTGATAAAACTTACTAACATAATATATATGTAAGGGTGCCTAATTAATACTAATAATTCTATCGTAATAATTAACAAAATACAAACTGATAAAATTTGTTAAAATTTGCAAAAAAAGTTACTTTTAAAAAGAAGCATTTTTTCAAATAATTTTTATGGTTCAGCAAATGGGAATTTTCGTGTTCAGGAAAATATAAAAAGGAGAGTAATTTTAAACTTATTATTGATTTTGATGCAAGTTCAGTCAGTTACCATAATATAATGATAATAAATTATATAAGATAGAAGAAAAATTATATTTAATTACACTGACTCTAATCGATAGAGCTTAAAGTTTGTATCAAAGAAAAATTGTCAGAGAATGTTCTTGGAAAACAGAAGAAAAGAACCAAGATTATAGTATACAATGCAGGGGTATAGAGATAACAATGATACGCTGGTCGACTGTCCATTCATTAGAGAGATTTATGTGTTTGTATTCCTAAACAATAAAACCACCAAACCCACCCTATTTTATACGATACGTCCACACACACACGCATATATATATATATATATATATATATATATATATATATATATATATATATATATATATATATACATATATATATATATATATATATATATATATATATATATATATATATATGATTCCAGGGTTAGATAAAATAGTAGCAATATCTAGCTGCATTTTTACTGTTTAATAAGGAATTGAAGCTGCAGGGATGCGCACTGTACCGGACATTTTTAAAAAAGTACGATAATAATCAACACAAAATTTTCAGAATACACAGAAAATTAATTAAAATGTTTTGAGTATATTCTGTTTTATATCTTGAGTACTGGATTTCTACTGGATTTTTACTGTTTAATATGGAATTGAAGCTGCAGGGATGCGCACTGTACCGGACATTTTTAAAAAAGTACGATAATAATCAACACAAAATTTTCAGAATACACAGAAAATTAATTAAAATGTTTTGAGTATATTCTGTTTTATATCTTGAGTACTGGATTTCTACTGGATTTTTACTGTTTAATATGGAATTGAAGCTGCAGGGATGCGCACTGTACCGGACATTTTTAAAAAAGTACGATAATAATCAACACAAAATTTTCAGAATACACAGAAAATTAATTAAAATGTTTTGAGTATATTCTGTTTTATATCTTGAGTACTGGATTTCTACTGGATTTTTACTGTTTAATATGGAATTGAAGCTGCAGGGATGCGCACTGTACCGGACATTTTTAAAAAAGTACGATAATAATCAACACAAAATTTTCAGAATACACAGAAAATTAATTAAAATGTTTTGAGTATATTCTGTTTTATATCTTGAGTACTGGATTTCAGATATAAATCACGATACACTCAAAAAGTTTTAATTCAATTTCTGCGTATCGTGAATATTTTGTTTTAATAAAAGTATTGTTAATTGCTTTTTTTTTTAAAAATGTTTTTTTTTTTTTTTAAAAATGGTTTTTTTTTCTCTGCTGCACGCACAGAATCGCCCATTTGTACTTGCTCAAAGTACTTGCTCAATGGTTAGTGCAATTATTTTAAATTGACTATAGTCTTTTTAGTAACAGCAACTCTACCACAGAATATTCAGAAACAAACTTCGTATCTCTATACTAGCTTTCTCAAAGTGGACAAAAGCTTACGTCACAAATGACCTAATTTCTCTCCCACTCCAAACGCACAACATGTTACAACATAAATCTCGTATCAATGTATACGTAATGTACGCTTGTGTGTGTATCAACGTCACACTCTGTTTGTGGAAAGAGGGGGTTGCACTGTAGGTGTATGCTAGTGTTTCAGTACCTGCATATTACTATATAATATATGTATTCGCTTATTGTTGAAAGTGGTTGGTAACAATCGATCTGAACACGGCTATAGTTGTTGTGTGACTGACACACTTAAGCGGTATCGAACCACACTCAGACATACCGCTATCCACAATTTTTTACACATACGCTTAGGGCTTGAACTGTACAGTGTTTTCAGTGTGTGGATCAAATCACATTTAAATGAAATAGTCCGAATTTAGGTAAACATCAGTTTCTTCCAATTTCTCCTCCGCTTGCCAAAAGAATCTAAAGTAACCTTCATACTTCAATAGCAGATCTAATTTCTATACCTTGGGACCTTTCCGTAAATACTTATATTTTTTTCAGTTTCGCTAGTACCCGATCTTATTGCTGAAATGTTTGATTAACACAGAGTTTCTTACAATGTACCTATTTTGCACAACCCCAATATGAGTGTATAATAAACATTAAAAAAAAAAAAAACATTCAAATGAATGGCTTTACATTTTATTTTATTTTTCATACAAGTAAGGATATATTAATTTTAGTTTAGGATGTTGCATTTTTACAATATGAGTAAATTGCAATTTTATTCATTTTTTGATCTTTTTTTGATCAAATAATAATTTATGATGTAGTCTTTCAAGTAATATGAAATTAAGTATATAATATTTATTACTAAAATTAAATGATCCATTAACAAACTATGTACTGCCATTTTATTGTTCACTGTTCTGCCAACTGTTCTGTTTATTCTCAAATTTACATTCTCATAAACAATTGATAATAACAATATAATTTTATACTGACTGTATAATTCTAACAACCGATTTGAATAGAAATACAGTCGTCAATCAGGTTACTGACGATTTAACTTATTGACAATGATCGTAGTTCACCTCAAGTTACAGACAAACCATACGTATATATGCGTTGCCACAGCACCACACATGGGTTATGGGAATAATCAGGCCCGACGAAAGGGTGGGATAGCCGGAGTTGTAGCCCCGGAGCCCGGGCAGAAAAATGGGGCCTGGGAAAAAGTAAGAACCTTTCTTTTGGCTCGTCGCTTATTTTTTGGAGGGATATTTTTAAGAGATGAGCTCTATTACCGGGGCTCGCCATTTCTCTCTACGGCCCTGGGAATAATCAAGCTTGTTAGTGAGTTGAATCTTTTGAATACGCTCATTGTGGTGAGTCGATTCAATGAATTGGATCACTCGCTCACTTTACACAATTCGCTCACTCGTTTTTATTAATTGAATCACTCACTCACTTTACATAGCTGAGTGGTACAACTTCAAATACGAATCAGTACAATAAATACACTCATACTCGTATAGTTTACATGTGAAACACTCACTCAAGTGAACGAGTGTCTTGGATACAATTATTATATCCGAATAAAATTAATATAAGTATGTACTTAAAATTAATGCAAGTAACCGACGCAAGAAAATAATACCCCTGTCGCAGCATCTGCATAACATAGCGAATTTCCAAATATTGGGCACTGGCGGATCTCATCTAAGACCTGTACCTATTTAAAATAGTTTAGCTTTCTAAGAGTAAAAGAATTTTTAAAATCGGTTGGGTAATTAGTTTTGGTATTTTTGGGGACCCAAGAACCCGAACGAATTTTGTGCAGCATAGTTGTATCCATCTAAAATAATTTAGTTCTCTAGCAGTGTGAAATTTTTTAGCATCGGTTCGATAGCTTATTACTGGCGTTTTCGGATCTGCAAGATCCCGGTGGACCTCATTAAAAAATCAGCTCGACCGTATATTCTAGGCGGACTTTATGTAATATATATATATATATATATATATATATATATATATATATATATATATATATATATATATATATATTCAAAACCCGTTGTGTAGCATTCTACGCCGCATTTGCATCCCCAGGACAGTTGTGGATCTCAGATAACACAACCTGTACCTATCTAAAATAGTTTACCTTGGTAATAGTAAAAAGGTTTCAAAATCGGTCAGTTATTTTATTTTTGACACTTTTAGGTCCTACTGACACTTCAGACCTTACATAACGTAATCTATATGTATCTAAAATAGCTTAGCTCCCCAACAGTGAAAAAATTTTCAAAATCGGTCGGCTAGTTTATTTTTGACGCTTTTGGATCCGATGGACCCTGGCAGACTTTACATAACGTAATCTATATTTATCTAAAATAGTTTAGCTCTGTAAGAGTGAAAAAATTTTCAAAATCGGTCGGTTAGTTTATTTTTGACACTTTTGGACCCATGGACCCTGGCAGACCTTACATAACGTAATCTATATTTATCTAAAATAGTTTAGCTCTGTAACAGTGAAAAAATTTTCAAAATCGGTCGGTTAGTTTATTTTTGACACTTTTGGATCCCATGGACCCTGGCAGACCTTACATAACGTAATCTATATTTATCTAAAATAGTTTAGCTCTGTAACAGTGAAAAAATTTTCAAAATCGATCAGTTAGTTTATTTTTGACACTTTTGGGTTCTATGGACCTTGGTGGACCTTACATAACGTAATTTATATTTATCTAAAATAGTTTAGCTCTGTAACAGTGAAAAAATTTTCAAAATCGGTCAGTTAGTTTATTTTTGACACTTCTGGATCCTATGGACTCTGGCAGACCTTACATAACGGAATCTATATTTATCTAAAACAGTTTAGCTCTGTAACAGTGAAAAAATTTTCAAAATCGATCAGGCAGTTTATTTTTGACACTTTTGGGTCCTATGGACCGAGGCGGACCTTACATAACGTAATCGATATTTATCTAAAATAGTTTAGCTCTGTAACAGTGAAAAAATTTTCAAAATCGGTCAGTTAGTTTATTTTTGACACTTTTGGGTCCTGTGGACCCTGGCGGACCTTACATAATGTATTCTAAATCTATCTAAAATAGTTTAGCTCTGTAACAGTGAAGAAATTTTTAAAATTGGTCGTTTAGTTTATTTTTTACAATTATGGGATCAGTAAATCCTGGCGAAACTCATACAAGTCTAGTACTCTAACAGTAAGAAAAGGGTTCTAAGGATCTCATATAACTTATGGCAGTCCGTAAGCTTCTTGCGGACATCATTTAATTAATTAATTCAAATACTTTAACTTACTAACTGTGAAAAAATTTTTAAAATCGATTGGTTAATTAATTTCTGGCCTTTTTAGGTCCCGAAAACCTTGACCTCACATAAAATACCTTAAATCCATTTGAAATGGTTTAATTTTTTAACATTATTAATTATTAGTGGAAAAATTTTCAAAATCGATTCAAAATATTTTTCCGTACATACATATGTACATTGTACATATTTTCTTTTGTTTCATATTTAATAATATTTATATCATAACATAATCTTCAATTTCTTGTTTACTTAAAAATTCAATAAAAAAAAAAAAAAAATTCTTCATTACATTAGCTTAGAAAATCTGTTTAATTTACATTTTTTAACATGGGATAGAACCATGCTAATTATAATGCAATAAATGAGAAACAAAACTCTATACATGTATGTGTGTTATATCACATATATGTGAATAGTTTTCACTTGTTCTCACAAAATTCTTTAATAAAAAAGTGAAATATTTTTATACTTAATAAAGAACTGAGATATAAATATAAATTACTTATTAGACTAACAAAGAAAGAATAAAAGTGAAAATTTACATTTTCTCGAAAAATACTTAAAATAGAAAGAAAATTATAAGAATATTTTCTTCATAATTTTTTTTTTCCTTTTCAACGATGTAAAAATTGAACTGCCTTATGATAGGATCGAATGATAAAAATTGGCCAGAAAACCTACTTCTGGGCATCCGACGTGTCTGGCTAACGAACTTAGCCAAGCCAATTCAGAATCCAGTCCGCACACAAAATTTCATAAGCGTTAGACGTTTCGTTCGAGAGTTATCGTGGGAACACATAAATATATATATATATATATATATATATATATATATATATATATATATATATATATATATAAATTTTAGTGAATATCATTTTCGTATTCTAGGGACCTCAAAACAGATTTCTGCCATAGTCCCGGACTCAGATTGCGTCATGACACCTACTGTAATAGCTGAATTTCGAGTTTTCGAAATTCGCTAAAAAATTAATACAGCATTAAAAATACACGGTTGAAAAGACATAACAATGAAAAATATTGATTGTGAAAATCTACAATAATTTTATGTAGGAAGATATCCACTCATTGCTGTTTTGAAGAAAAACTAATTTTTGGAGACATAATAATCTGACAATAAACAGGCAAATTTTATCTTAAAAATTTTAGAATATTGTAAAATAAAATTCAAATAATCTTTCTTAGAATTTTTTTAATATCCATACTTATAGTGTATTTAAAATTGGGTATATTTTTTTTTTTATTTAGATTATGTTATTAGTTTATTAGACATTTGGACTCAATTTGATTTAAAATTTGTTCTAGGCATTTTAAAAAGTAAAGGATAGTAAAAAAAATTAAAATATTAGTTCTAAAAAAAAAAGTTATACCTATCATACCATAGTATTATTACTTTATTAGTATAAATACGATATACAAAAAACAGATGTTTATGGAAACAAGTGTCTGTCGTTCTGTCTATTGTCATAAGTAAACTGAAACAGAGATTGGAAATTGAATAGAATCTTATATGTCATACATTCGTAAGTGAGTGAGTGAGTGTATGATATAAGTATTATACTCTTTCAACTCACGAGTTGAAAGAGTTGATTCAATTTTTTTTGACTGACTTAATTCAGTCAGTCAGTTGAGTGATTCAACTTAGTGAATTGAATCACTCACTCACTAGCCATCTCTACCACACAGCACGTATGACCTTGAGTACATGCGTATGATTTGTCTATAACTTGAAGTAAACTACGATTATTGTCAATAAGTTAAATCGTCAATAACGTGAGTTGACGACTGTATATAAAAATTTTGTTTTATCAGTGTTCCTTAGTGATTTTACAGATTTTTATAGTTTGCAGGATAAAATATAGGGCATTATTATCAAATCAACCAAAAAATTGTCTGACATCTTCAAACAAATGCAACAAATTAAACAAATTTAGACGTTTTTACCAGTATATTGGAGTAACTATAGGAACTTAACATTATACGTCTAATTTTGCTGCATTTGTTAATGAGTCAGACCATTTTTAGTTGATTTGGCATACATATGTATAAAAACATAAATGTTACCCCTGCTTTAACTCGACAATGTTATTATTGTTATACACGGAGAGAAAAAATATCGAATATTTAGCGTGTAACCGTGTAGCACACTAAAGTGATCACAGACCAAATATTCTAAAATTATTGTTGACTTACACAGTAAAGATTAGAGTGCCAGTACTAAAATTTATTACTTAATTATTAGTGCTAGCACTCTAATATTTACTATGTGAGTCAACAATAATTTTAAAATATCTGGTCTGTGATCACTTTAGTGTGCTACACACTAAATATTCGATATTTTTTCTCTCCGTATATTTATTTTACAAAATTTAAAGTTCATTTCGCAAACCAGTTTCGAAAATAAAAAATGGTTAAAAGAATTTCAACTTCAACTTAGAAGATCCCTCTAACGATATTCCGCCAGCTAGGGTACGTGGAATTATTTCTGCAGTTACTAACGAAGAAGGAAAATCTTATCAATTTTTTCAGTACTTATCTGTCTTAAAAATTTTAACGTGTGTTTCGGGGGAATATTTTCGAACACCGAAATATACTTTGATTTCATTTACTTGGGATCATTTTCTCAAATGTTAACTCATTAGAAAGTTGGCCCAAATGACTTAAACTGAGTATTCTTATCAAGTGCCAGTAGTTGTATTTTTTAAGATTTCTTTCATCTGAAGCTGAGTATTTCAAAAGCGGAGATTTAAAAATGAAAAATTGTAAAGGGAAATTCAATTTAATTTCAAGGACCCTTTCTAATGGTATTTCACACGGTGTGAAATCTCAATACGGAAATTACCTCAAGAAATTAAGAAAAATTTGTTTTGCTCTATTTTGGCTGAGATGCACCTGTAGCATGCAACACTATGTTCGTCGGACGAAAGAGATAGGAATTATGAGAAGTGTGACGGACGAACAAACGAATTTGACGAAACTATAAAGATTTCAAGATTTTTCTTCGAAATCTTAAAAACGATAAGAAGCACTGTAATTTAAAAAGGCAAAATTTAAGACAAAATATACATATAATATACATATATGCGAGAATATAAAATGAAATATTCCGAGATGTATAAATGGACAATATTTCACTGTCAGATGTCTGCATAAAGAAAAGTTAATAAATTTTGTAAAATAATTACGAAACTCGTATAATGTATAGCAAGTATAAACTGGGTTATTATTTCATCATTTATTTTCAACCATTTTCGTCGTAAACAGGGAATATGCCGCGTGAAAGTCGTTTCTGTCATATAAATTTTAATAGCTCATAATGTGTTCAATTTTCTTATAAAGTAAAATACTGCCATTTGTTTCACGAACAATATTTCATATTTTTATAACAATGAATAAGTGAAAACCGTGAACTGACTTTAGCTTGTCTTCTACTCTCGTCTCATCTCAACTACTTTATACTTTTAATTCTCATATTTTAGAAGAGATTTTTATATTAATTTACCATGTCGTTTTACTTCTCTTACTTTACGACCCATATAAAAACAAAACCATGAAAATGAAAAATTAAAACAAAAAGTTATAATTATAAAATATAAATGTGTATACCACATACATAATACACCATCAAGTTCAAAAAAATCTGAACAAAGTTACGTGTGAAAAATTTACCGGAGAAATAGTGTTATTGAACACAAGGAACTTGCTGAGTGCAGTTTAGTCTACTAAAAATTAGGGATGTTATGGATATCTGTAACGGTAACCGAAACTACCGGATATCCGAAATAATTACATATCCGAAACCGAAACCGTATCCGAAATTAAAAGTTTCGGATTTGTTTCGAATAATAGCAGACAACTGCCATTGGAAAACTGCATTAAATCGAAGAAAATTTTTGCAGCATGTGCTTCTTTTGATAGATTTTCGTTGATTTGTGGTTGGCATTCACCTTTTTCGGTACAATTTTTCCCATTTTCCGTAATCGTATCCGAAACATTATTCAATATTATTATACATCCGTAACCGAAACCGAAAAAAATGTTTTTAAATATCCGTATCCATATCCCTATCCGAAATTTCATATCCATAACATCCCTCCTAAAAATATAAACGTATAATTAAGTGACAACATAGCTAGTGAAACAGCAATTTAGTTTCTAAGATTTCCAATCTAGAGAAGTAAATTCAGCTATTATAAAGAAGAATAGAAAAACACATAAGCAAGAATGCCAAACACATAAGCAAGAATGGCCAATTGCCTGAAGAAAGTACAGTAGCAAAAAACTATATTATACAATACAAATATTAACATCTATGAATATAGAAATATTCTAGTGAAAATGTTCCCTATACTCGTCATCAAAAAATTTACTATAAATATAAAAAATCTGATTGTGAGTAAAAGTACAGGAAATATATTTTTGTTTTTTTAGTGATTATTACAACCTTATATTTGATACGGTCCTAGTTTGATCATCAGTCTTCTAGCTGAATTATACTGTTAACTCGGCAATTCCCAGTGTCACCTGTAGGTGACAGACATTTTTAATTGTAAACTGTATTAATTTGTTTGTTTAACTTATAGTATAGAGTTGTCACAAGAAAGAAATATAAAGTCATCTATTAGCCTTCTAATGGTGATAACAGAACGTAAAGATTTAATTATTTTATCGTTCAAAAAAAAATTAAAAACATCTGTCACCTCCAAATAACTCTGGGAATTGTCGAGTTAAAGGAGTTTTTTATTACAGTCACAATTTTCTTAATTTGACATAATTTCACAGCTTATGAACTCTTTAATTAATCTAAAATAATAGTAATAATGAACTACATTATATCGTTTTTATTAATCAAAATGTGTACTAAAATTTTTAAATAAGCATGAGCACGAAATATTCTCAGCGACGATATAATTATTATTAATCTTTAATATGATAAAAAGTATTAAAAAATTATTTAACATTAAGTGAAAAATTTTAAGTAGCAAAAACAAAAGCACACAATTTATTGATACCTCTAAAAATCTGTAACAATAACACAAACGTTTTGCTCCAAAACAACCAACAATACGAAAATCATAAAATTTTATGTTAACTCTTATTTTCCATTAGAGAACATAAATTTTCAGTTTTATGATCAACCAACAACGTTCCGAACAGAGAACAGAAAAGGATAATAAAAACAAAGAAAGTGATAATATAATAAAAGTAATAACAGACGAACCTAATAATGTGCATATATATATATATATATATATATATATATATATATATATATATATATATATATATATATATATATATATAAGTATATAAACATTAAACATACTACGCACAGCTATACGCATCGCCTTATACTTACTGTTAACCGCACAAGCATACGTACATATATTATAATAATATAATAGCGTTTACGACCATGAAAATACGTCAATCCGTACGCCTCAAGATCCAAAAGAAAAAGAAAAAAATTATCAAAATCAGATAGAGAAAAGTACTAACTACAGGCGCAGTATATGTATAACATGTATATAGTTAATACGATAATACTGTAGGTGCACTTCTGGTCATAAACCATTTTGGTTTCGCGTCATTTTGGAAAGAGTTTTCGTCCAAAATTTTGCATTTGAGCGCACTGCAGTGCATTAAGTCAGATATTAACAAATAAACCAGTACATACCTTTACAGGAAGCAATTCGTACAGAAGTCCCAATTTTAACACCTTCATTGCTATGACCCATTTTATAACAAACTTTTGAAATTTGGAATATAAATTAGACAGCCAAGATAAAAAATTAATTTCAAAAAATGTATTGCTTTAAACACTCCATAAAATACGGTACTGCCGTCATCAGAGCACTTTAATCAGAGAATTTTCTATTGGCTGAAATATTCGAAAAAGTAAGTATTTTTGTATGTGAAAAAGAGTGAAGTCTATCGATTTAGTAGTATTGTTACCGGAAAATTTAGTATATTGTATTTTAGACTTATTTAAGTAATAAGAATGATTGGCAAGCTTATTTGCTAAACTAAATCCATTGACAAGCAACTGCAATTTTGCTTTGTAGGGGATTATATTTAAAGTGTCTTTTGTCCCCTATCTAATTTATTCGGAGCTAGCAGTATATCCACCCGATGAATTTACCATCGACAACATTTCAGGATCTCATTTAGTGTTCAAGATCTATTAAATAAAATATTATTTATTTTAATAGCCATAGTAATATATTATTATATACCACTAACTTCAAAAATAACGAATTTACATACAAATTTTCATCCCCTATTAAACCCATCTAGCGGACGAATTTTCAAAAATCCTTTCTTAGTAATCATCTACGTTACATAAGGAACTCCTATGCAAAATTTCATTCTTCTAAACCCAACGGTTTAGGCTGTGCGTTGTCAGTCAGTCAGTCAGTATTAGAAATTTATAGATTTTCTCAATCTAATCAACACAAAAAAAATTTAAACCAGATCGATTTGACAATTCACACAACACGAGACGTAGGCCTAACAATAAAAATTATGTTGACGCGCGAATTCAAAAATAATTATACTATAACAATATTTTTACTAACAAGTAAAAGTCCTAAAGATCCTATTGAAAGCAAAACTGATAAAAGCCATTTTGTGGTATAGCGGATGCGAAGAAGCAAAATCCATAAAGTGGTCTGTGTGTGTCGGTTTCCACTAGACTGAATATTCCAAACGATTAGAGTAAGAATCCTTGCTAATTGTAAGATCAAAAAAATTGTTATTAACCTCAAATTCTAATGTGAATTTAATTCTGGTGTGGAGAGTATTGAGAAGATTTAGGAACTCTAATGCTTGGTGTCGTGGGTCCGACAAAAACGTCATCAACGTACCGTTTCCAGAATAACAGGTTATGTAAAATAATATTTACAACTGGAATTGAAAGTCAGCTTTTCGAAATGGTTCAAAATTGTTGGTCTTTATCTGCAAATTCGAAATTGTTTATTTTTTTTAGATAAGTAGTTTATTATCTAACAATGCTATTAAATTAAATTTCGCTAACTGATTGGTGACGTTCTATAAATTGTACTTGCTGATTAACTTAAAAGTGGAATCAAAATTATTTTTAGTCCCTTGGAATTAAAAGTGACACTTGACCCTTTGTTATGAGAGTATAAAGTATGTATTTTGGTCCCGGAATTGCAAAAAAAGATATTTAATCTACATTGATATGTATCTACATTTATGCAAGTGTATAATGGTTTGGATATTTCCTACAAATTAAAAATAACTGACGCAAGAAATATTTTGTTAAACGGTAAAAACTAACAATCCAATGGTCTGCATTTGTAACGTCCGTCATAATAAGGATAAGAGTACGAAATGAAAATGTAACATCTGGCACACATATTATTTTAAATTATTCGTCACATCAACAACAAGAAATGATTTTTCATTATTGCGAAAAACTGTTGTAATATAAAACAGACATTAAGTCCGTTTATGATTCTAGCCCAATTTTTTTTTTCTTTTGAAAAATGGTCGCTGTACTGAATTGTAATCAAAATATCATGACTATAGTACGTCGAAAGAAAAATTCCTTCATTTTTAGATCAGAACCTTAGCTTAGTCATGTCTCAGGGTAGACAAGTTATATATTTCATTACCACCTAAAATATATTAATAGTGAGATCACTTAGTTTCTACTTGAGAAAAAATTTTTTTCTCCTATATTCAGATTTTATGAATTAAATAATTATTATTACGTTTTAGATTAGATATTTCGTAAACACAATGTTATCAAAAGTAAAAAGTTGAAACCATATCTACCTACCAGCAGAAAGATCAACTAAGGTATGACATTTTAATGTGGAGCATAGAAGAAAAGTTTGAAGATTAGGGAGACTGCTTGGTCATATAGAATGTTGAATAATTCTGCAAGTTTCACAAATAATAAATATCTTGAAATGTAAGTAAGATGTAACTAAACAGCATTTTTAGTAGAATTTTTAGACTCAATTTGAAGCTCTTTAAATCAAGTTCATGAATTTTTCCAACTTAAGGAAAGAAATACCTATAAAACAATAAAAAAAAATTTTAATTTTTAATTTTTTTATTTTTTATTTATTTATTTATTTATTTATTTATTTATTTATTTATTTATTTATTTATTTATTTATTGATTGGTTTATTGGCATTCCAACATAATATGTTAATAATATTTGGGTCCGCATATAATATGAGAACTAAAAATAGAATCTTAATACCTTAAAACAGCTAAAAATTCTCCTTACTACCAAAAAAACTTAACTACGTACGTAACTTAAATATTAAGTTAACTTTAGTATACTTGTATATCAGATGTACATAGAAGAGGAAAGTAAGTGGGCATTCCATGATGTGATTATATCCATTTAACTGTGGAATTTTAAGAACTTCAAGTTAATAAGAAAAAAAACTACATATCCATATTTCATATAATAAATAATAAACAGCTAAAAGAACAATGACGTCTCTACATTATGTAATATACAAGGTAGTCCAGAATTATGTAGCGTAATTGCTAGAGCTTGTAGTACGTTCAAAAATAATGGTACCTGTTCATGTACACTTTTTTTCAAAACTCAATAATAAGGGAGATACAACTCTGTAAAGGGGCGAAACGAAAATCATTATTTCTTAAATATTTTCCAAACGCTTTTGAATAACGGATTGATATTTTAGGGCTACTTATTTTGCGTTAGAAGGATTAAATTTATGTCAATACTTATTCCACCACTTATAACTAAGGGGTGGTTTTGGGTGGTAGGTGTGATTTATCACGTCTTTTCTTTTTTAACTTGCAATTATTTAAACAAAATCCTTGATAATATAATTCCTCAGACAATTTCATACAAAAAAGGTATACTTGTTACATTTCGATAAATATTACCGTTTTCGAGTAATTTAAGGTAGAAGTATTTATTTCCAAATTATCCCCTAATCATAAGTGATGGAATAATTGATACCATAAATTTAATTATCTTATTGTTCATACGCACCCTCGAGTAATCAAAAGTGCCCAAAATTGTTTTTAAAAGAAGTTAGTTTCGTTCCACCCCTCTACATTTTACCCCTCTGCTTTATCACCCTTATTATTGAAATTGGAAAAAAGTGTAGATGAAAAGGTACCATTATTTTTGAGCATACTATCAGCTCCAGCAATTACGGTACATAATTCTGGACCACCCTGTATATATATACATATATATATATATATATATATATATATATATATATATATATATATATATATATATATATATATATATATATATATATATATATATATATATATATATATATATATATATATATATATATATGCCACATTGGCATAAATTATTTTCACTTAAGATAAGGAATCCAAATATGTAAAAGTAATACTAAACATACATTACATCATACTGAAATTATCTTATGTAGTTATATAAATTAGTTTATGTAACGTTAAAAAAATTAAATTAGATTTCAAAATGAAATACTGTTCGGCTGGGAGTAGAATTGGAGAGATTAATTAAGTAAACAAAATACTTGTTGCTCGACAACTTTCCATTTAAATTTTGTTGAACCGTCTTAAGTGAAAAATTTAAGTATGAAAATATAGGATTTCATTTTATGATTCCTATTTTTGTTTATTCTTCAGCAAACCATGTTTTTAACTGACGACATGAGTGAATGAAGGTGTTATGTAACATTTTTTTAAAAATGCATTTTTTTCCAAATTTTGAAATATTCTATGCTGAAGTATCATATATTAAAATTTGGTTTCATTACATTAGTTTTGTAGAAATTCAATAATAAACATGTGTTATTGCATGAGAAGTATATGCAAATAAAAACTTTGAACGCTTGTACTGTAAAATTATAAATAAAATGTTACATAACACTTTCATCCACTTACGTCTTCAACTATTGCTTTACATAACGCTCTAAAGGCGTTAAACCGTACGATCTCGGTGGTTAGTTTACGTCGCCGCCCCGCGAAATAACCAGCATGCTCCCAAATTTCTCGTGCAGCATGTCCGCTGAGTGACACGTAGCGACGTTCTGTTGGAACCACATGTCGTCAATATCCATATCATCCAGTCCAGGTAACAAGAAGTTGCTTATCATTGATCTAACTAAAGCCGCCAAAAAGCCAAGTTCTTGTGAGCGACGAGAATTTGACTGCCTGTAACGTACGAGTGTTGGCTCATTTTTTGTCGAATCGGTTGACTCGAATTTGGCAATCATAAGTCGAATAGTCGACTCGACAGAACGGTTGTGGCGAGGATAAAGATCACGTAATGCGAGTCAAGTTTTTTGAAGTGACCACTGATTTTTAAAATAAAATTTGATAATTTGCACACGTTATTCAACACTGTAACCTTCCATGTTGATTTGCTATACACTACTGAACACTTTACAACAAATTTGACAGATGTCGCTCTAACAACATGGCTGCTATAAACTAACAAACTTCGAGCATCCTTATTGAAAGACCCTTTATTTGCCTTAAATATAACTGTGTAATAAATACTCGTATAACTATAAAACTTAAATATAATTATATAATTTAAAATTTCATATTGAATATCTTTATCTTTCTTATATACATATAAAAAGGATACAGAGAAAACGGAAGAAGGACATATGTAATACGTCTCCAATCATACGCGCATAACTACAAATCCTACAACACATTGCGTATGAGCCACATATGAACAATAAAAAATATGTTGTACTGGTCTATTTTGTTTTAAATGTTCTACTAACAAAATGAAAGTGCCGCTGTTCTAAAGTTCTGATGTTCCGGTGTTCTAATGTTATAAAAAGAACCTTAAATGAATGATGAAAGAAAACAAAATATCTGACAAGGTGAGGGCACGACCTAGCAAATTGACTTCGGGATGGGATTTCGCAGGATTATAGTCCCTCTAAAGGTGAATTAATTGTTAAAATATAAAGACCCATTGGTCAGTCAATTTCGAGAAAAACGCTTTTAAAATTCTAGCTTCATTTACTGAATGTTTATATATAAGTTATTGGTGTGTCAAATCAATGAAGAGGTAGAGCAGTCGGTAGCGATGCTAGAATGGCGACTAGAGTTCACGGATTCATTCCGACTAAGTGCAGGTTTTTATTACATTTTTTTTTATTTTGTTAATTAACTATTAAAATTAATAAATTTCAAAAATAAATAATCATTTCTAATAATAATTATCATAAATTAAAATATAATTTTATTTTATTTTTTAATTCGTAACCATTTACTGAATACTTTTTTAATAAGTAATTTGGTCTTTTTTAACAGGTAAATTAATAAAATTGCCAAGACCATTTTTTAATTATAAATTGATATACAAGAACCGGAAGGATAATTTTTATAAAAACATTCAAAACAGAAAATATTTTCGCATGTTGCACAGTTGATAAAAGACGATTTTGTACACGAACATAAAAATTATCATTCTGGTTCTTTTATATAATTATAAGTAAATTTATAATCAATAAAATTCTTTATTTTTTTTTTTTTTAATTTAAAAATAGTTTTGGTAATTTTATTATTTACGTGTTTAAAAATACCAAATTACTTATTAAAAAAGTATTCAGTAAATGATTACGAATTTAAAAAAAAATACAATTATATTTTAATTTATGATAATTATTGTTAGAAATAATTATTTATTTTTGAAATTTATTAATTGTAATAGTTAATTAACAAAATTAGAAAAAAAAGATATGTAATAAAAAATGGAAGTCAGTCGGAATCGAACCCGTGAACTCTAGTCGCCAATCTAGCATTGCTATCGACTGCGCTACCTCTTCATTGATTTGACACACCAATAACTTATATATAATCATTTAGTAAATGAAGCTAGAATTTTGAGCGTTTGCAGTCAATAACAAAGCGTTTTTCTTTATATGTTAGCGTCTTTATATTTTAACAATTAATTCATCTTTAGAGGGACTATAATCCTGCGAAATCCCATCCCGAAGTCAATTTCCCAGGTCGTGCCCTCTCCTTGTGAGTGAATGAGTGAACGAAATGATCTGTTCTTTTAGGGACAACTAACATATGAACTGCATTTCATTGAAATGATTCGTTCAGTCCAGTTCATTCATTTATTCACTACACAACTCGAATTTGGAGTGATCATAAATAGAAGGAGCACCAAAAATTAGGGGATAGGGATTTTTGCGTTATTTTGAAATACGTGTGATCAAAACAGTAAACACAAAAAGAAGAAAAATAAGAGAGATTATACTGCTTTGTTATTGAGTGCAAATACGATTTTACGTTTATTTCATTATGAAAATGTAAATTTTTACTTTCCCTAATTCTTCACGTATTTTTCAGTGCATACTTACTTAACTGTAAATTTAGCCATGTGTATATTACTCCAATTCTAGATTTTAATAATATCATAAGTGGCGGTTACAATGTTATAGTTTTCAAACATTTTATTCCTCTTCCTAACCTAAATTTTAACTAATCAATCAAATATAATCATGAACAATTTATTCGCCTACTCGTCCTTAACAAATTGACGTTATTTCAAAACGTTAGCTATTTCCGAAAAAAAAAATTAAAACTGTCAGAAAGTCAGAGTTGGTGGCTTTACGATAGAGTTTGATTTCGTGATTTTTTCAAACAAAGAGTACTGAAAAATTATCTCAAATACTTTGTAACTAGGGCATGCATATTGATTTTTAACGCAGGGTCTAGCGGGACACGCAAATCGATTAATAAGATACGGTGAACTTGTATTTTATTAGTATGCTTGAAGTTAACTTAAGCTTCACCACGCCACCAACAAATGGAACGAATAAAATTTAGACGTATAATCGTAGGTTGCCTATATAGTTACTCCAATATAAAAATGGCAAAATGAATAAGAGACAAAAAACTACAGGTGTATCTAATTTTGTTTCATTTGCTGATGATGTAGGTGAAATTTAAATTAAATTTCAGTATATGTAGCACTCAATTCATATATGTCTAAATAGTATATCGTATTATATTTTCTTCACTAGTAGCTTAGCTACCTACCCATTTATAAACTATATACTATTCGCTAGAAACTGTGTTGTTCGCAAATAAAAATAATGTTTTCGATTCTGTGCAGGTAACATCACAAAGCGTGCATTGTGAACAGCACTATCTGGTACTATTCTATCGACTTTCGAACACTAAGTAAATAAATCATTTTTGATGCATATTTCGTTGTTATTTACATACATATACATATACATAATACATGTGTACATAATACGTTAACCAAAACACAAATATGTATACATATAGTCTAGATTCAGGAATGAACTAAGTGGTCAAAACTATTTACCCGGGATTTGTTTATATAGTTAGTTAAATTTTGTTTAAACTGAAATTGTTTATAATAGAATAAAAAAGAGTAATAGGGTTGACCGGGGTAATTGTGAATGGATTTTCATGAACTGAGATAAAAGCGTTGTTTTAAGTATTTTTTATTTTTATTTTATATATCACATTATGGTTGATTTATTTTTAATTCTACATTAATCAGGATGCACCACACAAATTTTGAGCAAATTCGTATGAAAAACAAAAATTTTATAAACCATTCACATTTCCCCGGTGCGGTTTTGCAAATCTTATGAATTTTGGGGTAAAAGTGAATGCAATCAGAAAAATTATTTAGAATGGATTACAACAGAAGGGAGGTACATTAGAGTAAAACCAAACTCCAATTCTTCAAATTTAGCCCATTTTCAAATTTTTCATCGTACTTTAGCTGTCACAATTTCTCTTTGTTTAATGCAAGTTATGCATGCCTCAAATTTATACAAAAAATCAAGGTTAAACAAAAATAACAAAAATTGTAGGAACAAATTTATTACAAGCTAAAAATTTCGTCAGTTTGTCATATCAAAAATCAAAAAATTACATGAATTTCACACAAAAAAAAGGAAAATGAGACTTTTTCAAGGAAATACAGTTAGCTCGCATGAATAAAAACCAACAATCTATTAGGTCTAATACTTTAAATGAAAAAAAAAAAAAATGGTTTTGTATGAATGCTACTGCTCTTGGACACTCGCAGAGACATTGAAAACAAGTAATTTTTCTGTTTTTGTAAGTTGTTATTGGATAAGGGAGCACAGCAATGATTTCGTAGATTGATACACAAAACATTGCTCTTTACACATTTTTTTTTTTTTGTATTGTTTGTAGAACGGAAACTTGTAAAATAATGTCACCAGCATCTTCATCAAGGTTTTCAACTCTGAAAAGAACACTACTGAAATTTTTGATCGAATGGGGGCATTTGTGAATAACGTTCGCAGTTACCCTACAATTTTAAAATCATGGGGTAATTGTGAATTGGTAATAAATTGTCCAGTTTTTTTAGCAGTTAATAAGGAACCCTCTCAGGGTTTAGACCACTTCTTTAGAAGTACTTTTAACCATTTCTTACCTTTTAAAAAAAGAAAATGTATTTAAAAAAAAATTTTTTTTTGAGGGTTGGTCGAAGTAAGATACATAAAATTTTGCAAGAGTTTTTTCAAAATAAATAAAAAGATACTAATACTTGGAGAATTGTTATGAAATTTTAATAGCATATTAAGAAATGACAGAAAAACATACTAAGAGTTGATTTTTAACAATATTAATGTTATTTTAGAAATTATAGGCGCCGTTCACAATTGCCCCAATTCACAATGACCCCGGTCAACTCTACCTATATTTGGCATTTTTAATTTTTTTGGTATTCTTTGGTACAGTACCAATATGTAATTGAGGAGTTTTAGGAGATTTATTTTTTTCCTAATGTAACAAAACAAAATAAACTAAAATTTTGAGTTTTCAGATCGTTTAATTCGATAATAAATGACCTTGACATATATTGTAAAGAACACAGATTTCAACGTTTTTATACACCTAACATGATTTATATTTGCGTACCCTTTATCCATAATATTGAAATTTACAATTACACGTGCTCCTTCAATAATATAATAATAATATGTATAAATAATTCTGTAAGTATCAACTTAAAGTAATGAGAGCCGAGAAACCTGCTCTTATGCCTAGAGAACATAATTTACTTACGTTAATAGATTCGAAATCAAGGTAATAAAATCAAAATCTCCCAGATATAGCCAGCCACAAATAAAATTAATTTAAAACGAATGACAATAATAATGAAACATTATTTATGGTCGTGGTCAATGACTTCTCTTTTATTGAACTGTTCAAGGTTACTGCCTGACTACCACACCTTACCAAAAAACTTACCAAACAATAAATAAATAAATAAATACATACATAACAGTAAGTTAACTTTTATCAAATTCATCTTGCTATATTAAAAAATTGAAAAATTGTAAAAATGGCCTAACATTCAATTACAATAAATTATTATCAAGAGCTCTAATAAACAAAAATTACTTCAAATCAAGAACATAAAATCTCAAGAAGATGAACAATAGGTCAATTTTTTACCACATTTTTGTGAAATTCGTCATTATGTTTTTTCTTTATATCTTTGCGCCAAATTTCTTTGTAATGACGCTTGTCGATTTGCATACAAATTTTCTCTTCAAATGTCCGAGCTAGTTTATTCTAAACTTATTTATTGTAAAGATTCTTTAAAATATTTTACAGTAGTTAAGTTAATGCTGTCGAGTGATTTTAACTCACGGAGTGAAAATCAGAATCAATTTCCTGTTGAAGTTTGTTGCGATTAGGGCATATTAATTTAAGTATTGAAACTTCAATTCCGAAGTTACCTACGAAAGTTGTAACACAAATGATGAATGTTTTCTTTTGTACCTCTAAACTTTATTACTTGCTTGTGAGTTTTTCCATCTGTGGGTATGCCGGGAGGGAATTTTGCTTTGGAAACATACCTTTTATACTCTCAATTACGTATCTGACAGGTAGTGAAAGGAAATAATCAGTGGAATCAATTGAACAAATTTGTGAACCCAAATTTACAAACTTTATACTTTTTGATCATATTCGTCTCAAAACTATATATGACATAGCTTGTTAAGGGATAATTTAGGGTTGGAAGCTAAAAAAAGAAGTCATTTTCAACAATTTTTTCTAAAGAAACCTTATATGCAATCGATCTGGAATCTTTTACATATTATCAGGCATTCTTTTAATGCATTTTATACGTAGCGTCAAAGTCGACGCTTAAAAAAAACATCTTTTGCGATGCATAGCACACAGGTTCAGCGGGTGGTCAGAAATAAGAAAGTCAAACGGGCTTTTGAAGGAAACAAGTTTTCTGAGTCCCTGAACCTGAAATTACATCGGTACAGAAAAAAAGTAAGAAATTGTAAGCTTTGAAAATCAAAAAATCGCAGTTTTTACTATTTTTGTTTGCAAAAAGGGATTGAAATTTAAAGAAAAAGGGATCAATTTTTTTAGATTCAAAAAAATTGTTAGGGATGCCACACGCCCTATCTGTTATAAATTAATAGAGAGCTACGGACTGCAACCTGTGCGAAAATTCAAAAGTTTTGAGTAAAACGAATTTAAATTTCTTTTGTATTAAAATCAATTAAATCCAAAGAAATTGTTTACATTTATTTAGTACACTATCCCAGACTCATACAGATGTCCGAAAGTTTCCTCATATAGTTCTTTCTGCTCAGCAATGTTTTTTTTAGTAATCTTCGCTTTCTTGGATTTTGGAATGCAGCGTTCTTCCAAAATTTTAATACGTTCGTTGTCCCTTTTATTAATGTAATTAATTGTATGTGTACAGTCCCGTGTTAAATCCCAGCACATCGAAAAAATTTAATAAGAATTTTGATCCTGCATTAAAAACACGCATATTCCAGAAGACAATTCAACCACTTTACTGTATACATATACCTACCTATAATTCGACGCCCGTTTCATATTTCCTTTCCAAATTTTAACTGACGACTCTTGGAGTATAAGAAAACAAAAATACTGGGGAAAAAAATCACGATTTTTAACTCTGAATAATCCCTTATGAACGCTTACTGTTCGCATGTGTAAGTGTCCGCAGACGCATTATTTCCTCGCAACCAACATAAACGTAAACGTATAAACCCATTTATACATATGTAAGGTAACGGGCCTAGTTTCTGACCTTTTAAGAGTGACGGCTGAGGTTAAACGACAGTAATAAATATAAGTTTCAACTTCAGAGACAATTAATAATTTTATCAACTAGTTTATGGCTTTCAAAATAAAGCCATACAAGTAAAATAATTATTTGAATTGAATTAATAATTTAAATTAATGTTTTAAAAATTGGCAAAAAGGACCCAGTTTCTGACCTTCAAAATTTCTCATGTGACAGTTTCTGACCCTGACAGTGGCCTAGTTTCTGATTCTTAAATTTAAAAATACAGTTTTATAAAATTTAATTTATAAATAATTTTTTATTGATAAAAATGAATGTTTAATGTTATACGTTATGAAAAATAACAAAAACTAATCGAAGATAACTATAAATAACAAAATAACTAACAAAAACTGGTTAGAATTTAATTGGGCCATACCACTTTAGAAGTGAGCCTAGTAATTGACCCTCATATTTCAATAATAAAAATCATTTTAAGGTATTTTATAAATATTTTAAAATAAACTTTAAACAAATATTAACCTGCTCATATATTTTTAATTAAGTTTTCATACTTACATGATGAATATTGCACAGATCAAAATGAGTACTTTGTAACATAAACTGTTAAGAAACTACCAAAAAAATAGTGTTTACACACATTTTAAACTTAAAATTTTTTTTTTATTTAGTTAATATATTCTAAACTTTTTAAATTGCTGTTCATTAGACACAGAATAGATTACTTTAAATTAAGAATTTATTTTTTTTCTTATTTAAAATATAGTTTTTTTATTAATTTATAACAAAGTTGAAAAGTTCAGAAACTGGGCCAGGGTCAATTACCGGGTCTTTTACCTTATTTATCATATTTAGATATACACACATATATGATATGTGTTTCAAGTTGGAGTAAGTTGTATTCGAATGCATAAATGAATATAATCTTAGAGGCTGGTTGATTATATTGCCGTAAGCACACGCCGATGACGATCAAGCTATCGATAAAGTCAAGCAGGTATTATGCATGGGTGGGCATTATCATCAGATGTTTATATTATACGTGTATATGTATATGTACCTCAAAGCATATTGTCAATTCAATACCAATAGATTTTTTCCGTGTGTGTCCATATGTAGCTACATAATTATATTGATGTGGTGTAACAATGTAAAAAACCGAGAGCTATAGTGTGTAAAACAATCAAAGAATTTTGTATCAGTTGAAATTTTCTACACTGACATTTTGTACATTTTATACATGACTGAAACATAACATGCCGATAAATTTGTGAAAGAAACACGGTCACATAAGGATCTGCCATTTATTGAAAATTACCAAAAAGCAATTTTCAATAATAAATGGAAGGGCAATTGCCAAAAAGCAATTTTTGTAAATATCTCGAAACATATTGGCTTTTCAATAAGAAAGTTTATTATAAAATTTGTTGTATTTACCACAGAAAAATTCAAAATGAAAAGCAGCTCTCTCGTAAAACGAACCTTCTCAAAGATATTCAAGTCCTAAAAATTTATAAATTTATTCAATAATAACAAACAATAAGGTAATAACTATACTCAAGCTGTGACCTCCTTACGCTAATCTATCGATTTTAGACATACAAATATCTTAGAAACACTCGTTTTATAAAAAAAAAATAATTCACTTTTTATTGTAGCAAAAGAAGATTGCCCAGTCTGCAACTAGCTCACGGAGGAATTATTTTAATAAACACGACAGAAAAATTTTTAAAAAAATAAAAATATAAGATAAATAAAACATATAGTTTATCAAAACCAAAAATAAATAAAGCATTAGGGAAACTACTACGTATATTTTCAAATTATACACGCACGTAAATCAGAAATATAGTTATTATGGCAGAAAAAATGATTCCTTTTAATTTTTTTATCTTATAATTATAGGGAGTAAACGTTAGTTTTTAATACCTACATACTAATCATGAAACCGAATGATACAGCTACAGATGCAGGTAAATATCTATTATTTTTATAAGTATATATAATAGTATTACATTCAACCAATAAAAGAGAAATTAATACATAATCGAGAGGGTTAATTTCTAAAACCGGTTTTTCAAAGCAATTTCATTTATAGTAATTTATAAAAAATTGTTTTCAATTTTTTACATTTCTATAAAATAATTTCCCAAGTACCCACGTCTTGAAAACGTATTAAATCAGAATTCTTCAATTCATTTCGCAGCTTTTTTCAGAGAGTTTTCCACAGCTTTCAAAAAAGGTGATTTTTTAGTTCTGGTGTAGTCTCTGAAATCCATCCTAAAGGTACCTACTATATTTAGTATGTCATCCTTAAGAATTTTATCAAACCTGGCTCTTTCTATTGCTTGAACATTTTCACAGAGCTTCCTCCATTAATTCTGTTTTGTCCTCCTAACCGTCTTGCTATATTCCATGAGGCTGCATTTATATTCATACTACTCATAAACTTTTTAATTTTTCTAAAGAATTTCCGAGGCGCTTGTCTCTGCTCGGCAAATTAATTTTTTTACCATACACAGTGATGTTTGACTTTCCTCGATAGCAGAGAACTATTGCTTTGGTATGACTGATGGTATCTCTAGCTCATATGTGTCTCTAACCTTAGAAGGAGAACTATTATATCAGAGTGTATATGGTCTGCCATTGGAGGCTTCTAATCTAAATAACAATTTTTGATCCATTTGTGTATTCAAAATGTAAATAACCTGATGTCTAGTACTTCTTGCCTAACCGAGGTACGAAATTAAGTAGTAACTCACCTCGGTAGTTAGTGTTGATTCTGACCTAGATCTGAGAATATGCGTTCGAATTATAACTCTGAATAAGTTTCGCGTTGACCGCCGCACATTTAGCCACTAGTCTGCACTCTGCAGAGTTCTTCGCTCACCGAAGCCGAGCCTATAGTCTATACTAATCTGTAACAGCCTAACTATCTAACAATAGAAAAATTTCAAAATCGGTCCAATGCTTTTTTAATTTACTTCTGAAATACAAACAAATCAACTTCCTCTTTTTATTTATTATACGTGTAGATGTGCATACATACACCTAGTGGTCCCAAAAAATAGTTTAAAACCAAAACATACAAATTATTAACGTATCGACAGTCAAAATTCAATTTAAAATCATAAATTCCCTATTAACAGTAATTACTGAAGGGGGACCACTAGTGTCTGAAAAAAGGCGATTTTTGAGAATTTTTCCCCCACTGCTGCAGTGATAGCGGCCTTCACACTGCCTGAAATCAAAAAAAACCAAAAAGCTTATTAAACTAGAAGATATGGTCCGTACCGTGAACCTCAATCGTAAAAAAAAGTTAAAATTTAACAAAATGGCGGAGTTTTTAAAAAAGTCTCAAATTTTGTGCCAAAATTTGATGGTTTTTGTCTTGCGAAAATTATATTTTTTGTTCGACCGGAAAACTGGAGGTTTATGGTACGAAGAAATATATACAAAAGAAGCTGCAATAAGAACCAAATCGATCAAATGATTTGTCTTCGAGTTATAACTGCAGCAAATTTGAAAAATGTAGTTTTTCGTAATTTTACCTTTTAGTTTTAGTCATTGAGAATTTTTACTAAAATTATTTACGATGTACTCACTATAACGGTCATAGTAAAACTAGATGAGTCGTTTAAATGTGCCAGGGTCTAGCTTCTCCACAGCATGTGACTGGGAGCCACGTCCAGAAACTCCCGAACTATCAACCTTCATACATTTCTCAATACCTCAAAGTTAACAATGAAAATCAGAATCCACTCTTCGGATGGCTGTAACTCAAAAACCATTTGAGACATGCACTTGAAATTTTAGTATGTTATTTTCGAAGGTATAGACTATCGAAACATGTAAAAAAAAAGTTTTCCAATTTTTTGAAAACGTCACACTAGTGGTTCCCCTTTAAGGAGACTGATAGAATACACGCTTGCATCTTTCATTAACATTTAAATTGCTATGTTGAAAACTACAAAAATAGAGTTAATACAGGTAAAAATTGAACATGTTCATTATCATTTCAACAAAAATTTTGGAGGGAGATTAAAATCCAGTGAACTTGCCTTCATTTACGACAACATGTGCATACAAAGTTGATACGAATTAACTAGTTGAAACTCATAAGACTGTAAAGTTTTATAAAACAAAATTGTGCCATCTGCTTCACATCACAAAATTTAACCTTTTATTAAGAAGAGACAGAAAAAAATTGTGTTGGAAAATTTTATAAAATACTAACAAACCTGAAATAACATTCGTATTTTTCTTTTACATTATTTTATAAGCGCGCAAAACTTTTACTCAGAAATCATATTGCAGAAAACATCGTTTATATTATAATTAGTAAATACATTAGGGGAAGGAAAGCCTTATTTTTGTTTCTTTTCAAGAAAGTTATTTTGTATTTAGTGAAAAAATTGTCACATTTCATAATATTTTATCTTCTAGCTAATGCCAGTCTATATGAAATAGCACTCTAATGAATGAAAATTGTTCGCAGATAATTAAATTCTATCAAAACTGTATTTTATAAAACAAATAGCTACATTCATCAAATTATTAATAGGACTGGATGATTAATGGATAAAATATATTTTTTTTACTTCCTGATTTAAACAGTTGTTGGTAATTGTCCCGAAAATCAAAGTCAACAATTTCATCTGATTTTTACGTTTTGATGTTCAAAATTTTTTTTTTGACATTTAAAAAATACCTTGTTCATTTTGAGTGTCTAAGGTTTAAATAAACATACATATGTACAATCGATGTCATCCATACTTAATAGTAGACTTGGAAAAACAGTGGTCCCTAACAGAATCGCCATATAAAATATTTTGGATTGGGGGGCTATAAATTTTGTTACAAGGTTGAGGATTTTTCTCTAGATTTGAAGACTAGCCTAAGAAAACTTTTGAGAACAAATCAGTAAAAATAAAAAATTACCCATTTTTCATAACTGAATATATAATTTTAATTTTAAAAATAATTTAAAAAAATTAATGTTGAATATATAAGTGGTTAACTGTAATTGAAATTATTTGAGCCGAATTGAAAATATTTATAATGCAAACATATCTCTGTTTCCTTTGTGATTATTTAAAATAACATGTAGGAATATCTCACCTTCTTTATAAAAACATTATAACTGTTTAATATAAACATACATAATGTGTATATCAGGTTTCCAATGGCTCGCTCACATGTTTCAACATGGTTTAGTTTTGCATTAGAAAAATATAGGGCATTCCACGGGAAATGGGAAAATGAGTTATTTTTTTAAATTAATATGATCAATACCAATTTATTCCTAACTAATTGTATATTAGTAAAATTTACATGGTTACATTTTTTTCATTATGACAAGTTGTTTAGCTTCGAATAAGTTGTACGATTTTTTGCATCATGTTGGCAATACTGTTTTCGGCCATTTTGTTTTAACATTTTCAAGCAAACGGTGTCGGAGAGTGAAGAGCAGTTCTGAAATTTTAATTTGACATAAAAATACAACGGAAAAGGTAAGAATTTTTCTCTAAAACTCATAAATAAAATGAGCACGTAGCATGTCTCGCCAGTCACACGAAAATATACAAAAGTTGTATTTCTAACCTCAAAATTGGTCGTATTAAAAGGGAGCGTTTCGGAAAGTAAGAATTGGCTAATTGTTGTACTTTTTAGCATATTTTTCTGGTGCATGGTGTTAACGGGAGGGTGAGAGGTGGTTTTCATTTTTGCCCGTCTCGTTGTGACTGGTGGGACATTTTTTTAAAACTTGTTATGGACTGTTTTAACCATTTCTAACCTGTTTCTTACCCGAAACACTATGCTTTCTTTGTAAGTGTCATTGCTTTTTTCTGTTTTTAGATGAATGTTGCCGAGCGAAAAAGGAAATCTAGGGAAAAGTTGAAAAATGATGAGAAAAGGGTAAAGCTCTACGACGAGAAAAGGGTAAAGCTCTACGTGAGAGTAATGAGACTGCTAGAATTCAATGGAGAGAGACAGAGAGGCTACGTAAAAGAAAACAAAGAGAAAAGAAAAAGTTGGAGGGAATCAAGCAGACACGTGTTTCACCGTTGGGTTCCTATAAGACAATAAATACTTTGAAAAAAGCGGTTGTCAAAACTAAAAGAAAAGGTCTTCCTGAGAGTCCAACCAAAAAGACAGCTGTACTGATGCACGTTTTAAAGGAAATTGTACCGACGGAGGCTATGCATCGAAGTACCAAAGCAGTTAAAACTATAGCCATAACGGATGAGACAAAGAAGTTGGTCATAAGTTTTTATGAACAAGATGACATAAGCCGTCCGTCTCCTAACAGGAAGGACACAATATTAATCAAAGATAAAGAAACAGGTAAACCATTGCTGAAGCATATGCCCTGTTTAAAACTGATTATCCCGACATAAAAGTGGGTAAGAGTAAATTCTTTGAACTGAGACCCATCCACGTAAGACCAACGAGTCAGATGCCGCATAATGTATGTGTATGCAGCTACCACGCAAATTATAAGTTTTTATTAGAATCACTTAACAAGCTTCTTCCAACACTGCCAATTTCTACTGCCGAGTTCCTGAAACTTATATGTTGCGATATAACTAAAGAAAAGTGCATGACACGTGATTGTGAAGCATGTTTGGACATTACGGATATTCTTTCACTGAAAGGATTAGACACAGCACTTAAGACTGATTGGAAGCAATGGCAAACTGTCGGCGGTAGATGCCATATAATAAATGTTAATGGTACCGTACAAGACCTCATTACAGGGATAATAAACCAGACTCCTAAATTTAAATACCATACATTTGCAAAAAATGTACAGTCAAACTTTTTTAAACAAAAAGTTTCTGAAAGTACAGATTCGGAACTTGTGATTCAAGTTGACTTTGCAGAAAACTTCGCCATTCTGCAACAAGATGAAATCCAGTCTGCACAATGGAACCACGCTCAGGTTACCTTATTTACAGGATGCGTGTGGGCTAATAAGGGTAAGGAAAAAACTTCCTATGTCGTAATGAGTAATGAGCTAAACCATCGCAAATTTTCAGTGTGGGTCTTCATGAAGAAAATTATTGAAGATTTGAAATCTCGCTATCCTCATTTGAAGAAGATCCATGTTTACTCTGATGGATTAGTGCGGCTCAGTTTAAAAACAGATTCACACTTTCAACCCTTTGCTACTCTGAAACTGATTGGGGCGTGGAAACAGAATGGAATTTTTTTGCTTCCGGACATGGAAAGAGAGCTGTTGATGGCGTCGGAGCGATTGCTAAAAGGACTTTATGGTCCGCAATTATGACTAGAAAAGCTGTTCTGGATACAAGTTTTGACTGCTACAAATATTTGGCAGCTAATGCTTCTGGACTCCAAGTATTCTTCGTTGCAATCGGAGATACAGAATCTGTCCAAGAAAGCCTAGATGAAAAATGGCAAAAGATAAGGCCAATACCGTTAATTCAGAAGCATCATCACTTCAAATCCCATGATAACAAAAGCATTCAATATGCTCTCACCGCAACATCTCAAGATTTGAAAAAAGTGTTATTGTTTCAAGATGGGAAACTAAAATATTCTGATGTGTAGATCACTAGAAAGATTTAAAATATAAAATTAGAACGATCATTGATTTCCAAATGTGTGAAAATAATGATTAAATTTAAAATTTAAGAAAATGACTGAAAATGTTTGTGTTGATTTAGTATAAAAAAGTATTGTATTGATTTTTTTTTTCAAAGATTTTAATAAATATTTATTAATTCGCTATAATTTTGTCTTAATAATTAATTAATAATTCTAAATATGACATAAAAATGAGTTCATGTTTTAGCTGATTTCGTACTAGTCCCACCAGTCACAAAACGATGTCCCACCAGTTACAATTTCTATTGTCCATATTCTCTTGTAAAAATTAAGCTCAGTGCTAATTTTTAGTTCATGTTGTAGTCTATTTAAGTATTTAATAGCTTAGTCAAAGACCTCTTACTATGTATAGTATTTGGGCTAAAATCTCGATTAACAGTGCAGAAGGCGAAGGTGAGGTATTTCTGACTGTCCCACCAGTCACACTCCTTTCACCGCTAAAATATTATTCAAATATGTGCATAAGTTATATTTTTCGGTATTAGTTTCATAAGTTGATTCATAATCTGTTGTAAAATATCTATTTAATCTTAATATTAGATCAAAATAGAAAGATCTAAACATTAGCAATTTTGGAGTCAACTGTGCCACCAGTCACTATGGAATGTCCCATATAAAGATATGTATGTATAGATAACACACAAAATGATTCATAATATTGGGAATTAAATACCCCCTTCGCAGCATCCTGCATAACATAGCGAATTTCCGTTTATAAAAATTAGTTTTTCTTGGAAACTAGTTGACATAGAAGAATAGTTTAACGACCTTTTTATGTGATTTTTTCTCCTCTTTTAAATGTGTAAAATTTTTGAATAAGTGGAAATTTTGGCAAAAATTAATTTTTTGCAGGGACAAAAACCATGGCATCCAACGTGTCTGACTGAAGAACTCATCCAAGGGTTTGGAACTTCCAACATTTTCAAAAAATTTTGTAAAAGTAGGACATTTCGTTCGAGAGTTATCGGGCGGACACACACACACACACACACACACACACACATATATATATATATATATATATATATATATATATATATATATATATATATATATAAATATATATATATATATATATATATATATATATATATATATATATAAATATATATATATATATATATATATATATATATATATATATATATATATATATATATATATATATATATGTATATATATATTAGTAAATATTATTTTCGGTTCTAGGGACCTCAAAACAAATTTCTGCCATAGTCCCGGGCTCAAGTCGCGTCATGACAGTGGCTGTAATAGTTGAATTCCTTTCTGGAAATTCGCTAAAAACACAGCCACACACAACATTGACGATGTAGTGTTAACAGTAAAACGTCGTAAAACTGATGTCTAAAAAGACTGATAATATTTTTACATAACAGCCCTCCAGCTTTATTCGTAGCCCCCCCCCCGCACAAAATATTTTATATGGCGATTCTGTTAGGGACTATTTTTTCCCTTGTCTACCTCTTTTCAGATACAATTGATCATGAGTTTTCGTTAAAAAACAAATAATTCTTATATTCGAAACAAATCAATCTTCTATTCTTTTCTAAAAATAAACTGCAAATTTAAAATTTACATAAATGCAATAATAAAAGAGATAAAGCCAAGAAAATGGAAATTATTTAAATTCAAAGTGACGAAGCATGGTTAAATTTAACTGAAATGAACCATATTATATATTGAATACACTATCACAAAACAAAGGATTCTAGTTTACCAAATGTTTATGAACAAAAGCTAGCTACCAAATCTATTTTATTGGTAATCGTTACAGTTTCTGAGATAAAAAGGTAAGGGAACGTTTATATACACGATTTTGATTGGATGAAAATCGAAACAAAAATCGCTTCATGATATTTTCGGGTTTATACACATACGGTTTCTTCTTTCGATTTTAAAAAAAGAAAACGCCGCTTACCTAAAATATCAGCATTTAAGTATTCACATAACCTCCGATTTTATATGTATAAAGATGGTAAGGTAATGGCACCAGTACCCGTCATCTTAAGACATGAGCAGGAATTTACATTAAATTTTTTCGTGCATAATTTTACGAAATAACTAACAGTAAAGCTAAAACGAAAGAGAATTTTATGATCTTTCAGAAATATAAAGAAGGGAAGACTCAAATAGAGATTGCTAAATTAATAAAAGTTTGCCGATGTGCAGTGCACTCTACCATTAAAAGGTTCGCGGAGACTGGCTCTCGCACAAACAAAATGAGAAGCGGCATTAATACTGACCGCCAGGTTAGAAAACTTATCGGTGACTCACTTAAGGACCGCAAAAAAACTTCTTCTGAGCTCGCTGCAGTTTCATCGGAGGACATTAGGAAACCAATTAGTTCTCGAACTGTAAGAAGAACACTCACAGAAGTAGGCTTAAGTAGGCCTTGGCTCTCTGACAACAACAAGAAAAATCGTTTAGAATGGGCTCTAAGACACCAGCATTCTTCTGAAGAAGATTGGTCCAATGTGGTATGGTCCGGCGAATCTAACCGCATTGTTTAATGCGATGGTATAAAATTCAACTTACCTGCAAATTAGATTCGTCGGATCATATCACATTGGACCAATCTTCTTCAGAAGAATGCTGGTGTCTTAGAGCCCATTCCACACGATTTTTCTTGTTGTTGTCGGAAAGTCAAGGCTTCTTCCTGGCTTTGCGGCTTTTTAAGCCTGCTTGTGTGACTCTTCTTCTTACAGTTCGAGAACTAATTGGTTTCCCAATGTCCTCCGATGAGGCTGCAGCGAGCTCAAAAAAAGTTTTTTTGCGGTCCTTAAGTGAGTCACGGATAAGTTTTCTAACCTGGCGGTTAGTAATAATACGTTTTCTGCCCATTCGCATTTTGTTTGTGTGAGAGCCAGTCTCCGCGAACCTTTTAATGGTATATTGCACTGTACATCGTCAAACTTTTACTGATTTAGCAATCTTTATTTGAGTCTTCCCTTCTTCATATAACATCTGGATTTTTATTCGTGTTTCTGTGTTAAGTTATACCCCCACTCGCCTGGCGGCTCGTGGGGGTAAGCGCACGAGATCTCGTTGTGTATGCGTCAGTCCCTTTAGCGAGTGCCCCAGTTTAAGCCTATTGGATACCTCACTTTACGCATATGTATCGAAAATAACTATTGCAGCCTCAACAGATACGATATCTGTATCTAGTTACAGTGGTATCAGTTTTAGTCTTTTATCAAAGAAACGAACCTGCAATCAACCATCATTCTGAGCTTTTAAAAAATTACCTATGGCGGCTACAAATGGAAATTCTCAAGAAACTCATAGAATGTGTATATACACATGCTATACATTTTTAGAAAATAACATAAAAAGGACACAAAAATAATGACGATATTTTAATAAAAAATTTTCAAAAAAGTTCTTTTAGGTCAAGATCTACATCCATATCAAATTTTAAGTTTTATAACACTTACAAAAGTACCCTAACCGTATGACTACATTTGAAATTTGAAACAAATCCCCATAGGCCTTTTCACAGTTAAAAAAAGGAAATTATAAAATCAAAAGGGAAGAAAGAAAATTTCAATTTATAAGCCTCCTTGCAACAATTTTTCTGTATTCCGTAAATTTAACTAAAATAAAATAAACGAATATTTCCGAAAAAAATACAGTCAAAAAGCGAAAGAAAAATTCAGAATTTTGTTTTACCCCTTCCCATTTCATAAATGATTTTGTTTTTCATGCAACATAAATTTTTTGGTAAAATGATTTTTCTTTACCTGAAAAGCATAAAAATTGCCGCTGTAAGATAGCATGAATTACTGCCACATAACTAACTTCTGTCTGTTTCCTATTTCCGTTTTACAACAACAATCATTCGTTCTACGATCAATTTCTGTTTTCTTCGTGTTGTTTCTCGTACATCTGTTCGCCAATTTTCTTTATCATAATTCAAAGACGGTCAAAGTGTTATTACAGTATCTTTTATCATAACTTATTCATGTGTGATTCCAATATATTTCTTTTTATACAATAGACATCTAAAGAAAAATTCAACTATAAAAAATATGTGTAATTCTACAGATTTTTTGTCGTAGTCATTTTTTCTTTGCTTTATTCATGCATGGTAACTCCTGACTCAATTACTCAAAAAGTTTTAGAATACAGTCTTTCTTTTTGCATACTTTAAATACCATAACTTTATAATATAATGAGCCTATGTTATTTGTTTTAGTTAATTGATTAATAGCACCTACCTACATTATTACTTAATGAGTAATATATACATATATTATATTGCTATGTAAACGCCAATCTACGATTGACGAGGTTGAAAAAAGTTACTTCCATAGAAAAATCTATTCACTAATTGATGGTAAGCGATTACTTACATCCTTAGGGAGGTGAAGAAGCTTTTATGACCTGTTATGTTTTGTAGCTAAAATAACCAAAAAATAGAATGATAAGTAATGCCCGGACTTATAGTGCAGCTCATAAATTATCCTGTCAAAAATTGCCAGAAAAACGTATCACCATTCGTTAGAAGCGGCACATAATTTATCTATTTTTCATAAATGCATTTATAATTTTTTTCTAAATACGTTCTATAGTTTGTGTGCCACGAACTAAACAGGTACTCTACATATATATTTTGTTTTGAAAACAATAAAATTTCATATGAACAACATAGTTGCTCAATTTAAGTTTGTAACATCACTCGCGCGACGAACGAACACAGTTTAATTTGATCAACTGCATGTAAATTATATATGATAAGTGTTGTTTGCGGCGCGTTAAGTTATCTGCTATGTAAATGCCAATTTATGAGTGATTGCAAAAATATTTTTTTTATTTAAAATAAATTGTTATTTTGTTGGAGCACTTCTGCTAGTGCCAGAAACTTGAAATTAGATAAGTATAGATTTAAATATTTTTATTATTTATGTCCTTCTTAAATGCAATTTTATAAAAATGCATATGTGCGTGTGAAAATAGGTATACAGTAGAACCTCTGATTACGGACACCTCTCTTAACTAGGGTTGCCATATTTTTTCACGGACCAACCGGGACAGTTCTGTCTTTTTTTACTTTAGGTTTAGGGATGTCGGTTTTGGGGGAGGGTAGGGGGTTATGAAAACAGTAATGTAAAAAACACTTAAAATATAGAATAGATAATCTTTGTTATTTTATTCATAATGGTACACAAACATGATATTTTTACAAAACAAAACAATTTTCTACTTGTTGTACCACTCGTATTTTTCACTTGAATGAACCTTTTTCAATAAGTCCTTCTTCTCTTTAATTTTTTCATAAAATTCAGTGCAGCTAAGCCCGAAGTTAACTTTGCACACCATCAAACCGCGGACTGTGGACTCATGCATCAAACCCCGTTCATCACTCCAGGTACTGTTCATCATCGAAAAAACCCACTCAACTGGGGCGGACGTTCCAGGAAGACAGAACACGTACTCAACAACCATTCCAAGGTTAGACATTGCGATGTTTTGTTGCTTAAAGGAAGAGAGTAGCTCCATCCATTTTTCTTCGCTTGATTTTTTACGATCGTTTTCCTTTTCTTTTCTTTCCCAATCACCTGCTTTAGAAGCCCAAAATTTCTTGGCAAGAACGACCTCATCAAAAAGCTCGTCAGTGTTAACCTTAGGTTTTCCGAGATTTTTGTGTATCAACTCTGCTGTTCTTTCAACGTTTTCCCATGAAATGTTGTTTTCATTGATCCAGACAAAGTCTCGTGCTTCACCGAAACTGTCTTCCCAGAGGTCAAGATAAGAGATACACCGACTGTAAAATGCGCTAAAGTCACTGGCAATGCGGTTGCAGTCTACATTGTCTTTCCCTTGAAATGATTTTAAGAGACATTTAGCCCCCTGGGGAACGAAGTTTGACTCTTTTCTTTCTTTTAAATTCTCCTTCAACAACTGTAATAAATGAGCAACATCAGTAGCACTGGACTTACTTTTTTCCAAGGCTGAAATTGTTTTATTAAACAATGTTAGCTGGCCATGCACAAACCAAAGAAACATTTCACCACATTCATCATCAAAAAAGTTTTTTATAAGAGCTGGACACATTTCTTGAGATAAGAAGTACTCCTTCAAACCAGGAAATATTTGTAAAATTCGTTCAATTGCAGGCATGAGGGAGAGGAATCTTGTATTACCGTGTTTTAATAACTTACGATATTCAACATCTGCAAACTCACAGAACTCTTTGAGCTGAGTGACCCTTACTGTATAGATGTGAAAATACTTGTAAATTTTCACTACGAGGGCCTCGACTTCAATGGGAAGCACATCTACTGCAGTCTGGACTGCGTTGTGGACAATGTGAGCTCCACAACCGATACCATTTATTGTTCTCCCCAGTTCATTCTTTACAAGAGTAAAAACATTGTTTTTCCCTGCCCTCTTGACTCCACCAAAGTTTGTGTTGCAATTGTCACCACAAAAGCCCACTACTTTATCTTCCAGTTTATTTTCCTTGATGACTGTCATAAGATGACTTGTTAATATGTCTGCAGTTTCACCAGGTACAGATTTGAATTCTAGTAGTTTGACTTGCACTCCAGATTCCTGTTTAAAATAACGCACAACTATGGGGACAAGTTTAACCTCTTTTCTGTTGGAAGCATCCATACTTAGCGCAACAAAATTTGCATTTATGAAATCATTCTTTAATTCTTCCAGCGCTAAAGGTGCTATTACATTTAATATTATAGCCTCACATTTGGTTTTTCCCAATGAAAATTTTGGTTCAAAAAATTTGGAAATCAATCTAGAGGAACATGTGTTGGAATTGAAGCTAATGTTGTGATTTGATGTATGATAAGCGAATGTCGCTTCTTTAGCAGCTATTTCATATTCAGAATCAAGAGGATTTGTATTTTTGAAAAAAGTTGATATTTTTGACGATCCAGCAAGGCTTAGTAAGCTATTTTTGTGTTTTTTTGAGTTCAAATGGTCGTTAATATCAGATTGTCCTCCGTGAGCAACGGAAAATTCAGAGCCACATTGTTCACATTTGACTCTATCATCATGCGTACGTACCTTTTTTAAAAACGGAAATTTACTCTGAAGGCTTTCACTAAATTTGCAGACTCTTTTCGGCATGGTTTTGAGGTTAGATTACTCGATAAAAACACAAAGTCACACTGTCACACAAACTGTTACACTGTTTTGCCTACTTGATGCAAGGAAAACTGTACAAATAGTTATTAAATCGAATAAGGCTATAATATTTAACTCCTGTAAAGCACACTGAAATGACGATGAAAAGTTAATACTTAATATTATTAATAAATTAATAACTAATATTGCACACGTGTACACGCTATTGTAGTACGTGTTTGACGGACTGTCGGAGATGCGACTACCGCGAGATTCCGTTAGTGCTCGGTACAAGTCGGGCAGTTTCGTAAGGTTAGGTATATTTTGGCGCTGCTAGAGTGGGGACAATGACAATCATCGCGAGGTCGGGATGCTTATTGGTTGATTCAAGGTTACGTCGACTGCAGGCTTCGCCTCCAACGGACTTCTCTGCTGCCGACTTCTGTAAATTTGTATTACTGTGTTATTTACCAAAACGTTACTGATCACACAAGAGCAGATTAACCATTCTCTGATCTAATAATTTTGCTCAATTATTTCCAAGAAACTGTGCCCTGAATCTAAACCGGGACAATTTCAACAACCGGGCGGGACACCGGGACAACCCAGTATATCCGGGACTGTCCCGGCGAAACCGGGACGTATGGCAAGTCTACTCTTAACCAAACCCCTCTTATATCTGGACAAATTTTTTATGACGGTGGCATGCTATACTAAAACCAGCACTCTCTTAAGCACACCCTCTGTTAACCGGACAAGGACACAATATTTTTTGACGAAAACATACTATTTAATATATTCCCAGTGAACATAGAATGTAAATGTGATGTAACAAGGAAATAACAAGTTACGCAACTTTTTTGACTTATGGGTGACATAACAATTATATAAAATTAGAGTTTTACGTTATATACCTAATTGTTACCTGTATGTTACGTAACAGTTACGTGCCATTGTGACTGTAATAAAATGTCACATTTGTGACTGCTATGTTACGTTTAGATGATGTATCAAGGTTGCTTTGATAAAACGTCACAGTGTGACTCTTATGTTATGTCTTCGCAACCTAACAATGTTACTTTGATAAAACCTCACAGAACTGACTCTTATGTTATGTTTTTGTGACGTATCAACGTTACTTTATTGAAATGTCACAATCATAACTCTTTTGTTATGTCCCGATGACCTAACAATGTTACTTTGAACAAAACGTCACAACAGTACTCTTATGTTATGTTTTTGTGACGTATTAACTACAGGAATCTTTAAATTGATAACTCCTCGCGAATTGATACATTTAAAATTAATATGGTAACAAAACATTTCACAAAAGTGAGAAGTCAAATGTTTTATTAATATTGACACGTCACAAAAACATAACAAAAGAGTCATGATTGTGACATTTCATTAAAAAAACGTTAATACGTCGTTAAAACAGTTAATTTTGTTATTAATTTAAAAATTAAACTCTTATGAAAATTCTTGTAAGGCTTTATTTACTATTTTGTGATATATATTAATATATAACGATGAGAATAAATAAGTCAGTTTGGTCTAGTGGTTAAGACTGTCGATAATTTAAATGATGCTTCAGCTTGGATAACGGTTCGAATCCTGTAACAGTCAACAAAAAAAAAGAAAAAAAAACAATAATAATTTAGGTGTATGTATATGAACAAAGTTGGTAATATGTGATGTAATGTTAATAAAAAACAAAAAAGGGGAATTTTGAATTTGCTTTTTGCAAAAGAAGGCGTAAGGCGTATTTTTATCTATAAGGTAACATCAAAGTTATATTTTCCTGAAACGTAACAAGAACATAACAATGTTACGTCACATTGTTACGTTTATAAGTGGGAAATTGTAAGTTACATGTGAGTCATATGTGACTCATATTTTATGTAACAGGTGACTTTCAGTTCTGTCACTTTGACATAAAATTTACAGAAAAATGTTCACTGGGTTATTGCCTCCATTAACCGAACGCGAGTACTTTTAGTGCGTATATATAACTATATCGGTTAGATATAATTATCTTATTCATGTTTTGACTTGTTTGCAATGATTCTAATGTGCCGATGAATTTGTAAACGTTATATTTTGGTATAAGTACCTAAATTCGTTCATAAAATTGATTTGAATTAAAAAATTTAAAAAATTTTGAATTAAAAAATTCGTTATGAATACTACATTATTTAATACTATTATTTACTCTGCCCCTCTTAAGTGGACGCCTCTGTTAGCCGGATAAATTTTTGGGTGGCACTGCTGTTCGGTTAACAGAGGTTTTACTGTATATGTGTGTATGTAATATATTTAGGTTTGTAGTAATATATGTAGATAAAATAAGAAGTAATAAAGTACAACACGGTCTGTATTAGTAATTGGCCTGTATTTGTAGAAGGACTGATAATTTACTATGCAAAGATTACTTATATAAGTTATTTAAATTATCACAAATCGATCGATTAATAAAGACCCTATAAATTAATTGTGCATGAATATAAAATAAAAGTTTTGAACGTTAACAATTGGGTCCAGAGCACCGTATTTTTTAGCGAATTTAATTTCAGATTCATTCCAGCTGAAGGTAAGGGGAGCTCAATCAGATAAACAAAATGATAATTGATAAGGAACTTGACACAAGGGAACTAAAATTATTGTTTCAAAAGTGCGTTAGTAAGTGCTAAGCTGAAAAATGGCTCTAAAAATGTAAATTTAGAAAAAAAATAAAAACATCATCAGAGCTACGTGGTTTTACTAACATCCTTCATATAAAAAAATTATATAAATAAATGCCGTGTATTTTTGTACATGACACATATCATACTATTCACGGTGTTGCTGACAAGTTATGTCCAAACAAAATTCTAAGAATATAATTCCTGTCTGTCACATATACGAAATTTTTCATTTCAATATAGGTAGTACAGTATAGCACCGATAATGGAAACATCAGTTTTGGAAATTTTTTGAAAGCATCAAATTAGTCAACATCACTTTTGGAAACTTGCATCAAAAATGTCAAGTACATAAATATTGGATGGATGGATGTACAATATGTACATATTTACATAATCACTATACCTCTTTTCAGATAAAATTGATCATGTGTTTTCGTTAAAAAATTAAATAATTCTTATATTCGAAACAAATCGATCTTCTATTCTTTTCTAAAAATAAACTGCAAATTTAAAATTTACATAAATGCAATAATAAAAGAGATAAAGCCAAGAAAACGGAAATTATTTAAATTCAAAGTTACGAAGCATGGTTAAATTTAACTGAAATGAACCATACCTAAGTCACTCATGTATATAAAAATAACGTACATAGTTAAAAACATTTAAAACAAAGTTGGTGTTAATTATTTAGAAAGCAAAACTATCAATTTTCAAAAACACTCATTCAGTAAAATTACTACGATTTTGGTAGTTCAGTTAGTCGATATGCGCTAACTGTTCTGCTATTAAAATATCGTTTTATGATTCTCAAAGAATATTTTAAACGCATAGTCTTGACGTTGTGACTTTTTTCTGCTAGTTTCCTTCTGCTAAATATACGATCGTTTTGACCGTCTAAGAATCGGTCGGTTTATGTACTAATCACCACTTAAGTTGAAACATAGGACCGGATGTTAAAATTGGTACGTAAACGTGTACTACAGCTTGCTGGAACACTAAATTCATTGTGCGCATGCTATAACTGTACAATGTAGGATATTTTTGCGTGTTGAAACAAAGCTTTAATCTGCCTAATTAAACAGGGTAATTTGTAATGAGATTTTGAGTATAAGCATTTTTAGTTTAACAAAATAAGTTTTATAAATATATTATTACTTATGTCGTTGTCAGTTGATTTCAACAATAAAAAAAGGATATCTATGTAACTAGAACAATATAATGCCATTTTATCAGTCAATAGTTACAATATTTTTATTGTTACATAGTTGTATTATCGTTCTCGTATATAATTCTCATTTTTCACTTTGATTATTATTATTATTATATTACAAACGAGACATAGTAAATCACAGAAATTGTACCAAAATGATTTGAACACGACGACGACTATGGTCGGTGTCATATATCACAGCAAAACATTAATGGCAACCAAATGTAATTTATTGTTCATGTCGATGATATACAACCGTTTGTTATCATATACGTTAACCATATAAAATTACGTATTTTAATTAGCTGCAATTTAATCATAAATATTTTATAGAATTTTGTTAACTATGGCCGGGGACGTTGTAATTGCTGTAATAATACTAGCAACATGATCATAAAACAAATATATATGTAGCAAGAACTACATGTACCGTTTGGCTCATCAAAACATTTCGGATCCACGTTCTATACAACAAAGAACTAATGAGAAAGTAGGGCGGTGAATAACGTTAGGTATATATTTTATTACCACTTCTTAGTTGTTTGTCATAGTTGTCATAGTTGTTGTCTGCTCGTTGCATTAAACTGGATTCGAAATGTTTTGCTGAGCCGCACCGTATATAAATTCGGTATAGAACTACCTCTGTTAACATACAAAAAATGATACACATGTACCATCATTAACTACCTACTTCCATACGCGTAACCCTAAATTTTGTACACCCAACTTTTTTCACACGAATTTAAATTTACACGATTGATCTCACACGATTTCAGAGTCACTGTCGTCACTGTCTTGTAATAAATTATGTACGTGGTCATGAGCGGTCTCGTACCAGATTGCAGTCTTTTCTATCACACTTTGTTACAAGGTTTTTAGATAACATGGAAAGTATCTTAGGTTTACTGTCATGTCTTTTTTCAATACAATTTTCTTTTCTACACGAATTTTTGAAGAACGTATCTACTGTGCAAAAAAAGAGATGAGTGTACATACAATGAAGTATAAAAGGCTACTTTATTCAAACTAGACAATAACACTTACCAAACAGTAACACTTACCAAAAACGTAAGTGTTACGAATTGGCTTACCAAATTTATTTGTGACAAACAAATTGACAACCATACCTGAAACAAAGGAAAAAAATATATTAATAATTAAATAGGCATACTCCTCAAAAAAATTAAGGGAACGCCAAAAATTTTGAAAATTTTTGACCTTTCTCAAGATGCTGCACCTCAGTTATAAATGGTCCGAATGTGATTTTCAAAACAGCATTTTATAGCTTAAATCAACAATTTTTCTTACTTTTTGAGATTGAAAATGTTTATTTATTTAAAAGGATGGATAATCATCGCAAAGAGAAAATTTTTTTCTCATTTTTACGCTGTTGTGCACGAAGTACAAAACATTTTTTACCTTTTTGAATAAAGCGTAGGTCATACCTTTCCAGAGCGTACTCGTAGCTTTAATTTCTTTATTTAAAAGCCGTTCTACGATCACGACATACCTCAAGAGTTAATTGTGGTTAAACAATACCTTTGTCGCGGCATTGAGGCATAACATAGCGAATTTCCCAGGACCTAATTTAAAAGAAATAACTTCCTGACACGTAGAACAGATACATATTTTAATTTGAAAAATAAAGTTTTCAGAATACTTTGATGAGAGTAAAGGGTATAGCAAGATAAGCACAAGAAAATGGCCCCCATAGCGGATGTCTGTAATAACATATGTAGTAACATTGATACTCCAAGGGATTACCAAATATAGGGTCATTGACCCTTAACCTTGATTTTTCCTTGAGAAATTAACCAATATATGTGTGACTGTTGCAATTTTTCAAACTCAATTTTCTCAAAAACTCTAACACAACACCTAGATAAATAAAACCGACGCCAAAATTTAGGTAATATTTGGGACTATATTATATGTTTTTTTGACATTTTTCCCTAAATTTTAAAAGTTCAAAATAATTGCATAAAAAATATAATTTATTTTTTAGTATGGTTCTAGTATACTTACACCTTTAAAAAAAATACGGAATATTGCTTACCTTATGTACTTACAACACACCAAATTTCATTAAAATCGAAGAAACGCTTTCTGAGTAATAAATAATTAATGTAGTATATGTATGGTATGTGTTAACAGTAGAAAAAGTGCTTAAAAATACCTGCATAAATTTTTTTTAATTTTTTGGTAAATTTCTAGTATACTTACACCGTACCGTTCAAAAAGATGCAGTATATTGTTTAGCCTGTTTACTTATGCTACACCAAAGCTCATTATAATAGAAAGTACACTTTTGGAATAGGTAGTAACAGTATTATTTTCTAATTATAGGAGCTGTGTATTTTTTTTACCTATTGATAATTTCAGTTACCGTCATCACTATTTTCATTTATAAGCACATTAATCGAATCATTTAAAAATATTTTTGATAATATTTCAGCTGGTTGTAAAATGCGAGATAAATATTTCGCATATCCTAAATAATATTTCGCACTTGAAACATGAGCAGAGTATCCTATCGTTCGATTTTACCATTCGAACAATTAGTTACAACAATATTACTTACAGCATAATCTTAAATCAAAATCTTTAAGTTTTTCTTTAAACGTAAAATCAAAACCCAAAGAAGACTAGTCTAAATCTGTACTAAGCCATTACAATCTGAAATTCGTATTTTACAGTAATTATCTACTGATTAAATACTTAATGCAACCGGTGGAACTATTTGAGTAAATGTTGAAACCTATTACAAGCGAATATTACAACAATCAATACAGAGAACCAAATCACTCATAACATGTGTCAAACCTTAAGTTTTGTTTGCAATCACAGAATGAGTAGGATAAAAAATAGTCCCTTCATATGTTACACAAAGCAAACTCCAAACACATCAGTGCCGGGAACTATTTAAAATGATTTCATTTTAAATATGTACTCGTATTTAAAATACAAAATGACATTTTCCATTTTCTATTTTAAATAAGTTCGGTCAAACCATTTTCCATTTTGTATTTAAAATGGAAATTTGAATCCATTTTGCACTTAAAATTAAAATGCATGTACATAATCATGTATACTCAAATTTCTGTATATATGTATGACACTTATGACATAATAATATTAATCATAGAACTCGAATTGAACGTAGTCTAACAACTTATGTTAAATGTAAGTCGATTCAGTTGATTCAAATTTTTTATAATTCGAGTTTCAATGTCACTTGAGTTAAATTTGTTACTAGAGCTGCAATTGTCTCAAGTCAAATTTTTCTGACTCAAGTTGTGTGCTATTATGTTTAAGACAAGTCGATAAGAAACGTTTTGGTATTTCGAGTAGATGATTTTCATAATTTAAAAGTCGCAGCTGTAGCGTAGTCAAGGTTTAATTATGTCAAGGTTGAATTAAATTTTACAATATTTTTGAGTAACAATATTTTCAGAGTTAAATTTCGTTTTCATGCAAACTTAATAAAATTTTCTCAAAAGACTGTCCTTATATAATTTCAATATGTTTGACATTTTCTTAACTTTTTTTTATTAATATAAAAAACGATAAAAGATTTATAGTATAAAAAAGTAAAAAAAAACGCCGTAAGCAGCGGAGCCCCATCACGGAAGTCGAATTTTTCCTTTCATCTTCGGTATTGAGTGTCTACAAGCGAAATGTAATTGAAAGTCCACAGCGATTTGTCATTTTGGTGGTTTCAAAACTGATGATGAGTGTCCGGTTGATCGTGGCTTTAAAAAAAGGTTTTTAAGTTTTTAAGGGCTGAATCTCAGTAAATTTCAATTTTGTGCCGATAGCAGTTAACAGGGAAAAAGCCAACACAATTCGCACGATGGCATTCCTACCCATGCTTATCCGCCAATTGCCTTTGTGTTTTATTTTTAAATATTAAAAAAGGAACTTAAATAGTAAACTGCAAGGCTTTTATGAAGATAATTTTTCTTTCCAAAAAAATCCAAAATTTCTATTTTATAAATAATAATACCCCTGTCGCAGCATCTGCATAACATAGCGAATTTCCAAATCTTGGGCACTGGCGGATCTCATCTAAGACCTGTACCTATTTAAAATAGTTTAGCTTTCTAAGAGTAAAAGAATTTTTAAAATCGGTTGGGTAATTAGTTTTGGTATTTTTGGGGACCCAAGAACCCGAACGAATTTTGTGCAGCATAGTTGTATCCATCTAAAATAATTTAGTTCTCTAGCAGTGAGAAATTTTTTAGCATCGGTTCGATAGCTTATTACTGGCGTTTTCGGATCTGCAAGATCCCGGTGGATCTCATTAAAAAATCAGCTCGACCGTATATTCTAGGCGGACTTTATGTAATATATATATATATATATATATATATATATATATATATATATATATATATATATATATATATATATATATATATATATATTCAAAACCCGTTGTGTAGCATTCTACGCCGCATTTGCATCCGCAGGACAGTTGTGGATCTCAGATAACACAACCTGTACCTATCTAAAATAGTTTACCTTGGTAATAGTAAAAAGGTTTCAAAATCGGTCAGTTATTTTATTTTTGACACTTTTAGGTCCTACTGACACTTCAGACCTTACATAACGTAATCTATATGTATCTAAAATAGCTTAGCTCCCCAACAGTGAAAAAATTTTCAAAATCGGTCGGCTAGTTTATTTTTGACGCTTTTGGATCCGATGGAGCCTGGCAGACTTTACATAACGTAATCTATATTTATCTAAAATAGTTTAGCTCTGTAAGAGTGAAAAAATTTTCAAAATCGGTCGGTTAGTTTATTTTTACCGCTTTTGGGTCCCATGGACCCTGGCGGACCCTAAATAACGTAATGTATGTCTATCTAAAATAGTTAGTTCCCCAACAGTGAAAAAATTTTCAAAATCGGTCGGTTAGTTTATTTTTGACACTTTTGGACCCATGGACCCTGGCAGACCTTACATAACGTAATCTATATTTGTCTAAAATAGTTTAGCTCTGTAACAGTGAAAAAATTTTCAAAATCGGTCGGTTAGTTTATTTTTGACACTTTTGGATCCCATGGACCCTGGCAGACCTTACATAACGTAATCTATATTTATCTAAAATAGTTTAGCTCTGTAACAGTGAAAAAATTTTCAAAATCGGTCAGTTAGTTTATTTTTGACACTTTTGGGTTCTATGGACCTTGGTGGACCTTACATAACGTAATTTATATTTATCTAAAATAGTTTAGCTCTGTAACAGTGAAAAAATTTTCAAAATCGGTCAGTTAGTTTATTTTTGACACTTCTGGATCCTATGGACTCTGGCAGACCTTACATAACGGAATCTATATTTATCTAAAACAGTTTAGCTCTGTAACAGTGAAAAAATTTTCAAAATCGATCAGGCAGTTTATTTTTGACACTTTTGGGTCCTATGGACCGAGGCGGACCTTACATAACGTAATCGATATTTATCTAAAATAGTTTAGCCCTGTAACAGTGAAAAAATTTTCAAAATCGGTCAGTTAGTTTATTTTTGACACTTTTGGGTCCTGTGGACCCTGACGGACCTTACATAATGTATTCTAAATCTATCTAAAATAGTTTAGCTCTGTAACAGTGAAGAAATTTTTAAAATTGGTCGTTTAGTTTATTTTTTACAATTATGGGATCAGTAAATCCTGGCGAAACCCATACAAGTCTAGTACTCTAACAGTAAGAAAAGGGTTCTAAGGATCTCATATAACTTATGGCAGTCCGTAAGCTTCTTGCGGACATCATTTAATTAATTAATTCAAATACTTTAACTTACTAACTGTGAAAAAATTTTTAAAATCGATTGGTTAATTAATTTCTGACCTTTTTAGGTCCCGAAAACCTTGACCTCACATAAAATACCTTAAATCCATTTGAAATGGTTTAATTTTTTAACATTATTAATTATTAGTGGAAAAATTTTCAAAATCGATTCAAAATATTTTTCCGTACATACATAATATGTACATTGTACATATTTTGTTTTGTTTCGTATTTAATAATATTTATATCATAACATAATCTTCAATTTCTTGTTTACTTAAAAATTCAATAAAAAAAAAAAAAAATTCTTCATTACATTAGCTTAGAAAATCTGTTTAATTTACATTTTTTAACATGGGATAGAACCATGCTAATTATAATGCAATAAATGAGAAACAAAACTCTATACATGTATGTGTGTTATATCACATATATGTGAATAGTTTTCACTTGTTCTCACAAAATTCTTTAATAAAAAAGTGAAATATTTTTATACTTAATAAAGAACTGAGATATAAATATAAATTACTTATTAGACTAACAAAGAAAGAATAAAAGTGAAAATTTACATTTTCTCGAAAAATACTTAAAATAGAAAGAAAATTATAAGAATATTTTCTTCATAATTTTTTTTTTCCTTTTCAACGATGTAAAAATTGAACTGCCTTATGATAGGATCGAATGATAAAAAATGGCCAGAAAACCTACTTCTGGGCATCCGACGTGTCTGGCTAACGAACTTAGCCAAGCCAATTCAGAATCCAGTCCGCACACAAAATTTCATAAGCGTTAGACGTTTCGTTCGAGAGTTATCGTGGGAACACATAAATATATATATATATATATATATATATATATATATATATATATATATATATATATATATATAGATATATATATATAAATTTTAGTGAATATCATTTTCGTATTCTAGGGACCTCAAAACAGATTTCTGCCATAGTCCCGGACTCAGATTGCGTCATGACACCTACTGTAATAGCTGAATTTCGAGTTTTCGAAATTCGCTAAAAATCCAAAATTCCTAATTTATAAATAAACAATGACTTTAATAACATTTTTAAATTACTTAATATGTATGTATTTCATTTGTTATAAAAGTAAATTAATTTTTTTTAAAATTTTTTAAAATTACCATTCGCCTACTTGTATTTAGAATAAAAATAATGCATTTAAAAAACATTTAACAATAGCATTCAATTCCGATGTAAAAATGGGAGAAGTGTGGGGAAAAGTAATGTGGACTCCCTAAAAGCTACTAGCTGAATACTAACTGAATACACGTACCAAATTTCAGCCCTCTAGGTTTCCTTAGAGAGTCTCTAGACGTGTTAGAAAACAAGCAAAAAAATTAAGGAAATATTGGCGTTAAAATCGTGGGGGTTAGGGTTAAAAGTTGAAACCTCCAAAAAACAGTGTCTGGCTATTAGCTTAACCTGTGCACAAAATTTCAGCCCTCTAGGTTTATTTGGGGAGATTCTGACCCGAACGAAACTGTTAAAAAACAAGAAAAATCATGTTCTTTTGGGTATAAAAATGGTGGAGGTAGTGGTTAAAAGTCGAGACCCACAAAAGGCACCCCCTTGATACTAACTCAATCCGAATACAAAATTTCAGCCCTCTAGATTTATTCGGGTGACCTGTGCGAGTTGTACAAACTTCGAAAACGTCAAAAAAGCATGAAATTGTAGCTTAAAAATGATAGGGGTGGGGGTAAAATATTAAAACCTTCAAAAAGCACAACCTAGGTATGAACTCTATCAACACACCAAATTTCAACCCTCTACGTTAATTCTGGAGGGCTGGGGGCGTGTTAGATCCAGCGAAAATCGTTTTTTTTCCCCTTACTCTTCCAAATCATCCTAGGAAACTGAATTTTGGATATGTTGTAGATAATTGACCGAAACATTATTTCCAACCGGTTTGGAAAATTTTTATTGCCTTTACGACCCCCCCCCCCCACCCCCTTAAAGGTTGGGTCGGATCCAAAATTTGACCCCACTTTGATAGTATTGCTGTGCATCGAAATGAGCCCCATTTACCAAATTTGAGCTCTTAACTTCCATAGAGGGGCCCTAGACATATTAAAAGGTAGCGGGAAAAATATATATATATATATATATATATATATATATATATATATATATATATATATATATATATATATATATATATATATATATATATATATATATATATGTATATCAGACATTTTTGTTTTTACATATTCGTGTTCTACGGTTCCGAAAACGGATAGCGCCCCTACTCTCGCCTCTCGCCGTTCTTGTCGTATAGACTGTATAAGTCCAATTTTTCAAGGAAAAATTCGACTAAAAAGAATTTTATAATCCATTTTAAATAGCAATTTTCCATTTTCTATTTTAAATATATTCAGCAAAACCATTTTCCACTTTGTATTTTAAAAGCATTTTTGGAAACCATTTTCCATTTTCTATTTTAAATGGTTTCTTTGAACTATTTTTTCCAGCCCTGAAATACATATCATTAAGCGTTTGATCATTGCGCATAAATATTTATAAAAGTTACTAATAAATTAATTATTATTACTCAAAAAACACCCTTTTGATTTTAATGAGCTTCGATGTGATGTAAGTATGTAGATAAGATGACCAGCTCCTATAACTAGGAAATATTGCTGTTATTACCTACTATATATTCGATAAGTCAATTATTATTCTAGGGGAGGGGGGGCAAAACGGGGGCCGCTACCCTGGGCGGCTGTTTTAGGGGGCGCCAAAATTATAACGAGTCAGTCTACATGAAATAGTCCAAAAAAAAGTTAATTGCTCGACCATTTTAGAAAAAATTAATATTCTCCCAGTTGTTTCTATTGTATTTGAGGTATTAAGGACAATTCTATAAAAAAAATTATCCTAAATCGTTTAAGTGTGGTGGCTAGTTTTGTATTCCAATTTGCGCTGATTTTTGTGTTAGCAGCCTTTTACGCTGCGTTACGTTCATCCTAAAATGTTGAAACAAAAACAATTTTAATGGTACTAGATTTCTCTTTATTTTAAGTTATGTCCATATTTGGCTTCTTTTCGTTGATTCCACAAGAAAACTTCGTCTAAAGTTGGATATCAAAATTTAGCAAAATTCACTTTTTGAATATTTTTTTTTTCTCTATATACAAGGAGTGTTTTAAACAGCTTAGTATTTTTTATGGAAATGGTTGTATATGGGTGTAATTACCCAAAAAATTTTAATTGTAAAACTTGTATCCTTTAATTTTTACAAACTTCAAAAAATTTACTTTCTTTTTAATTTTGTAATTTTTTTAGCTTCTATATCTCTGAAGGGGCTGATGATAAAAATCGGAAATTTGCACAACGTGTTTTCGGAGTAGGTTTATTAAAATAAAAAAATCAACTTGTATATTGATCCTTTACAAAACCCTATAAGTAGATAGACTAAACAATATACTGCATTTTTTTGAACGGTGTAAGTATACTAGAAATTTACCAAAAAATTTCAGATCAATTTCAATAGATTGGTAATATCAAAAAGCTTCATTAAAAAAAAAAATTAAGGTGTTATGTGAGGATTAGTTTGCCTAAAATTTTCACTAATTAAAACAAGTCTGTCAGACATTAATTAACAAAATATGCCAGACAGACCGATCCCTTAGTAAAATATATATAATCTGTTATAACATATTTGAAATTCAAGGAGGTGTTATGTGAGGGTAAGTCTACCTAAAATTTTCACCAATTAAAAGAGGTCTGTTAGACATTAATTAACAAAATATGCCAGACAGACCGACTGTTCAGTAAAATATATATAATTTGCTATAACATATGTAAATTTCAGCAAGGTGTTATGTGAGGTAGATTTGTCTAAAATTTTCACTAATTAAAATAGGTCTGTCAGACATTAATTATCAAAATATGCCAGACAGACCGACTGTTCAATAAAATATATATAATTTGCTATAACATATGTAAATTTCAGCGAGGTGTTATGTGAGGTAGATTTGACGTTTTTTTCGGCCATTTCAAAAATTTTTTAAAAATAGAATTTTAAAGAAAACTTAAAGGTCTGGCGGGCATTTCCTATTGTCGGCATTAGTTACTATCGATTTAGCTTTTTTAATTTGAGGTGTTTTATCCGGTATGATTTTGTGCTATCGGAGCTTGGACTATTAAAATTCTCTAAAATTTTTAGTAGCTTTTACTTTCAGAAAAAAATAAGTCTGACTGATAATTTTTCATTTTCCTTATAAAAGTTGTACTTTTCAATAAATGGACGTTTTTCTTTACATCGTTCATCGTTCTGATATCCCTTTACATATTTACTTCGTTATACAACTCAAAAAGTGGTTTCAGTAGGCTAGAAATATGTTGAAGCACTCAGTTTCACCCATTTAACATTTAGCCCCATGGTGTTAAAAAAATTTAAGTTTAGAGAAAAGGAAAAAACATGCACTTTTCGTGGAAACATCGCAAATTTCATCATGAAAAGTTGTCGAGTACTAATTTCTCTACAAGATAATTGTGTTTATGTATATATGTTTCAGGATTTAGTGCCTCAAAAAAAATATTTGCCAAAAATTTACCATTTAGCCCCAGTCTCCCCTACTTTTTTATGCAATTATTTTGAACCTTTAAAATTTAGGGAAAAATGTCAAAAAAAAAACATATAATATAATCCCAAATATTACTTAAATTTTGGCGTCGGTTTTATTTTCCTTACAGTTTTTGAGAAAATTGAGTTTGAGAAAATTGTAACACAGACATATATTAGTTAATATTTCAAGGACAAATCAAGGTTATGGGTCAATGACACTATATTTGGTCATCACTTGGGGTACCAATATTACTACATATTTTATTACAGACATCGGCTACGGGGGCCATTTCCCTATGCTTATCTTGCTATACGCTTTCTTTACGTAAAAATATTTAACGTAATATTTTGTTTCATTATTACCTATGGTTCATTTCACTTAAATTTAACATGCTTCATCACTTATGAATTTAAATAATTTCCGTTTTCTTGGCTTTATCTCTTTTATTATTGCATTTAGGTAAATTTTAAATTTGCAGTCTGTTTTTAGAAAAGAATAGAAGATTGATTTGTTTCGAATATAAGAATTATTTAATTTCTTAACGATGACTCATGATCAATTGTATTTGAAATGGGGGTATATATTCAAATTTACTTGACGGTGACTTCACATTTATTTGCAAAAATTGTGGTAAATAAATATTTAGATAACTATTTTTTATTAACAAAGCATGTTAGATTCAAAAAACAGTTAGTTAGATTTAAAAAGTAGGGAATATCAACCAATATTAATCAGTTACACTTGAACGCTTGTGCCGTTTAATGTCCTATTTAAGCGTCATCAAATTTTTTTGTCGGTTTTGTTAAAAATTTTGACGATAAATATTCTGTGACTTGTCATGAAGCTTTTTATTTGTAATCTTTTTGGTATTACCGTATTATTTTATCATCATTTGACTTTTAATTTAGAAAAAGATAGACATGTATCGACAAAATTAAGTCTTTTTGGGCAAAGCGGGTAGGAGCAAAGTGGGTAGACAAAATAGGAGCATCTTAATAGAAAAAACTATTGGAAGGGGAAAAAAATAAATTTTCCTTTTGCGATGGAATGAGGGAAAAAGATTTAAAAAATATTTCAGCCTTGTTTGTGGTGATTTTGATGTGGAACCACCTGAAGTAATATACTCGAATGTGGAGGTTGTAAACAAAGTTACAGTTAATTGTTAAAAATTTATTATTTTTGTCTTTTTTCAATTTTTTTTACTTAATTATTATTATTGTTAAGTTTTACATAATTAAGAAAGTTTACATTAAAAAATAATAACAGTATTTAAATACATAATGTACTTACCCGCTTTGCCCAAAGGGGGTTACCCGCTTCAGGATACCTATACGGGCAAAACGGGTTTTTGCAGAGGTTTTGTATTTTCTTTATTAAAAATAAATATCGTATAAACATTTCTTAAGCGAAGTTTCATTTTAAAAGATCTGCTTATCGAGGTCAAAAGCCACTTTTTTGGGCGTTTAATCTTAGCTTACCCGCTTTGGGCTACCTTCCTCTATATATAAATTTATACCAACTTGCCATGACTTTGTGTGAACTTAAGAATTGTTACATAAGAAACTCCTGTGCGAAATTTCATGTTTCTAGATTCAGACGTCTTCTATATAAATTTCCATCACGTATATTAATAAATAAAACACTTTACTTTGCAAAAATACCACTTTTACGTACAATTATCGTATCGTATGACTTGTTTGATATTGATCATATCGATTGGTATATGTCACAAGAGCTTAACATAATAAAAATGGTATCTTTGCAAAGTGATGTGTTTTATTTATTAATAGCAAATATTGAATACCATAAAGTAACGCTCAAATCTATTAAATGTAATCACGCCTTGTATTAACTTCTAGGAGGTCAATTTCCAAAGGTACATTCTTAGTTTTCACGAACGTTTCACACCAGATCTAGACTGAAACAAATATTGTTATCTAACAGTATCGATAGTGATTGTTTTTGCCAGTAAAAGGATTAATGAGAAGATTATTTTCTTAGCGATCACTGAGCACATATTTGGAAACAAAAACACTACAGAGAATATTAAACGGTTTTTTCTTAAAATATTCCTAGGATTAATAAATTTTTTATGACAGCCCATGTTTATCTATCGACTCTGTTAGCTAACAATATTTGTTACAGTCTAGATCTGGCATTACATTCATTTATAAAATAACTTCTACTAAGTGTGGTAACTAATTTTGGAACTGGTTTCATAATTACGTTTAAAAACGATTAAAAAAGAGGACACGAAATGGTTTCCTTAGGATCTCTTCGAGAGTGGGTCTCGGTCAACAATCTAGAAAATATTGACAATTATCAATTAATAAACACTGGAAATTGAATTTATTACTTGGTGCAGATTCCATTAAAGATTAAATTTATGATTTTTATAATAAATGCGTTGACGTTTAATTAAATTTGATAATATCACACAGTCAGCCCGACTATCGGCGTTTCTACTGGTCAGTCAATAAAAAACGTTTAAATACATAATATGTTTCGAGCCGGTGATGATTCAATTCTGTATCAGAGACTACTCGTACAATTATTCAATTCAGTGATAAATTGCTCTAAATAAACTTCAAATAAATTTATGTTACTTTTATTAAATTATAGTTGAATAGATCTATTACATACAGATTATCTAACCATAAAAATTCCACTTTTCTTAATTAAGAGATACATATATATATATATATATATATATATATATATATATATATATATATATATATATATATATATATATATATATCCCATACACTGTATCTACTAATATACGTGCACCCACCCATGTACATATTGAGAATTTCATCCAAAGACATGCAGTTTAGATGGCTGGGTCGTCTTATTTTGTGTACTAACTGTTGTCGATAGCTTTACGTATGCACTGTAGTATGTTTTCCTTTAGACACCACAATTTTACAGTTACTAAACTTTTTGCTATCAGACATTGATAGAAAACCATTTTTCTTAATTTGCTTATATCAATATTACGTTATAGGGTCAATCCATATCAAGCGATTCAAAGACAATTACCTTACTATTTTATATTAACCTAAGATTTTGTCCTCTGGTTATATACTAGTTGAAAGAATGTACTCATGTACTTTCTTATTAGACAATTTTTTAAATTGTGAAAGATGTGAAATTTAGACGCACATTGTTTTACGTTTCTAGCTATATCTCGGCTTAGGATTAAGATATACTTTGGAGCAAAATACCATTGATTTTAGAAATTTACAAGCTTTAAAATAATATGCAACAAGCTAATTTCAGAAAAATTATAACTTTTAATTTTTCAACTTAAATTTTGAAAACTTTATTCCAAAAAAATAATATGATAAAATTTTTTGAAAAATTTTTAGGTAATTACTTAAGTATTCATCTACAAACAACCAAAATTTTAAGTTAGGATCCTATAGGGATCATATTTAAAAAAATGTTTTTCCAATACAATGTGTCTCCCAAAAATACTCATAAGTTATAATTTCTACTATCCTTTTTAAATATATTATATAGTAGATCTTGTGAGAGATAGCTATATTACGAGTTTGTCTAAAACATAAATTTATGTGGATGAGTCATTTCCAGTTGTCGTTCTTTTCACCTAAACTCTGGTTCTTTCTTTTGAAGCAAGTATTTACGCTGTATACCACTGAAAATTATGACGACCATGACAACAATCCAATATAAGCAATTTATAGGCTTATTCGAGCAGCAGTTTTGGATAGTACCAAACTGTCAGGATTGTGCGCAAAACGTTTTTAGTCATTATTAAAACCGCTCTGCGAATAATAAAATTGCTTTACGCATAATCCTGACAATTTGGTACTATCCCAAACTGCTGCTCCAACAAGCCTTATTATAAGAGTGTGACAACAACACTTTAATGTATTGGTATCTTTTTATACCCCTGACTCAAAGTTAGTATTCCTTAAAGAAAAATATTTTGCCATTTATTAGATAAAGACAAAATATACTATAAGAATTCAAATGACTGTTGTTGTTGCTTCCGAGACTACTAAAGTAGCGGAAGCATTGTGATCACTTTTCAAAAATACAAAATTTTTTCCCTTCAAAATAAAATTTTTTACGTACATTTTACGTTTTAGAACTTCCTGAACAATTCTGGTTTGGTGTCTGTCCGTCCGTCCGTCTGTCTGTCCGTCTGTGTGTCGCCAGTTTGCACCAAGTGGCATAACTTCTGAACTATTCAATTCTTTTTTATGAAATTGTCAGAAATTATGCGATCTGGTTCCTAGATGGTCCCCTACAAATTTCATTGCATTCGGAGTAATAGTATCCACAGCGCTACCATGAAATCCCATTAAATATCAATATCTTATTTACTGCTAGTCCCACTTCGCTCAAATTTTTAAAGTATTTTGGGTGTTAGTTTCTAAAATATTTTTGCTATTATTTTATATTTCAGCCTTTAAGTATTTTGTTTCCAATTTTTTTCGAACTGTTAAGGCGAAAATATTATAATTTCACGGTATAGTTATATTTGGTAGAATACTATATTCAAGTCTATTACGAGTACGAGGAAGCTGTGTGTCACACCCCATTGGCAGCGTATTTTTTTTGTAATGATAATTTAAATTTTTAAGCGACTTTTTGAGTTGTCTCTCTATACAATTCTATGGTTGAACACCGAATTGCTGGATCAGATTGAATATAAAGACTGTGATTACACAACCCACTTTTAGAAACACTGAACAATTAACTGGACTGCACTGCTCAAGGACTGGCATGAGATCGATTCATATCTAAAGTTCTGCTTGCAAGATCCTACTTGTCTGTTTCCTGTCACAGCTTGTCTGTCTCAAATAAAATAAAATAACTGTATCTTTATCAGAACTTATTGAAACTCACAGAGTTTCTTCCATAACGTACATAAAATTACCATTTACACATATAAACCCTATACCTGTTAATAAACTGAGTTATATCCATCAGAACTCACTAATTTCAAGATTATTCTTTAAATGCGTTTTTTAATGTCTCTTCATAGATATATTTAAAAATATATATGATCCCATAAAGATCCCAACTTGATTTTTTTAAATTTTGTCTATAAAAGTTAACAGAATAACTAGGATTTTTTTCGAAACTTTTTGAGAACATGAAGATCCCAACTTGATTTTTTTAAATTTTGTTTATAAAAGTTAACCTTTAACCGGTAAGGTGATGTCTGTGAGTCGTATATAAATATATTCTTTCAGTTTTCTTCCTCCCTGTTTGTTTTTGTTAACTGAACGTTTGTGTATTCTTTTATGGTTTAGGGCAAATTTTACCCTGCTGGCGTAAGGGGAGTGTTTGATACATGCATATACGTGTGGTCTCCAGTTTTGGCTATCTATCACTTTACCGTGACTATTATAAAAATTCACCTTACCGGTTAAGGGTTAATAGAATAACTAGCATTTTTTTCGAAAGGGTCTAGCAGACTTACCATATGAAAATTGCACTGACGTCATTGGACATAGTTTAACCTTTTAAATATTGCTTGTTTGCCGAAAGTACTGATACTCGTGATTTTAGATCTCTGCTCTCACTTATAAGGGAGATATGGGGGCAACAACCCCTAACGGTATTTCCTTTTTTCTCAGAAACTATTATAGATATTTGAATGAATCAAACGCCAAAAAATAGATATCAATCAGCTCTATATTTAGTATTTTTTTTATATTTTTTGATTAATTTTCAGAAGTGTAAAACACTATATTTATTATTTAAGGGTGGTTTTTTATATGAACCACTGGAGATACACCAACCAAATAAATATCATATAATCATCTGAGAGTCTGCTCTAACATATTATAAATACAAAAGTTTGCATTTGGTGGAACATGGTTAAAAATAACAACGAATATAATATTATGTAATTGAGGGCTCAGTGGAAAAGTGGTACAAGTGTATATTGCTGATACGGAGTTATTGAATTTAGCATAGTATGGAATGATAATATTATTTTATAACATTCTAAATTCAATAACTCAATATCAGCAATATACACTTGTACCACTTTTCCACTGAGCCCCTCAATTGATATTATATTTTTATCACCTTATTACATCAATATATCTAAATTATACATATGGGGCATTCTTTCTGAACGGGAGACCTCATGCTGTCTCATGACCTCATGTGTTACTTAAAATAGGTCTAAAATATCTCAGAATAAATATTATGAACCCTACTTTTCAAATATGAGTGGCAAAATTGACAAACACAATAATGCCTTCAATATGGCGGCTGAAAAATATAAACTCATTTTTTTGCGGACAATTCTATAACGTGTTTTTCAGAAAGAATTCTGGAAATTCAGCTATTACAGCCACTCTCATGACACGACTTAAGCCCGGCACTATGGCAAAAATTTGTTTTGAGGCCCCTAGAACCCAAAAATAATATTCACTAAAATTTATATATATATAATATATATATATATATATATATATATATATATATATATATATATATATATATATGTATGTATGTATGTATGTATGTATGTATGTATGTATATATGTATTAGCACGATAGCTCTTCAGGAAAAACCGCTAGCTTTACGAAATTTGGTTACAACGTTAGAAATCCAAAAATCTTGGATGAGTTCTTCAGCCAGACACGTCGGATGCCAGGAACATGGCTTTTGTTCTTGGAAAAAATTAGTTTTTTGCCAAAATTTCCACTTATTCAAAAATTTTTGCGAAATTTTTTTACTCCTTTTAAAAGAGAAGAAAAAATTACATAAAAAAGGTCTTTAAACTTTTTTTCTATGTCAATTAGTTTCCGAGAAAAACTATGTGAGTTAGAATGTGATCTTAGAATTGTAATCTTAAGTGATGTAATCTTAAAGTCTTAAGTTACTCACATTCTAAGCACATATTCGACACACTATATTGTATAGTCAAAGAGGATATACATAGTGTATATAATATGTATAACGTCAATACCATACGATCACATAATTATGATACATGTATAATGTTGATGTAAGACGACGTAAGAGTACAGAGGTACAGCAACTATTTTAAAAGAGGGTACAATAACTCAAGAACGAAATACCTGATTTTTAAGAAATTTCTTGAAAACGTTGGAATATATATATATATATATATATATATATATATATATATATATATATATATATATATATATATATATATATATATATGTTACGCTAAATTAGTGAACTTGCTTAGTTCATGAAATAGGCAATTTTTTGCCTAATTCATGAAATAGGTATGGCGTTTGCGTAGTTCATGGAATGAGCAATGCTATGTCTAGTACGTAAAATCGGCAGTTGCCTAATTCGTGAAATAAGCAAACTATGATTATTTAAACATATTATTTATTTTTCAGTTTGAAACACTGATGTACATAGTAAATATTAATTTATCACAAAAATTTCAAAATATGTATTTATTCAAACTTCATCTTCATTACTTTAATTAACAATTGTAAATTTTTTTAAATAAATTTAAAAATAAATTTCGTTACATTTATCCATATAAGTTGAATTGTGTGGAGTGCACTTAGATGAAAATAAATCAAAATACAAATGTGAAAAAAAGCTTATTATATTTGTAAAGATTTAAAAACTTTTTTAAAAGATTTTAAAAATAGATTTTTACATAACGGATTGTTAAGTGCCCTGTAAACGATCAAATTGTTTGTCAAATTTTACGTGTTTGTCAAATTATTTGATAGTATGCAGCTTTGTTTGACGCGTTTGTCAAACAATCTACGTGTTTGACGTGTTTGATGAAAATCTTGATTGATCAATTTGTTTGACGTGTTTGACCAACAAGTTTGAAGGTGTGCGGCGGTGTTTGTTGTGTTTGTCAAACAATCTCCCGAAATTGCCCCGAAATGAATAGCAAATATGACAAAATTTTTGCAAATCTCTGTACGAGCAACCTTTTTTCCGTAATTTTCATTATTTATTCTATGTTTGGGCAAGTTTTATCTAATAAAATTATTTTATGGGGATCGCTAGTGTGACAAACTACGGGCAAGTTTGTCAAATTTGTTTGAGCTTTGGTTTGATCGTTTAAGCTCTTGTTTGATGAAAACGTGAAGTTTGACAAACAAATTTGTCAAACAAATTTGATCGTTTACAGGGCACTTTACAAACATGATAATCACACACTCATTATCAGTTGAATGGAGTGTTCTAACATTAAAGTAAATCAGACTGCAAACGTTAAAGACGTATTCATGAAGGATTAGTTCATTAGTAGTGTATAAAAAGAAGAGTAGTCTTAACAAAATAAATAAATAAAGTTGACAAAATAACCAAACGGTAAACTAATCAAGTTACTTTTTTTGTCCCCAATACATTAAAGATTAAAAAATATAAGTGTCATAAATTATTAAAAATATTGTAATAACATGTAATACAGAACAAAAAATGATAAATTTGCACGATATTACTGAAACTGTATCTTTGTAATTTAAATTTAATATTATTTAAATAATAAATAAATTTTAGGGGTATTGTGTCTACCCATTGTCTTCCCTTATTTTTTATTCGGTTATTGTGTCCGTGGTTGTTTTATTACAAAGCTAAATGGGCATTTATTGTTCAATAATACAGAATTTCTAATTTTTACTTTTTCTAAAATTTGTATTTTGGTTTCACAAACCGGAATACAAAATGATATTGTACTAATCGTGAATTTTACAACAATAAAAAATACATGTGATAATAACAAAATTCTTTTTATTGCACAAATATACAAGGTATAAAAATTGTTTTAATCGTGATTTTTACAACTTTTGCCTGAATGACAAGCTGAGTTACAAACATATTTATTTTTAAAACATTTGCATCTATTGTTAGTGCAGTCTCTAACACATGAACATCGTTGGTATCCTTGACCACTACCAACTGAGTCTAATCTAACCAATTCTCGTAAAGACTTCTCCTCTTCTGGGACTTCTTTCACAGTTAATTTTGAATATTTTGTTGTTTGAAGACAATTTCTCTCTAACAAACTATTTATAATTCCGTTCTTTGTGCCAACTTTATATTTACCATCTTTAACTTCAACAACAACTCCAATTAGATTGGCCGGGTCTCCACGTCCACGATCGAACTGGCTAATGCTAATAAGGACATTGTCGCCAACTTTAAGTGTCCCTAACTGTTTTTTTGATCTTTCGATCATTTTATTAGCTTGAATAAGCAAATTTTTACATGCCAATTCTCGGCTCATTTTGGCTGGATGATCAGCTACAACAGCGATATTATCACTAGTTGCAATTTCCTTCACTATGTTTTCAGTACTAATAGACTCATTTTCAACTACAACACCTGATTTGCTAAATTCCTCTAGTACATCTGGGTTGTATTCTAAAATAATTTTATCACCATTAGATTCAACTAACATATGTTCAGTAGGTTCGTTCACAACAATTTTTTCTTCGGGTTCCAACAAATGTTCGATGTCTTCTTCGAAGATGCCATTGCTAATTTTTATTAAAAATTCTTGCGGGATTACAGATGATAGCGTCATTCTCGCTTTTTGGCCAAACATCGCGTTGTATGGATCCATCTTAATTGCCTCATGATAGGTTGTGTTCATACCCCATTGAACAATTCGTAATCCTAAACTCCAAGCATTTGTTTTGTTATCGCGCATCCAAGCAATTAATGAATTTTTTAAAGTTGAATTGCTTCGTTCGACAGAACCTTGGCTCTGAGGATATCGAGGCCTGCTGTTAATTAAAAGTAAATTTGGCCAAAGTAATTTTAATTCTTTAATAATTTCACCCGTAAACTCCCTTCCGTTATCCGATTGCAAAATGTGAGGAGCTCCAAAGTCTAGGAAAATATTAAACAATTCTTTGGCAACTTCCACAGCTTTTTTTGAAGTTAGGGGACGCAAAAAACTATATTTTGTTAGGTGCTCTTGATAGTGCAAAATAAATCTATAATTTCCATCGGGTAAACTTTGAAAGTCTACCAGGTCAACTTGTCCTCTTTGGTTTAAATCGTTGACGGTGATAGGACGCACTACAATTCCTTTTCGAATCATATTCCTGGATTTTTCTGCACATCTTTCGCACTCCGAAATGAATTTTTTAACGGCGGCCATTGTTATATTGCCATACAGTTCAGCAACTTTCTTATAGGTTTTTTTCTCGCCTTTATGCCCGGTAGCTATGTGCATATTGTGAATTATTGTTAAAACGTTATCTTCCGTGGCCATAATACGTCCATCAGATATTCGAGCAACTTTTGTTACACCATCAAAACAAAATAATTTATATGTATTTTTTATATAATAATAATTTCTGCGTGAAGTTAAATTATTATAGGAGTCGACTTTTAAAATATCTATAATTCTACTTTCATCAGTTTTGTTCCACTGTTTTTTTCCATCCATCTGCAATATAATTACTAAATTTAAAAATGATTAATTAATTTAACAATGTAATTAACAAATGCTATTGCAAATACAAAATATTACATACCGTAACTATATTGTAAAAGATTAAAATTATTATTTGTAAAACAAAATTTTCTAATATTAAAACTGCTTCTGAAAAGCTGATATTTTAAAAATATTAGTTACAGGCGTTACAATCAACTATTTTATCTCTGCTGGCGAGGAACCTATGCGCAATGGACAATTTTCGATATATACTGATAAGTACCATTTGTGTATCATCCCTTAAGTGGAACCATATCTGAAACACATCGGTACAGTTCGTACAAAAGTGTATCGCTATTGTGACCATTCACTGTCACGTGTTTCGCATTTCACCGGCAAAGATAATAGTTGAACATATTACCGTAGATGGGGATGAGTAGACACGAATTCAGACTTCACACCGTATTTTTTTGTATTTATATTATGAGTAAATCTAATATATTAAAAATTTAGGCGAGGATGGTCAGTTTATCACGGTATCCAAAAATTTTGAAAATATCGTTGGTTTTTGAAAAAATTACAAAAATCATATATAATTTCTTCTCTATAAAAAATTGGGGCCAAAAGAGATGATAAAAGGGTGAATGGAGATAAGCGCAGAGCCGAAATTCAAATATACATAATTTCGATTTTTTTATATTTATATATCCAAAAAAGAAATAATACTTCATGATTTTCTGTAGAAATAAACGATCTAAAATAAATTTTATAAAGTATAGAAATGTTATGCTGAATGTGCTTGAAAAAATATTGAATGACTTGACCTTGAAAGTACTCTGTTCTATGTTCCAATACATCATTCATCCTTCCCTAATCACCCCACATTCATCCCTTTATACTTGATATAACGTCCCCCTTAACCTATATAGTGTTCCCATTCACACCTTTTCCGTCCCTATTGACCTCCAACTTAGCCCAAATGTCAAGTCTTCATTATTTCCTCTTAAAAAATAAAAAAATAAAAGTTTGCAGTCTTCTTTTCTCAGATATGTTTCAGATTTACTAAATTTTCAGTTAAACAACAATTTATTCTTAAGAGCATCAAAATAAATAATTTTTAGATAAAGTTTTAAGAAACAAAAAATAGGACTGCTTGAAGACGTCAATGTAAACTAATTTTTTAATATTTCTTATCCAACTTCCAGCTTAGTCCTTATTACCCGAAAGAATAATTATTTGACTATAGTTTAAAAAAGATATATGTTCACATTTTACATCTAGTTTTTTTAAACTAAACTCATGAACAACATTTTTCATTTTGTTCCTATCCACCCGCCTGTCCCGGTTGATTCCTCTCTACGGTATCTCCTTATTTTGAATTTACGTAGGTATTAAATGTGAAATTTTTAAAAGTAACGGATTTTTCCCTTGTTGTAACAAATTGTAAAAAAATTTGAAATGAGTCTGACAAAGACAATATTATCAACAATGATTTCAAAAAATCTATTTTTAAAAATTTTAAAAATATTTTTTACAATTGTAATAAAAAATTTTTATGTTTGCATTCTCATTTAATTTCCTTTAAATGTACTACAACTCAAATTATGGTCAAATTTAACTAAATTAATTTTCAAATTTATTTAAAAAAAAATTTATAGGTAATTGTTAAAACTAATGTTTTGAATAAATATATTTTACGATTAATTAATACCAACTATGTACGACACTGTTTTAAACCTAAAATAAATATGTTTTAATTATCATTGAATTATCATAGTTTGCCAAATTCACGAATTAGGCAACTGCCGATTTCACGTACTAGGCATAGCATTGCTCATTCCACGAACTACGCAAACGTCATACCTATTTCATGAATTAGGCAAAAGCTGCCTATTTCATGAACTAAGCAAATTCACTAATTTAGCGTAACATATATATATATATATATATATATATATATATATATATATATATATATATATATATATATATATATACATATATCTATATATATATATATATATATATATATATATATATATATATATATATATATATATGTAGAAATATTTACAATAATTTAGTTTTTCTTTTAATTGAATAAATTCTATAATTTAATATTTTGACAAAGGCACATTAACAAATCCAATATATTGAGTAATTATGTCCAATCGCCTTCAAATTAATCTTCTAAATAATCGTCTGGGTAATACGTCTTTTAAAATATTCGTCTTGAAAAATACATTTTTTATAATAATCGTCTTTATATATCGTCTTCAAAATACGTCTCTATTTTTTTATCATAGCTAACTTAACATTATTGCTCAATTTTTAGAACAATTATAAATTAATTAAAATACCCCTGTTGCAGCATCCTGCATAACATAGCGAATTTCCATTTACAAAAGTACGTTTTTCTCGGAAACTAGTTGATATAGAGTAATTGTAAATAAAAAATACCCCTGTCGCAGCATTCTGCATAACATAGCGAATTTTCATTTACAAAAGTACGTTTTTCTCGGAAGCTAGTTGATCTAGAGTAACTGTAAATAAAAAAACCTTTTTTATGTGATTTTTCCGCCTCATTCCGCCAAATTTTTTTCACGAAAAATGTTCAAAAAACCGTAAACGTTTCCACGAAATTTCTTAAAAATAAAATGTTTCGTTCTTGAGTTATTGTGGTTTCATAAAAAAGGTTTTTTTATTTACAGTTACTCTAGATCAACTAGCTTCCGAGAAAAACGTACTTTTGTAAATGGAAATTCGCTATGTTATGCAGGATGCTGCGACAGGGGTATTTATATTTCACTTACAATATTTTAGAGACACAGGGTAGCCAGTGATACGTTACTCGTATATTTCTAAAATGTTTTATTGTGTAAATAAAAATATACAGTATTTGTTTTAACAAAATAAACGCACAAACCAATCACAAAAGTTATATCAAAAACATATAAAATCTATTAATATAACTTTTTGTCCCATAATATAGTCTCACTTTTCAAGAATTACGTATAATTTTAATAATTAATAACTGGTTAAGCATCCTATATTTTCTACTATTTTTGAAATTTTTGCTGGGATATTTTCCTATAAATTCCTCACATATTCCAGTGAGATTTGGGGCTAGTTACGTTTAATATTTTCTTTCATTTCTTCTTTGCAAGAAAGGTGGTTTTAACTCGATCAATAAATAGAGAACAATACAATCAAATTGTTTTTGAATTTTATTTAAACTGGTTTACAAGAATTCAAAAAAAGGAATATTAATTATTAATTATGTAGTACATATATAAATTCTCGTCCTAGTTCAATTCCTATAGAAACCACTTTTGATTTTAGTTACATCAAGATTCGAAATGAGTATTCAGACGCGAAGCATATCTGATTATTGTTTGATAGGAGTTGTCTTTTGTTTATTACTTTTACATTATGAATTTTCACAACCAAAAAACAGCTAAAAGTAACGGTAAAAGTTTTGCGTGTAATGAACATTGTAAATACTTCAAACATTTTTATAGTGAATGTCATTTAAATCCAATGTATCGCACTACCAGTTCCGATTATGGCCGGCATCTACCGAATAAAATTTCTTTACCTTTAACCTACAAACCTAAAATTTCTGCGTTTGGTCAACACTTCTGTGGAAACTACAAAAATTCGTCATTAAATATATGAGTTTTAGGCCAAGAATTGTTAAAAAATTTCTGTTTTATATACCTATCCTAACTATATGTTATTTTTTACTTTACAAATAAATTTTCTTCCAGAATAATTTTACAAATATATTTAAATGATATGTACTATAGTAATTTATGCTAGAAAAAGAACATTACCGACCCACGTATCTAAAATCACATTTTTGTAATGGACGAACGAAATATATTCAGTGTAACTACTTAAGATACCAATTAATCAATTAAAAGTTGCCTGTCAAAGATATGAATTAAAATAATTGTTAATTATTTTGGAAAACTGGTAAGGATTGAAAAACCACAAATTTTTTATTCCATTTTTATGCGTATTGGCACTGTTAATTTTTAATTAAGAGCACTGCTGAATAGAAGAAAGGGAGAAATGGATGTGATAGTACCATTTAAACCTCATTTACAGGCAAAGGATAATTAAATAACTTTGGAACGATTACACAACATGAGCGCCAATTGTATTACCCTTTGCCCGAAAATGAGGTTTCAATGTTACGGTCCCGTTCATTTTTCACTTAATTCTATCAATAAAAATTGTAAATAACATTTAAACAACTATATTTAAAGATGAGTAACGAAAACCGTTTATTAGTTTTCCAGTACTTCCAATATTGGTATCGAGTTCCATGAGTTTTGTTTTTATAGCCAAAAATAGGAGAACCCCGAATTCTAAATAATTACCACAAATAGGTATTTCCCCGAAAGGATTGGATTTATGCTTAAATAAATGTAGTACTTGAAATTAACTTTTAATTAATTTCAAGTACATATACAGTGCCTTTCATAAAGTTCGCACCACATGGTAAACTTTTTTACTAATGATTTTTTGAAAAAGATTTTAGTGGGGCTAGTTGATGCATCGGTTGGAATGAAAAAGTAGCTAAACACATCTTACCCCCAGTCTTTTAAAACTGCTAGAAATTTTCTTAATATTTAACTAATTATTATTAATATTATCAATATTGCTGTGATATTTGTGTATCATGGCTATATTGATAATAAATTTTATTAATAAGATATTAGATATTACCCAAAAATTCTAGTAATTTTAAAGGACTGGGATATCATTTATTTGAATTATTCTTAGGAAATTTTTCTATGAAATTAGCGTAATAAGTATCTTTGCTACTAACTATTTAGAATCTTAGCTATATAAAGAAAATACAGTAATAATAATAAATTGTTCATGCTTATTAAAACTCCAGTGTTACAGAGACGTGTTTTTTAGTACAAAAATAAATTTTTCTATTGAAAGACCAGTTATCTGTGACAATATTTTGATGATAATTGCGGTTTTATGAATAAGTAGATCTCAAAGAACACTGTAATTTTTATTTTGCTAGAATACGGGAAATTATTTTGAATTTAGGGCCACTTAAAGTCGTATTTTGGAAAATCTGAGCTTTGGGCGTTATTTTTGCAAGATTATGGTACATATTTAGCTGTCGGAATATGTTTACTAGACCCAATTTTGATACGACGCCAAAATTTCATGAAGAAGTGATCAATAACTTGGAAATTATTACCATTTTTCGTATGCGTATAATGCGTTTATCTAATGCAGCCAGTACCTTATCGACTATAATAATAAACACTTGAATTTCAAATCATTGGTCGTACTTTGTATTTGGTCAAATGCAGATACGAATAATAATGTAACTATACAATTAATGCATGGCTAATCTGGCATTGTTTAGCTGTTTCAAAAACTTTATTTTCCGTTAAAAACACAAAATTGTACACATTCACTTCATTCACTTTATTTTAATTCCAAAGTATATCTATCAATTAATTCAGTCATCAAAATCTTGTCAAATAATATTTTTTTTTATAAAATTTCCTTATATCAATCAGTTTTTTCTAATTTACTTAATATCTTATTTAAAATTAAATACGAAATTTTTCAAAATAATAATTAAAATGTGTTAAAATAAAAATATTTATAATTAGGTTAAGGTAAGAGCACCAGTAGCCGTCATTGACCCAATAAAATGATAAATATTAAGATATTAAGCAATCATATATTTTTTGTGTTTCCTGCTACATGTTCTGGAAAGAATTCCCAACCATTATTCCATTTATGATAGCATTCAGTTAGCATTAGATATAATAACTGCTCATCTGAGAGTTAATGTTTGTAAAATTTGTATATAATCACTAAAACTCGAAAGTTTTAGCTAAGGAAAGCAGTAATTTAATTTCACTGTAATTTTGGTTTAGCGAAAAATTAGTTATTTTTTTTTAAGTTTATTATGAATTAAATTTTGTTAAAAAATAATTTTTAGACCAAAAAACCTAACAGAAATTTATTATTTTTGATGGGGGCTACTGGTACATAAAATAGAGGCATTTTCCAGTAACCGTCATAGTGACAGTTATTGGGGTAACAAGGGTAAATAGTACAGTTTAATTGATTAACATTTATTAAGACATTATTCATAACATTTAATCAAAGAAATCTGACATATATTTAGGTAATAGAAATAACTAGTGACGGAACACCCTTAGCCACATTTATAAACACAATATACCCTGTTTCAAATACAACTGATCATGAGTCAAAGTTAAAAAATTAAATAATTCTTATATTCAAAACAAATTAATCTTCTATTTTTTTTTTTTTTTACAAACAAACTGCAAATTTAAAATTTACCAAGTGCAATAATGAAAAAGATAAAGCCAAGAAAACGGAAATTACTTAAATTCATAAGTGATGAAGCATAGTTAAATTTAAGTGAAATAGACCTTATATATTAAATAAGAAAATCAAATGAGGTAGAGTGAAACGAAAAATAAAAAGAGACTTTTTCTAAGATTATTTTTGATTTTTCTTGAGAACCAGTTTATATAGAAGAAAAGTATAAAAAGCTCTCTGATGTAACTCCCTAGGATTTTTTTGATAATTTTGATAATGTAATAAAATTTTTGAAAGTTTTAAATTCTGATCAAAAACACAAAAAAAGACTCCGGCCCAAAATATCCGGTCTTTGGCATCGGATGTGTCTAGCTAACGAACTCATCCAAGCGCTTTAGACATTCACCGATTTTATGTAATTTCGTAACAATTAGATGCTTTGTGTGACAGCTATCGCATACACACATAAATACTCCAAAACAAATTTATGCCATAATCCCGGACTTAGGTCTCACCATAAGGGCTGCTATTTTTCAATTTCAAATATTATCGAGTTCTTGAGAAACATTACTACGTATGAAAAACTTTTGTTTGCATTTAAACACACGCAGTATTCATATGTTCACTTATCGTTCAGCTAAACTGAAACTTTAAGCACTTGATTTCTTTGGTTAGTATGACCAAAAACCACATGTAAATTAAAAATCACAAAGTGGTTGGAAAAATTATCCGGTTCGGCAGGGAATGGAACACAGGATCTCCCGGTAACTAGCCAGGTGTGTTCGCCATTACACCAACAATCCTGTGCTCGACAACCGCCCGAGCCAGACAATCATTCAATCACCTATATGTATTGGTACTCTCTCTACTGCGAGAAACAGTTACAATTTTTCAATTTCAAATATTGAACATTTCAAATAGTGAACATATGAATACTGCGTGTGTTTAAATGCAAACAAAAGTTTGTCATACGTAGTAATGTTTCACAAGCACTCGATAATATTTGAAATTGAAAAATTGTAACTGTTTCTCGCATTAGAGAGAGTACCACACATAGGTGATTGAATGATTGTCTAGCTCGGGCGGCTGTCGAGCACAGGATCGTTGGTGTAATGGCGAACACACCTGGCTAGTTACCGGGCGATCCTGGGTTCGATTCGCGGCCAATCCGGATAATTTTTCCAATCACTTTGTGATTTTTAATTTATAAGAGCTGCTGTAAAAGCTGAATTTCCAGAACGGAAATTCGCTAAAAATAAACAAACACAAAACAAAAAATTGAAAAAAGGGCTTCGTCAGGACGTAGACCATACTTTCAATTTTCATATTTGAAAATTTCATTTCTTAGTTTCCAATAATTTATGAGGTGGTATGGAAGAAAGCAAGGCATACTTTTTATTTTCTTGCGTATTTTCCGGCCAAATAAATTTTCTTAGAATTTTTTGAAAATTTTTTACTAGTTTTAAATACAATGTAGAATCTTAACCAAAAACAAAAAATATAAAAAGAAAATGTATAAAATTTTTTAAGGTCATCCTTAAAGGTAACGTGAAGTTAAAATTATTACCTAGGACCAGGGCCCCAAAAAGAACCCAAACTAGACAGTTGGACGGATCTCGACAAAATGCTGTGAAAATTATGTTACTGAAAGATGAATATTACTTACTTTTAGAGCGAAGGATATTAAAGGCGAGGCGAAGTACTATAAATATTTTATTTTATACAGAATTTCAGAATATCAATTTAAAAATTGGAATAAGGTCAAAATTGTCCCCCAGAACCATCAAATTAAAAAAACTGAATGATTCTTAAAGAATTTTCTCTTAGACGCTATTGGGATTTCGAAAAAAAAGGAAAGTCTGATTAAAATTTTCCGTCGGGGCCTCCGTTCCCCAAGAAATGCTTAAAATTGAAGTACTCCTAAAACCATCATCACGGGTCTGCAGAAAGATCTCAAAACGTCGAAATTAGCTATTCTGTAGAAATGTCGTTAGGGCGGGAAAATGGTCAATTAATTAAGTAAGTCAAGGCCCGCAGAACACGGTCTGAATATTTGAAGAATGGGTTAACTGGATACGGAAAAAACGGGTGGAAATAAACAATTTTTTTACGGAATTGGAAGCGAACGAAACTGGCATTGAAGATGAAACTAATTAAACTCCATTTCGGGACTAGGAATAAAAACCGAGGACGGGATTAAAGTTAAAAAATTGAACGGGAGTGGGATTGAGTGGGATTTGACAATTTTCCTCGGGATTGGAAGCGGATGGAAATGGAAAATTAATTTTTGGAGTGGGTGGGAATGAGACAAAAAAATTACTCCCAGCAGCTTCTCTACTTAAGAGTCGTTTGGCGAACGAAGCTAACCACTAAAAATAACTAATTTCGTTCAGAATTTCCAGATATCTAATTTAAAAATAATTAGATCTCTAATTCTGATAATTTTACGTAAGTGAAACTGCGGACCAGAACTATGAAATATATAACTATAAATGTTGCAGGAAATTATATACCTAAAACACCAAAATGAAAACAAGACAGACACCTGAGCTTGAGCGAAGCTAGAACGGAACGCTAATTTCTTTTTAATTGATTGTTTAAATTATTTGCGTTCACTACGAATACTTATAACTGGCAGTATTTACAAATATTTTGATTTAAAATGTCTGCAAGTTGAAAATTAATCGTAAATACCCATCACTGTTATGTAGTTAATGAAAATGCGTCTTGAACTATTTTAGATGTTTCTTGTGTTCCGTCCTTTATCATGTCAATGAAGTAATTAATTTTATATATAAATCTCGGAGTGAATTTTACATTTTATTGTAAGCGATAGCTGGCATGTATGTATATCGTTTACATAAACGCTTATGAGGATCTAACAAATGGCAATAAAGCGGTACTATTAAGTAGTCCGATCTAAAAGTCCGATAACTAATACCATAGTTACATGTACTAGTTTTCTCTATAACTTTTAAACAGCTTCCTAACAGAGACAGCTATAGATTTCAGCTTCTTATTTCAATCGGACTTTCAACTTGGTTTTAACTATGTGTATACGTACGTACTAATATATTTCAATGTAACGAACATAGTAGTTCAGCTACCCTACAGTAAATAATGGACCGTTTACACTAACTAGTGCGAGTGCAAGTGCTTACTAGAAATGGCACAAAATTGCGTTTAAGGGGTTATATACAACTGTGATATTTTTTAAGTACATTGTCTCAAGAGTACTCTGACCAAATTTCGTAACGATCAGAGCATTAGATCCGAAGTTATAGCTCTATTTATAGCGCACTAGCTCGAGTAGCGCCCGCGGTTGCTCCTGCGCAACTGTCGTCGAATCATGCAGCTGCCACTCACTATAATATAATATAAACGGTATGTCGATTTTCACCACTCTGTTGTATTGTTCGAAATGTATGGCCTTGAAGTTTTGGAGCAGTTGTACATAGACTTTCGAACATTCAACATCGAATATGAAAGAAAGAAACTTGTAACATTAAACACGATTATCTCAGAATCGTATTTTTTGAAACTAACTTTGCAGTGGACATAATTACTAAAAAACTATCAATCCGATCAACACCAAATTTATACTGCTTATTTACTATGATAGGTAGTAGCTAGTCGCTGACCGAAGTATTTTTAATTTAAAAAAAAAAAAAAAAATATTTTAGATTAAAAAAATCAAAAATTTAACACCTTGAAAAGATAAACTTTTTGTTAAAATTGTCACCACTATCACAAGTGTAACTATTTCTAAAAAAAATTTAAATTTTGAAAAATTCTTCGGTCAACAACTATTAGACAATAAAATATACTAACGAAATATTTTTTAAATTCTGATTTCGAATGAACTGTTCTCGAGTTATCATATCCACCGCAAGTCATACCCAAAAAAGGCGTTTGCAGAATACAGCTGTAGTTCCGTTATTTTCAAACATTTTTCTGCGAAAAAATTAAACAAACAAGTGTCCCAAAACATGTATTACGTAATCGATGTTGTTAACAACAAAGTCGAGAAAATGTCGTTCGCAACAACTGTATATAACCCCTTAAATTCTGTTTAAATGTATTTAAACGTAATTCTATGCGTGTTTGTAGCAAACACTGGCACTAATCAATGTGTAAATCGGCTCTAATATGTAACGAGCATGGCACTGAACGAAGACAACAGCTCCATACTATACTACGTTATTGTGTGCACAGCGCAATGGTTAACTTTTACAGAGATCATTTATAGTAAGGGAGTAAATTAATTCACATATATCAGACGTCACATATCCCGGAAACCCGCAATCACACTGTACTGTATTAGTTCCCGTACTAGGGTGTAACAGAAGATACTTGTATGCGATCCCTTCAATATTAATTTTATGTTTTATAATTTTTACTGTAAAAATTTTCGTTTTAGTCATCTTTTTATTTTTTTATTTTTTATTTTTTGTTGGTAAGTAATAACAAAAAATAAAAACAGATACGCATACAAGTAGAGGAGAAGAACCAAATTTGAGATAGGATTTGAGATAAAAAGGTTCTGATGATACGTCTAATCCAGTGGCTGTCAAACTTTTTTGTCTCGTAGACCATTTGCCATGGTTTTCGGTTTTAGATAGACCCCTGTACAAATTCACAAATTCAACAACTTCCGACCTGGGTAAAAATCCAGGTGGCAAGCAAGAAAAAAGGTCACTAGTCACCAATTTCTCATTTTATAACAAGGAAAATGCAAGTGACGAATAAAAAAAAGGTCACCAGTCACCAGCTTCTCATTTTACGACCAGGAAAATAACCTACTCCACTGTACGTCTATTCTGCTGCTGTAGACCACTATTTACATCTCACGGACCCCTAATTTTTTCTTCCGTCGACGTCAATCCCTTGCAGGTCGTTATCAACCCCTGGGGGTCCATACAGACCACTTTGAGAACCACGGGTCTAGTTTTATCGACTTAAAAATGATCACAACACAATCTTTTATGTCTAAAAACGTGGGGTAACGCCGTTTTGGATCTTTTGATATTTATGTTAGTAGTTACAGGATCAGAGAAAAAATTATTAGTTGTTTGCAAAGTTTAAAATTATATTTTAAAATCCTGTTAAAATATTCAGGTAAATTTCTTATTTAATTTTTTTATTAGTTATTTGTTTTTAAGCGAATTTCCATTTTGGAAATTCACTTATTACACCGGGTACCATGAAAAGATCTGAGTCCAAAACTATGGCAGAAATTTGTTTTGGAACCGGAGAAGCCGAAAATGACCTTTGTATATATAATTATACAAAGGTCGAAATTTTGTACATATAATTTTTGCCCTTTTTCACTATTTTTAGTGGTATTTTGCAAAATTTGGCTACATTCCTATTTGACCAAGTTTTTTTAATTTTTTTTTTTACACCATCAAAAAGGGCGTAAAAAGTTAAATAAGAGAGCTTTTAAAATATTGTTCTAAGTAAACTAGCTTTTGAGAAAAATTAAGAAATTTGCTGAATTTCTTTACAATAAATGCTTCATCGTTTTTGTCATCACAATAACAATATTTATATACCTCATTTCAGATAGAATTGATCATGAGTTTTCGTTAAAAAATTAAATAATTCTTATATTCGAAATAAATCAAGCTTCTATTCTTTTCTAAAAATAAACTGCAAATTTAAAATTTACATAAATGCAATAATAGAAGAGATAAAGCCAAGGAAACGGAAATTATTTAAATTTAAAGTGACGAAGCAGGGTTAAATTTAACTGAAATAAACCATATCTGTTTTATTTTTCAAAATAAATTTAACTTACTTTTCAAGAGTGCGTCACCATCGATTTTGAAAATTTGTTCACTGTTAGAGAGCTAAACTGTTTAAGATGAATGTATGTTATATGATGTTCGCCAGGGTGCGGGGGGTCCCAAAAGTGTCAAACTATTCGCTGAAAATGTTTTGACCTTTAAAAAGTTAAACTCGTTTAAATGCATATAATATATGCTAAACCAAGGGTGGGCAAACTTGATACTGTTATGATCGACATTAATTTTTCTTATTTATGCGCGATCGACTCCAAAAAATGGGTTAAATTAAAAACAAATAAAGTATCTTTCTTTCTGCTTTCATGCTAGTGGTACTTTGGAATTAGTCATGTCAAGTGTAGAATAGATACGTGCTAAAAGTAGCGGCTCGACATGTTTCGATTATTTAAATAATCATTTTCAAGGGCGAAAAATACAAGCAAAAAATCAAAATGGACAAAAGCTAAATATAACTCTCGATGACATCATAACATGGCCCAAAAAATGAACAAAAATCAGTAAAATAGTGAAATAAACAAAAAGAAAGAAGAAGAACCAGTTTAAAAGTTTGGAAACTTCTGTTTTTCTATTTCTTCTAGTTTCTATTTCTTCTAGTTTCTATTTCTTCGAGTTTTCCAATTATTTTTTATTTACTTTTTTATTTTCGTCTTTTCGAAAGTTTGAAAAACGGGAACAGTCGAGAAATAAAAATGTAAAAAGTCAAAAAGGAAAAAAAACTTTTTTCCCTTCCTTTTTGATTTTTTATATTTTTTTATATTTTTTGACTGTTCCCGTTTTCCAAACGGGTTCTTCTTCTTTCCTTCGTTCATCTCACTTTTTTGCTGATTTTTATTCATTTTTTGGGCCATATTGCTCATGTCATGGTGTCATCGAGACTTATATTTAGTTTTTGTCCATTTTGATTTTTTGTTGATATTTTTCGCCCTTGAAAATGATTATTTAAATAAGTAATCGAAACATGTCGAGCCCCTACTTCTAAATTCCATTTTGATCTTACCCACAGTTTTGCAGGTTGTCGTTTCCTCGTTTAAGATTTTGATTTAAATTCATGTTTCATCGTCTGCTAAATTTTAAGTACACGTTTTAAATTGAAAGATTTTAAATTAACCTAGTAAATTACTTAAAATGTCTGCGATCGACCGTCGAACTGTTCGCAATCGACCGGTTCGATCGCGATCGACTGTTTGCCCAACCCTGTACTAGACTATAAGAGATCCCCAGGGCCCTGAAGATCCAAAAGCGTCAAAAATTAACTATTCGATCGATTTTGAAAATTTTTTCACAGTTAGAGAGCTAAGCTATTTTAGATAGATACAGGTTGTTATATGAGATCGCCATTGCCAATCTTTGGAAATTCGCTATGTTATGCCGGTGCTACGACAGGGGTATTTAAAATTTAAAACTAATATATCCGGCTTAAAATTACTTTATAGTAATCCTAATCTATAAAATTTTTCATTTCGAAATCTAAAAATGATATAGCTTAATTTGAGATAGCAAGGGGCTCCTAGTTTGAGACTATCTCTAATTTGGAATTTATCAATATATTTGACTTTTCATTTATTTTCTAATTGAATTTATTTAAATATCGCATTGTTTTTCACACTATGGTAGGGGTTCTAATTAAATACTATCTCAAATTTGTAATCCATAATTTTAAAAGGTTAAGCCACAAAAAATCAGATTTTCGAAAAATTTTTTTTTTATTTTTAATGGTCCCCTAGAACCTCAAAAATGATGCCCCCAAAAATTATGGCCTGGGAAAATGTCTTAGGTACTCGGTTTTCGAATTTTAGTACATTATATCAAGGCCGTAGTAGAATATAAAAATAGATTTTATTGACTCTTAGGACACGCAGGAAATTGTTGGCAGACAGTTTGCTAGTGGCGAAAGTGTCGGCAGATAGCGAGAAAGTGGCGTAAAATGGTATACCCGGATAAGTGTAGGTGAATCGGCCCCGGAAGCGAATTATTTTAATAACTATATTAACGGTATGGTAAGGGTGTAAGTAATTGATATATACAATTTTGGCGGTCAAAACTGAGTAGTTATGGAGATAGCTACTCAGTTAAAAGAGAAGACTACTACCAGAAAAAGCGTTGTGGGAATATAATAGAAAATTGTCAAAAAATGTGCTATAATAGGATTTTTCAATATATAGAATATTAAAATCCAATGAGCGTTATATTATACATATTAAAAAAGCCTACTACACCACATTTTTTGGAAATTTTCTATTATATTTCTACAATGGTTGTATTTTGATCAAGGAAAGTTATACATATGAAGTACCTGCAGTGTCACATAAACGACAATACAGATACTATTGGAACTTTCTGTCAGAGGCAGATAGCCTATGTCTTAATATACCTCTTTCGATTGTTCTTGATTATCTCGAAAACTATAGAAGATAGGAAAAACACTTCATGAGACACAGCACTTTATTCTTAAAGTACTCTCGATTGATGTATTAAATTCTAGGGTCAGACCCACTGGAGGGGCGGTTCAGCAGATTTAAAATGAAAAATATATTTTTTCATCATGTTATACCCCTTGAATTTTGATGAAACTTGGTACAGTAATTAAGTGCAATAAGGCACAGATACAGAATTTTTTTTGAAGTGGTCGCTCAATTGGAACCCTATAAAAATAACATTAGATCGGATATTATCCTTGTTATTATCCTTAATAACGAGGACTGATACGATAATAAATATGTTTAATATTCTTGAGAGTGTTTGCTTTCATGCAGATTTGGAATTATTTTCTTATGTTGAGTAGTTACCAAGAAAAAAATTTTTGTAATTTTTTAAATTTTTTTAGTTATCTCCATAATTACTCAGTTTTGGGCGCCAAAATTGTAGATATCAGTTACTTACAGCCTCACCATACCGTTAATATAGTTATAGTAGATAGCCTATGAGAGAACGAGAGCACAGTAGAAGCCCAATTTTCCGGACTACTTTCTGACGGTGTTTAGAACCGTGTAGATTGGAGTCCGACTGTACCTCGTGTATGGATTGATCTTTGACCCGGCACGTACCGAGTACATGTATCAAAATTTGTTGTTGACATTTGACCCCAACACGCGCTCATACTGTTGACCTTGAAATTCTTAAGAAATGAGTCATCACTTCGACAAAATAAATTCAAGTTAACCCATAATGCGTCATCACAATTTGGTCATCACGATTTAGATTTATATTAACCCATTACCCGCCAGCACTAACATAGTTTTTGAACGCAACCCTAACGCATGCGCAGACTGAATTTTAGAACACGACGCATGCGCAGACTGAAGTTTAGTACACGACGCATGCGCAGACTGAAATTTTAGACCACAAATTGGTAGCTGGGGTACACTACAGCGTCAAAAATGTGGGGAATGATCTGATTCGGGGGTGGCCCCGAACTTTTGACACCGTACTATACTTAAATTTTTGGTACACTGCCGTGTCAAAAGTATGGACCACCTGACCAAAAAGGTGTCCGATCACTTTTTGAAGCGTACTGTACTTATTTTTTGAATGTGTAAACCTTAGCCTTTAACCCCAACACGCGCTAGCCTTAATTGCGTCATCTTAAACGAAAGGTACACTACCGCATCAAAAATGTGGAGTTACCCTAACCCACGGGCCTTTGACCTCACTTAATTGCGTCATCTTAAACGAAAATAGGGAGGCCGCTAACGATAAATTTTGTGGGGCCACTGTACCGAGCGCTAGATTTTAAGCCCCAAAACTAACTTCAGACTACAGATTTTCGACTCTAGAGTCCAGATTTCAGACCTCTACTGTACTGCCGAAAATCGGATGTCGACTGTGCCAGGGGGATTTCTGTGTACAGTTAACCTTGGAAAATCTTCTTAGTTCCAGGAATTTTTATCAGTTTTAAAATAAACAAACAACCAATATCTAAATGTTTGTTTTAGCTTAATGTTTATTTTAGTAGACCTTGAAAGCAGACTGTAAAACATCATTTAAAAATTTGAGTATAACACAAAACTATTTCTAGGATAATTTATAAATCAAATGAAAATATACCTGTATATTATGTATACACCTTTTATATTAATAATATGTATTTTACGTAGCATCATTCTATTTCTTATTTATGATTAGATTGAATACAAAATCTAATTATAAAATAATATATGTAAAATCTAATTATAAAGTAATATATAATATTACACCGTTTGATTTCATCGAGTTGCCAAAGAAATATCAACTAGTTGCACGTTGGCTTTGTCAAAATTGGCATGGGATACCTTGGTCGTACAATAAACTTCATACCATACTGAAACCTATATTAAAGAAGTTTGATGTCATATACGTCAAGGGCAGAGCAAAGAGCAAAGAAGAAATGGATTTCAAATTTATTTGATGACACCGAACAGTAGCCGTGGATTTTGAATTTGAAAGAAATATTTGATATACCGAAGATTTCCAATCTGCAAGATGAATATTATTCAAAACGCTGTATTCTTCATTCAGATAAAATTTGTTCATTAGAAAATTGTATTCTTTTAAAAAATTTTTATATGGAAAATAAGTAGATTTTATGTAATAAATATGTTTACGCAATTTAATTTTTTGTACACCTATTCTATAAATAAAATTTAAAAAAAAATTATGTGTTTTATTAAATTGTTACCCTAAATTCCCCTACTTTTTACAGAAAGAAGTTTCTTTCGTTAACCTATAAAAGTATTGAAAAAAATCTATTGATATTTACCATTCTAATTGAAAATCATATTCAATGATACACACTGTACACTAAAATATTTATTAAAAATATTAAATATACCACCGTTATATACATATGTGATATTATACATGTGTGTTAATAATAAAGTAGATCTATATTCAAAATGTTCTACTAGGTGTATAGAAATTTTGATTTTTCATGTGATTTTTCTAATATAGGCACTAATCTATAAAAATTTAGCAACTCAATGAGCCGTTATAATTTTTATCTTAAACAACGTTTTTAAATTATAGTAATTTAAAACCAAGAAATTTGAAATTTTATTCTGTTTAAAATGTTAATAAATACATAACTTGTATACTGTTATAAGTAATCTAATATAAATATGAATCAGTATTAAAATGATATACATATAATGATTTCTGTTGATTAAGCAAAATTTTTTGCAATATTTATATATTATTTTATAATTAGATTTTGTATTCAATCTAATCATAAATAAAAAAAAGAATGATGCTACGTAGAATACATATTATTAATATACAGGGTGTATACATAATATAGAGGTGTGTAGGTATTAAGATAATTTTCATTTGATTTATAAATTATCCTAGAAATAGTTTTGTGTTATACTCAAATTCTTAAATGATGTTTTACAGTCTGCTTTCAAGGTCTGCTAAAGTAAACATTCAGCTAAAACAAATATTTAGATATTGGTTATCTGTTTATTTTAAAACTGATAAAAATTCCTGAAACTAAGAAGATTTCCCAAGGTTAAATATACACAAAAATCCCCCTGAGATAGAGTCGACATTCGATTTTCGGCAGTACATTAGCGGTCTGAAGTTTGGGCTTTGGAGTCGGAAATCTGTAGTCTGAAGTTAGTTTTGGGGCTTAAAATCTAGCGCTCGGTACAGTGGCCCCACAAAGTTTATCGTTAGCGGCCTCCCGATTATCGTTCAAGATGACGTAATTAAGTGAGGTCAAAGGCCAAGGTTTGCACGTACACACAAAATAAGTACAGTACGCTTCAAAAAGTGATCGGATACCTTTTTGATCAGGGGGACGACACTTGACAGGGCAGTGCACCAAAAATGTAAGTACAGTACAAAAGTTTGCGGACACCCCCTTGGGTTAGGGTAACCCCACATTTTTGATGCGGTACTGTACGTTTCGTTTAAGATGACGCAATTAAGGCAAACGCATGTTGGGGTCAAAGGCCAAGGTTTGCACGTACACAAAATAAGTACAGTACGCTTCAAAAAGTGATCGTACACCTGTTTGGTCAGGGGTCCACACTTTTGACACGGCAGTGAACCAAAAATTTAAGTATAGTACGGCATCAAAAGTTTGGGGCCACCCCCGAGTCAGGGTATTCCCCACATTTTTGACGCGGTAGTGTACCCAAGCTATCAATTAGTGTTCTAAAATTTCAGTCTCCGCATGCGTTGTGTACTAAAATTCAGGCTGCGCATGCGTCGTGTTCTAAAATTCCGTCTGCGCATGCGTCGTGTTCTAAAATTCAGTCTGCGCATGCGTTAGGTTTGCATTCAAAAACTATGTTAGTGCTGGCGGGTAATGGGTTAACATAAATTCAAATCGTGATGACCAAATTGTGATGACGCATAATGGGTTAACTTGAATTTATTTTGTCGAAGTGACGACTCATCTCTTAGGAATTTCAAGGCCAACAGTATGAGCGCGTGTTGGGGTCAAATGTCAACAACAAATTTTGATACATATACTCGGTACGTGCTGGGTCAAAGGTCAATCCATACACGAGGAACAGTAAGACCCCAAACTACACGGTTCTAAACACCGTCAAAAAGTAGTTCGGAAAATTGGGGTTCTACTGTGCTCCCATTCTCTCATAGCCTTCCGACTAGTTATTAAAATAATTCGCTTCCGGGGCCGATTGACCTATACTTATCCGGCTATACCTTTTTGAAATAAAAATTCATCACATACATGCGTCCTGATTGAATGTCGTATTTATATATTAATAAAGGCATCTGCAAAATGGCAGACAAAAAACCATGGCTAAACTCGCGGCAGACGGTTATCAACAGCCCTCGAGTGTTTGTTGAAAACGTTCCAGCAACAGCGTGCCATTAATAACCATCTGCAGCGGTTTTAGCCATGGTTTTTTGACTGCCAATTTGCAGATGGCTTTTTTAATATATAAATACAACATTCAATCAAGACTATCTGGCGGCACTTTCACCACTAAAAAACTGTCTGCCAACAATTTCCGATAATTAAAAACTATTTTCATAATTATAGCCCATTTAGGTAACTTATGAAATTTTTAATATCGAAATTTAACTATATTTAAGCGACTGCTCATGCTTTAAGCCACGGGTTTGCGTAGGCAGACAAGACGATCTGAACTTGACCACACAAGAGGATCCTTTTACAGTATAAATCAGCCATGTAGCGATAACAAGCTTTTTTATGTAGCTAGCTCTTAGACTGTTATTACAAGGAAGTTTATAATAATGACAATTTCTAAAATTGTGTTTCTCCTAGCTTGGAATGACAAATGTGGCAATTTTTTGATAATTTCTGCCATTCGCAGGTATATTCAGTATATTTAAATCGAAGGTAAAAATATACCTATTCACTAAAATTTAGAGGTTTGATATACCCGGTCACAATGATCGTGCTTCTTTTATACGCCTCAACGCCTAGACTGTGATAAACAATCAAAAACTGAGTTTTTTAAATTAAATTAGACAATTACAATTTTAATTATGATACGACGTTCAGTTATTTTATTAACATTTTAAATTGAAATAAATAAATCACTATCTTCTACCAAATTCATGGCCGCTCTTCCTATTAAGTCAATTGCAACGGCAGACATGGTATTTCCTGAATTATAAAATTTAGTTATGATTAAAAACTACATATTAAATTAGTTATTTTCTTGATAAAATGATAAGTTGTGGGCAGCAATAATAACAAAATAGTATTTTTACTTTTAAAAATAATATAACTTTAGATATTAGAATATTTTCGTTGGATTAAGTAATGTTAAATGTGTTTCCTTCCATTAACTGTAATTAAGGAATTAAGACATAATGAGTTTGTTTTACTTTAAGACATTATATATATATATATATATATATATATATATATATATATATATATATATATATATATATATATATATATATATAGCAGATAAAGTTGACTAAAAGATACATCACTGAAATATTTATTTTTACCGGTAATATTAACACTTTTATTAATTTCTAACATGTTTTAATCCATACAATCATCATCAGATCAGTGAAAATTACAATTCACTATAAAACGAATATATTCTCTGAAATAAAAGTAATAAAAAAAAAGTAATGTAACAACCTGCCGCTAAGTTACAACAACGAAAAGTCAGTAACAAAAATCAAATGACATGTTTCGGCCAATTATTTCTCTGAAGAATTTAGTAGGGGCAGGAGTTATGGGAAAGTTAAAAAACAAAAACAGCCAGGTCGATTGGTTGGGCATATGTGACACACGTGGTCAAGAATAAACATTTAAAAAACGACAAATCAAAAAAAAAAAAGCAGCAGTATATAAAAGAACTTAGACCTAAATTCAATTACAGTACAGAAAATAAACTGAAATAATAAGTATCTAGTATAATTATAAAATAGTTAACCCGAATTATGTCTGTGAATTTTTATTGCTTCTAATATGGAAAATTTTTGTCCTTTGTCTGCTTTATGTAAAATTCCGGTATTTCTTTTTGGGAAAATATGCTGTGTTTGTTACATATCTGACAAAAGCAGATTCGGTTTGTCAGTTTCTGTAAAGTGGTTTCTTTTATCGAATGTTTACACGGTTTCTACTACAATATTATATATGTAACTGAAAATTTGTTGACAAAATTTCATATTACAAAATAAAAATAAAAAAAGTAGGTTAAGTAATCAGGACCCCATATTTTTCTAGAGGTCATTAATAACAAGTTTTTAACAATAAAAAATCATTAAAGTGAAACCTTATCGGTACATATTTACTAACAAAACTTAATTAGCACAATGAGACCTGTCTACTTTCTGGATTTAACACTGATTTTTTTTCCATACATCTAGCATAAATCAGTTGAAAGGAATTGTAAGCAAACTAAAATCCATTTTTTTAATGTTTTGTCGAAAACTAGTTTACACAGAATAATAGCTTTAGAAAGTATCTTAGATAGTTTTTTTTCAGTTTTTATTAACCCTAGAACGACAAATCGGGGTAGATATATACCTCAGGTAAACTTTAAACTATGTTTTTGAATTAGTCAGTGACATTATTGACTGGACACCTATACCATAATTTAGTTCAAGGTTCTAGCAGTAAGGTGAGGTAGGGAAACCCTTCAGTTTCTTGTCCAGTGTGACGGAATGAAGACGTGAAGCTAGTGTGGGGTTGATATTTACCCCGGTTTGTAGTTTGCGTCAGTGTTTTGTGTAGGTAAATTATTTTTATTTTTCTTGCTGAAATAATTTTGATTCACTTATAATAACCTAATTTTGCAATAAAACATTAGACATATAATTTTCGGTGATGATTATCATATTTTAAGCACCCATACACTGGGAATAGCAATAAAATTGATACGCGTTGCTTTTTTTGGCAGTTGATGACGACCTTCGAGAATCATAGAATACTAAATTGCAGCGATTGTAGCGCCTCTGAATAAGTTAAATTCTTTTTTTTTTACATTTTGCATGACAGAAACTGAAATATAACCAACATTTCATGCATTTTTATTTGATTTTTCCACATATCATTTTCCCATTTTTTTTTTTAATTTTCAAAATTCCAAATAAATAGACTTTTTTGGCAAAACATCATGATGTCATTTTTTTCTTGAAGTCTTTTGTGTCCTCTTTAAAATGCCGTCGCAAATTTGAAAATCGATTCATTAGAAGAATAGATATCAATTTTTGTTTATTAAATGACAGTTTGACCGTTTTTGAACACCTTTAGCTATTTAATCGAGTTTTCACTGACTAAACTGATTAAATTGAATCTACTCATCACCATTCTCTTCAGCATGAAAAAACAAAAAAATTCATGTACTTATAAGTGAAATTACTGCTGTCAGAACGATTTTACGATCAAAAATCCCGTGGGGTAAATATATACCCCGGTTTTTAGTTTAAGAGTAGAAAAAGTAGGTTTGTCGTTCTAGGATTAAAATAATGTAATAATAAAATATAGTTTAAAAATCTAAAAAACATGCTTTACTTTTAATTAATGAACTAAAAAATTTAAAATATAGTGGAGTCAATAAACGTTTTCATCTCTAAATTCCCTATAACAGGTCCGATTTAACTAGTTAGTTAATTATCCGATTTAACTAGTTAGTTAATAATTCTCTATAACAGTACCAAAAATTTAAGTACAGTCAGGTGTCAAAAGTTTGGGGCCACTCCCGAGTCAGGGTAATCCCGCATTTTTGACACGGTAGAGTATTCCAACTCTCAATTTGTGGCCTAAAATTCAGTCTGTGCATGCGTTGTGTACTAAAATTCAGTCTGCGCATGCGTTAGGTTTGCATTCAAAAATTTAGTGCTGGTGGGTAATGGGTTAACACAAATCCAAATCGTGATGACCAAATTGTGATGACGCATAATGGGTTAACTTAATTTGGTTGCGGGTGATAACTCATCTCTTAGGAATTTTAAGGCTAACAGTATGTGAGCGTGTGGGGGTCAAATGTCAACAACAAATTTTGATACATGTACTCGGTACGTGCCGGGTCAAAGGTCAATCCATACACGAGGTACAATAGGACCCCAAACTACACGGTTCTAACCACTGTCAAAAATTAGTCCGGATAATTGGGGTTCTACTGTGTCTCGTAGCGGCCTAGCCATGCTACTTCGACCTCATTTTTTAAACAGGGCTTCGAACCGAACTGTAACCGTAACCGAAAACCGGTAAAACCGATTGATTTTGCCGGGGAGTAACCGTTAACCGGAGCAAAATAATTTTTTTCAAAAACCGTTAATCGAAACGAAACTGTTATTCTATTCGTTCCGATTCATACCTGAAATTCAATATTTAATTTCATGCTATAATATTCAACAATAAATTTCAAAATTTAACGAACTGATGTTGCATAATAATATAAGGTAAGGTATATGAACAAAATTTACAATAACATTTGAAAAGTTCTCATGGATCTAAATATAAAATTTTACAGAGATAGTAACCAATAAACTTTTCTATCGTTTGTACTCATATGGTCGTTAAAATATATTTTTTATTTTATTTATTTATTTATCTACTTTTTTTACTGTATCATCTCATTATTAATTAGGATTCACAGACATATGGTATCTGCTTTCGACGACATTTCTAGATTAGATGGAAAAAGAACAGGTTACTGGATTAGAAATGAAAATTTATATTGCCAGCTTTTTCTAATGTTAGAGGTTGTGTTTAGCGTATCAGCTAATCAAGGCGAATGTCCAAAGAGCTTTCTCAGGTCTAAAGTATATACTTACTAAGGGAAAATGGTGTATCGATAAATTCAAGCATTTTAAAAAATATTAAGACTGAAATTTTCAAACGTTCTTTTACGTTTTACAAAGGTAATTTCTATAAAATAGATAATGTATTATATAATTAGATAATAGAACTCGCAAAAAAATTTAAACTTGTTTTAAAACCGAAAACCAAAACCAGAACCGAAATTGAAAATAACCGATATTCTATAACCGTAATCGTAACCGAAACCGTTATTCCTTTTTTGCGTTGAACCGGAACTGAACCGGAATGAAAAACAATTTCGGTTCGAAACCTTGCTTTTAAATCAGATATACTGAAATACTCTGCGATATTCATATTTCAATAGCGTATCTAGTTTTCATACCTTAAGATACTCACAGTGATAATAATTTTAAGAGTACTTTAATTTGAAAGACATTTCGAGTTCACAGGGCTCTGGAGAGTATTTCCGAACTCGCGTTAATTTGTTTCGGATTCTTAATAATATTAGGGCAAAAGTCAAGATCCGTACAGTCGTTTATTTTGAATCTTTTTGGGTCCTCAGAATCCTAGAGGGCAATTTTAAAATGTCCATTTTTCTCAGAATCTCAGTACAATTTGAGCAAAAAATTTAGTCAAAATTCGTCCAGCCAATTATTTTGAGTTCGTTTTGGGACCCTAAGACCTTAAGAATCAATTATAATGAAACATTTATTTCTTTCAGAATCTCAGTGGTATTTGCGCAAAATTTAGTGATGATACGTCCAGTCGCTTACTTTAAGCTTTTTTTGAAGTCGTATGGTCTTGCGGGGTAATTTTGACTTAATTCCGATATTTTTCTTTCAATTCGTATGCCAATTTTACCTACAGTTTTTTTTCATCATTTTTTGATATACCTATACTACCGTTTTCTTGAAACAATTGGGAACGGATAAATACAGTCCATATTTCATTTTCATTTAAATATAAGATTACTCCAGAACTATACCGTTAACTCCAGTTCTAATGCTACTTAATCTTTTTTCTTGTTTTGTGACTGATTTCTTGGTACCGGATCAAATTTTAATACAATTACCTATATCTTCATCTGTTTCGCTTAAAGATATTTTAATTATGTATCTGAAAACGCATTTTTTGTAATAATATAAAAATCGTAGGCCTTAAATTTACACTGAATTTGTTTTTTTTTTTTTGTCTTTTTTTTTGGTAACAGTAAATAGGATTAATGATCAGAACCGATAACAACAAATACTTAAAAATAAATCCAGACAGAAAACATTCAAGTGAGTGATATTTTGCGGTTTTTCGTATATTTTTACGGTTAGACTAAAAAATTTTCAAAACCCTTTCTTAGCGAGCCCCCATGACCCAACAGGGACCTACGTATCAAATTTTACGTTTGTATAAAGTATTATAGTTCTGAAAATTTCATGATAGGTGAGTGAGTGAGTGAATATTTGCCTTTTATATAATAGATAAAAATTGTATATATAAATAATTGTATATGAATTATATAAAATTACATACAATTCATATATAATTTTTTTTATCGGGTTTACCACACACATTGGTTAATTCAACAACCGGTTATTTTAAGCCATTATAATCGTTAGATTAAGTCGAATATAAACCGAAATAACCGAAAGCCGATTATTTTTTAAAAGCCGTCATCCCTAGTTACAACCTGACCGGCCATGGCTTCCCCTCCTTGTTCTGATCCTGGGTACACCCTTGTACGTATATTGGGTGTCCCGGCTGGATGTATACATACGATTTACATGTTAATTTTTAACACTGGATTCCCATAAGGAAAAAGTTATGCCACAAGAGTGCTTTGGACAAACTAATAATACTAATCTAATATTATAACTACTGATGTATGATCTCTAGACATTTTAAGATATATTATCATATTGATTAAATGTTGATAACGTAGAGGAAAATTAATTTCAGGTATACCCAAATTACGCTATATCATTTAATCGTAATTTATTTAAAAACTCTTTTTGATATATCAGTACCTAAACTATTTTTAAATTTGTTTAAATATGTTTTAAATATTTTTGGTATACGAAATATATACATACATGACTAATTTCTATCACGAAATTTTCCACCTTTTTAATGAAAATTTTACGCTCTTTTTAATCAAAATATCATTTGACTTTTACTAAATGTTGAGAACTGGCGAACTGTTTATTTAACTGTCCTTTTAGATATTTTACTGATCATTCAGTAGTTTTACTGACCATGCAGTTATTCTACACTAACCAAGTAAAATTGCACTGAACATTTATTTTATCCATTGCTCAAGTAATTTTAATACTGCCCGGCCTCTATATGATAAAATAACTGACCAAATTCTATTATGTTACTGATCACGTTTTTCTGCTAAAATTTATTTAATATTACAAGAAAAATTTAATACTACCGTTCGAATTTTTAACTTATAAAAATTAACTTAAAAACTACATAATCGAAGGGAATCTTCCCATTTATGAATTTATAAATATTTCCATTTATAAACGCAGTGCCGAATTTACATAGGGGCACTTGGGACATGTCTCCCGGGACCGCCACACAACAGGGGTCTCCACAAAATTAATAATAAATCGTTCAAAGGTGGAGTATAATAGCAAAGACAAGTGAGTTGTATTTTCATCTATCCAATTCTTTGGGAAAATTTTGGAAATTTCTTAGCAGTTGTCCCCACTGAAGCTTCCACATGTGAAGCAGGTACTTAGGAGCTTCACATGAGAAGTGCCTCGGGCCTCTCGAAGGTAAATTTGGCTTTGTGGCTATGGGAACAGTTCTTTTTTAGAACACGACATTAAAGTGCGGCCGCGTTGGGAGAGCATACTGTATTAGGGACACAGGAATATCCAAAATTGAATTATTCAGTAAATTGTAAAAATAAATACATAATATGAGTATACAACATGTATACTGTTTGTCTTAGTCTGCTCTCTGCGTGAGTTTTTATAGTAGATGAGGTAGATGAGGAGAAGAGGGGAATAAACTGACATTAATGGCATACACCACAAAACAAAGTACATAATATAGTATACAGTACGTTTTTAAAAAAAAAATCGTTATATAGGTAACCATAGCTAATACTGAACTGTTCTAGCCATGAACACAGTGTATGTACTCGTTAAGGGTTTAAGAAATACACATACCTATACGCAAATTTAAAACAAAGCAAATATTTGCTTATCGAAGAGTCGTTCATAAATAAATAATGCTAACACACAATTTTGAACAAGTTTCCACTTATTTACTGTGTGTTTTTATTTTTAACCGACTTCAAAAACGAGGTTTTCAATTCAACCCGTTTTTTTTTTTTATTATTTATTTTTTTTTTTTTTATACATGTACACCGATTTCTCCTACATTTCTAAACCAATTTGCGCTATCTTTTTTTTTTATTGACATTAGTTGAGTGATTTTTTAACCATCTTCAATAATATGAATAATTATGGCAATTTTAAAATTTGTATATGTAAAATCATTTACTTTAAAAACTATAGTAACATACGAGTATTTTTTAATTTATGTTGATCCAATTATCCTAAAATTAATTTTCTATCAGTAACTACCTAATTTAAGAAAATTCTTTGATGATGAAAAATTGATTGATTTTTATCAATTTTTTATTTTTCTAGTAATTACTACTTTAACACTAGGTATGTTCCAAATTTCAAAGCAAAATCAGTGAATGCCCAAAATTATGATTTTTGGACACTGGTATTTGTAAGCTATTCCACTTAAACGTATGAAGTTTGTAATTTAAGAAAAAAATTTAAAAACCAAATAAAATATTGCAGTAGGGTGGGTTGGTAAGCATTGTCACTAAAAGGTATGAAATAAAAGCTTTTTTAAAAAACCGACTTCAAAAACTAATAAATAATAATTAATAGCATGCATTTTGTAGTCAGGCGTAAAAGCGTAGTAGAAAAATATAGATCCACGAGAATTCATTAATTTTGCAAGTACATCCGATCGCATCTTTTTATACTACGCCAAGCCTGACTTCAAAATACGTGCTATTAATTATTTATTAGTTTTTGAAGTCCGTTTTTTAAAAAAGCTTTTATTATTTTACTTTTTGGTTGGATCAGTCAGATTAATTGGGTATAGTGGGGTAATTTGAGTACGGTGCTATTTATTTCTACATATTTAATATTAAATTTGGTATCAATACCAAATTCAGTTACAACACAGAAAATGAAATGGAACAATAAATATCAGTATAATCATAAAATAGTGGATTCGAATTATGTCTATGAATTTCTATTGCTTCTAATATGGATAATTTTTGTTCTTTGTCAGCTTTAGTGATGAGCAAAATTAGTCTTGATCTTGCAGTCTTGTCTTGGTCTTGCATTGACCAAGACCAAGACCAACACTATAAGTATGATTGCAAGACCAATACCAAGACTCGCGTGAGCAAGACCAAGACAAAATTAAGAAAAAAGCAAGACTCTTGCTAAACTATTTAAATAATTTGAATAATTTTAATTAATACTGAAACTTTTTAAAGCAATATTAAATTTTTTTTTTAAATTCGAAGTTAATTAAATACTTGCAATTAAAAATGTGTGATGCTGTCGTAAATCAATATAATGCTTTCAACTACCTTCAAAATCTTTTGGTCGAATAGTAAATAAAATATCGGCGTTTAATAGGTTTTACGACTTTAAATAATAATAACAGATTTTACCACGTTTAATAGAAATTCATGTGGGACTAACTAAAGCCCTGAAAATTTCATCGAAATTAGTCGAATAGTTCCGAAGTTACGCGTTAAATACAATATGTAGAATAGAATATTAGAACGGTCAAGCGAGAAAACGTTAACAAAAAGATATTTTTTTAAAATTTACTTGTTTCTATTTTGTTTTACTGACATATCTACAAATTACAAAATAAACCAATTTTCCATACTAATCCACAGAATAGGTAAAGGACCGATTAGACCAATTCGACCGTTGGACCCAAACGCTATTAAATCAGAAAGTGAGTATATCGTATACCTTGACACAACACGTGACAAATTGTGTCATGTATCAACTTCTGTTTATCCTAAATTAATATCTACTTGACTTTAATTGTTCAGAAATTATTACCTACTTGAGTGTTTGGTTATGAGTGAAGTAGGATAATAAAATTATATTGGAGCTTAGACTGTCCGATCGATCGTATCGGTATGTCTACACATTAATAGAATTTCGCACATATGTTAAACATTCCAAGCAAAGCAGAACAAATGTGAAGGACATTTTATTATTTTATGATTATTTTTTCAAGTGACCCTTTACGATTGTTCAATTTCTTTTTGTCACATAATATTTATTTTTTGTTACTGTAGGTTAATTTCAGTTTTTAATATAAGGAGACCTTCCATTGAAAAAAACTAGATTTATGGCCAAACTCTTTTTTTGAAATAAAAAAGAAAAATAACTGAAGCACATATACAATTTGACGTAACTTTGATTGGAACTTCCGGAAATTAACTATTTTTAACTTTTAGCCTCATAAAATACAATTTCACATAACAAGATAATGGGAAGTCGCCCTGGGAGATCGGTCTTCTCATCTTTAGATAAATACGTCACTAAAAAAGGCATTAGTTCATTTTCTGATATATTCTCGACTTCTTGTGTATTAGATATTGCAGAATATGTAATTCTAGATACTCTACCCATGCTCTAAATCAGTGCGATTTCACAAAACCATCCAAATTATAATTTGATGACTATATAATTAAAAATACCCCTTGTTGCAGCATCCTATATAACATAGCGAATTCTCCGTTAAAAAATTATTTTTTCTCGAAGATCCGTTAGCATAGGATGCTGATTCTAAAAGCTATTTTATGGGATTTTTTACATAGGATGGTGTAAAAAATTTTAAAAGACTGGGAATTTAGTAAAAATTACTTTTTTAAGGATTTTCGAATTGAAGTATCTGGCTAGCGAACTCTTCCAAGATTTTTGAACTTTCAAACTTTCCAAACTTTCAGCGTAACCAAACTTCGCAAAAATAAGATATTTCGTTCGAGACTTACAGAAATATATATATATATATATATATATATATATATATATATATATATATATATATATATACATATATATACATATATATATAGATATATATATATATATATATATATATATATATATATATATATATATATATATATATATATATAATTATATACATATACATATATATATATATATATATATATATATATATATATATATATATATATGTATATATATATATATATATATAATTATATACCTAAATTATATATATTTATATAAAATAACTATCATTTCTGCAGTGAGGGATTTTTTCTAAGTGTCGCTCTAGACACCGGAAAAATTGCCGCCCCTGCCTTTCCTTAAAAAATGTCTTAATAACTTTTTCACTTTTTTCCTGAATGATTATAATTTTAAGAGCAAAATTGTGGGTTATTATTCCCCTTTTTCTTACTAAAAAATTAATGACGAGCAAAAAAGAAAAAATTCCAAATTTTGCCACTCTCTGGCCTCAAATTTGCTGCCCCTAAAATTTGCCGCTCTAAGCTCCAGGTTACTCGTCCTGCTGGTAAATTCACCACTGCATTATTGGGTTCTAGAAACCTTAAAACAAACTTCTAGCATAGAACCGGGCTTGACACTATGATGCGGTAAATTATCAAGTCGCACCATGACAGTGGCTGCGACAGCTGAATTTTCGATTCGAAAATTTGCTAATAAAAAAAAATGCAAGAAAGTGCAAGATTTTTTAGCAATACCAAGACCAAGACCAAGACTGCATTTTGCAAGACCAAGACCAAGACTCAACCCGCTCTAGCAAGACCAAGACCAAGATTCTTAATGCAAGAACAAGACCAAGACCAAGATTTGGTAGTCTTGGTCTTGGTCTTGCATTTGCTCATCACTAGTCAGCTTTATGTAAAGTGATGATATGTTTTTCTTTTTGGAAGGTATCCTGTGTCTATTACATATCTGACAAAAGCGGAACTGGTTTTCTTATTTCTGTAAAATTGGAAGTGTTCTGCTCGCTAAAATTCAAAATTTCTGCCAGTCTGATCAATGTAGAAGCTCTGACAACCTTGAAAATTTCTTTAATTTACAGATATCCGATTTTTTAAGTTGATCAGTCTTTTTTTCATTGTGATATACCTATTAAATTTCCTAAATTTGGATCTGATTTAACGTAGTTGCTCTGAGGTAGTCAGGTACAAAAGTATATCTCAAAAAAAAAAAATTTTTCTTTTATCAAAAATAAATAATGTATTAATATTCTTCAGTAATTGTATTATTTGTATAGCACTTGTTTCTTTCAATTTCCGCGCGCTTATGTTGTAGCAATATAAAAACATTGTTGAAAAAGCGTCTTATTAAATATGGTTTGTAACTTTGTATTCTAACATATAAATTTTTATCAAATTCCTTTGACACATTTTCATTTTATTCAAAAAAAAAATAGAGTTTGCCCATAAGAGCCTGTGTTAAAATTACAAAACTTTGAAATCGTTTTTCTCAAAATTGGGGTGGTCTATTTTTTTTCGGTATGGGCTTGTATTATTGGTATTGAATTAAATAAATATCTAGAGAGGTTTCGTTAAAATCCTTTGAAAAATTCGTTTTATTAACCAACTGCCTTAAATGCTGTATTGCTAACAAATTGAGATATATGTACATTACAGAAATTCAGGAACATATTTAAAAATAGTTTAGGTACCGCTATATCAAAAAGAGTATTTAAATAAGTTACGACTAAATGATATATAGGGTAATTTTGGGTATATCTGAAATTAATTTTCCTCTACGTTATCAACATTTAATCAATATGATAATGTATCCAAAATTGTCTGGAGATCATATATGGGTGGTTCTATTTTTTAGGGCTCAACCATAAAAAAAAATAGAGAAAGCCATCTGGTAGATTTCATGCGACTAGAATGTAGGAAAATTATCATAGATTCGGTATCTGCAGACCAGCAGCGCGGTTTCATATTAAAACCAATATTTTTTTGCGGATTACTGAATCCAGACAGAAAAAAATGTTTAAATTAAATTTAAATAATAAAACTAAAATTATTATTTAAATAATATTTATATTATGTTCTCCTAATATCAATTTAAAAAAAATAAAAAAAAAGTTGGTTTTCTTGTCTGATTTGCGAAAAATAGAGTGTTTGTTTGTGTTTTATGATATAAAAAAATGGTTAGGAGTTGACCAAATTAATCAACTTAATTAACTAAAAAATTTAGTTGATATACAAAAAAACACTGATATAATAAATAAATACTTATTTTATTATCGTATCCTTCGCCACTTTTATGTTTCCCATCGTCACATTCTACCGTGACGAAGGATACATCCGTGACGAAGGAGACAATTTTCCAACAAAATCGTTATTAATCGTGAACAGCGATCATTTAGATTGGAAACTTGAGTTTGTCGTAAAGCTTACATTATTACAAATAATATCTACGTAAAAACGATTTGAAATATGTTAAATACATACCAGAAAAAGCCGTGACGAAGGCTACACTCAATAAACACACGCTGCCGGTTTTCTTGCTTGATGTAAAAAAATGACAAGCTCTCTATGTCAATCACTTGATTCGACATTCGCTTTATGTTCTATGGTCTTTGGCGTTTCGTTTCACCAAAAAACATGAGCCTTTGACCTATTTTTTTAAAACTTATAGCAATATTTGGCAGTCGTAACGATGGATACTCAAACTTTCGCGACAATTTTTCGTTACGCCAAAAAAGAAAAAAAAAATAATAATAATAATTCTGCAGATAAATAAAATTTAACTTTCTAATTACCATGCGTAACAATTTAACTCTCTTTTTTATTTATAAAATTGTGTGGTTTCAGTAAACTTATTTTTAAAAAAACGTTATAGTTCCAAGCAATACGTAATAGGGACATGCGTTTTAGAACTGCAATAAAAGTTTGACACCATTTTTATAAAAAAAATAAATAAATTGAAAGTTAAAGTACATAGGAACTCCAATATAACGTAGTGGCCGGTACAAAATAAGGGGAGTACGTTATATCGAATCACCAGGGCCGTCGGTAAAAATTTTTTAAGGGGGTACAGAAACATAATATGCAAACAGATACGCATTTCATTATTGATATACACACGGATATACACTTCCTTAAATGCATGTTTACAAGAACACACGTCTTCAACTAAATACATACATATAAACAACTGTTGTAAATTGGAGTTGTAAGTATATTAGAAAAATGCATAAGCTAGAAAATTTGACAACAATTTTAGAATACTCCTTTTAGAAACCAGTCAAAATATTAAAAAACCGACTTCACTATTGGTTAGCAATTGAAAAATAGACCAAACAGTGGAATTTAATAATAGTTTTAGAATATTCTATTCGGAAACTAGGAAAGATATCGGAAAATTAACTTTACTACGGGATTTGCCATTAAAGAAATGGTTGAATAGCGGAATTTGACAAAAGTTCTAGATTATTCTATTCAAAACCTAGAATAGATATCAAGAAATAAACTTTACCATCAGATAAGTCATCAAAGAAAATGCCAAATAACGGAATTTGAGAAATGTTCTCGAATATTCTATTCGGAAACTAACAAAAATATTGAGAAAGCGACTTCGTCAGTAGATTGCTCCTTGGCGAAAAAGATTAAATAGCGGTGCTATACAAAAGTTTTAGTTATAAATTTACGCCAATGTATACAATTGCAAAAAAGTACACGGAGAGAAAACTCCTATAATTTTTGTAGAGAAAATTTCAGAAAAATTACCATGCTCCCCTATAATCCGTACGCGATCGACGACCAAAATAAAAAATATGTGCTAGCATGGTAAAATTTAATGTGGTGCTAACACAACTTTTATCACACTCTTATGCATATATAATATAGTTTAATTCCTGTTGTCGTACTCCTTCATTTGCGCATCTGACTCGCGACCTTATGTTGGTTGCGCTGTACCTGTAAAAACATGCATACAAAAATGATTGCCAACAATATATTCTAATTAATACTAAAAATAGTGAAATAACAAAAAGATAAATTAACCGCTGACATCGTCCTGAGAGAGTCAAAGAGAAACTGACTGCTAGCTGCTTCTAACGCACTCTGATAAATCAAGGTGCTTGCTGCGACCCGTACGACCAAGTTGGTCTTCCACAGGCCACACCTATGGTTCGCATCGTTCGCATGTAACTCGCTTTGAGTGAGGTATATTTCAACAGCGTTCCCAACACAACCAACCTTCTTTCTGTTTTTTTTCTTTCTATTATTAGCATGTTAGCATGGTAATTTTTTTAATAAACACAATTAAAAATTATTTTTTTGTCGGCAATGGTACTTTTTACTGTGCTGTTTTACAAATTTTACGGAGATAATATTACGGAAAGAACATTCTATCCTTTAAATTTTCTATGATTAATTATAATTTTTATATTTTTACCTTACAGAATTGAATATGATCGTCTTTTACACATCGATTGTAGTGCTGAGCACAGTAATTTCTATAGGAATTTTCTCTCCGTGTATAATGTTTACATTTTCCTTAAATAAAGTATGTTAACTCTTGTTAAATTCCGCTATTTGATGTTTTATTTAATAATTAGATGAGTGATAAAATCGGTTTTTTGATATTTCTGCTAATTCTCGAATAGAACATTCTAGAATATTGTTCAATTTTTCTTATTTAAGCTTTAATTTGATGACCAATTCGATGGTGAAGTCAGTTTCCCGATATCTTTGCTAGTTCTCGAATAGAACATTCTAGAACATTGCTAAATTTTTTGTTATTTATGCTTTCATTCGAAGAGCAATTCGACGGTGGAGTTAGTTTCCCGATATCTTTGCTAGTTCTCGAATATAACATTCTAGAACATTGCTTAATTTTTGTTATATATGCTTTTATTCGAAGACCAGTTAGATAGTGAAGTTAGTTTCCCGATATCTTTGATAGATCCCGAATAGAACTTTCTAGAATTTTTACTGAGTTCTGCTGTTTAGTCCCTTCTTTGGTAGACCATCAAATGATGAAGTCGGTTTTTCGATATCTTTGCTATTGTCCGAATAGAATATTATGAAACTTTTATCAAAGTTTATTATCTGGCTTTTTCTCCATAATCAATCAAATCGTGAAATCGATGTGTACTCGTATATGCACACATATTTGTCTAGGTATGGATATACGTGAAATAATATGTACGTGTATGTCTGTGTATTGGTGTAATTGTTTGTTGGTGTTGATAAATTCACTGTAAAAGTTCACAGGAATCTGAATATTTTTGAACAAGTTCATATATAGTTGTAAATGTGTATATATTTACACTGATTATATTTATTTGTGTAGAAGTACCTATGGCTAAGTGTGAATGCTATACGTGTGTGTGTGAGAAAATATATGGCAACTTCTCAGACCCTCACATAAATTTGCTACGCCTCTAATTAATTATGTATACCTTGACACAAATACAATCTCACGTCTTCAAATCTGTGAGAGGGGTACCCCACCACTGGCTACGTTATATTGGAGTACGTTATATTGGAGTTCCTATGTAAATGTAGGTAGGTCATCTAAATAGGAGTTATTAACTTTATTTAAATAAAATAAATGACAGCATCTTCTTTCTGTATATAGTTTTAACCTTCCTTATTGTGGAGACAACTTTAATTTTTTGAAGGACCTAAAAAGTAGAATCACCCATATACGCGTACAAGGGCTTACCCACCAAAATTTCTTAATTTAAAAATATGCGTTGAAAAGAACGATTATTTGTAAAACTTCTTTAACTCTTGTGTTGTTGCCCTAAAAACAATAGTTGCTTAGTAAAAAAAATAAAATACAATATCGTGCATGAATGGATCTTTATTACTATGTAGGAACTAGTTTCCATGGAAGTGTGTAACTTTTGAAGGAAAAGCCTAAGAGCTTTTGTTTACATGAAAGACCCCCTTTAATTTTCGAAGAGGAATTACCCCGTAAAAACTTTCGCACTTGTTTGGCAACACCTGTATATTAAACTGCTTATTTCAAAATATATTACTGTCCATTTCAGTTTTTCTACTGCTCATATTTTATCACCCAATCTGATTAAAAATACACTTTTTATTTTTATACTGACCAAAGTCGTAATTTGTTACTGAACCATTGAATCGCAACTTTAATTTTAATTATTTTTAACTGAAGAAAAGGGTAAAGCAGTGGCCAAACAAAACAATGGTTGTTTCTTATAGTTTCTGATGCGGAAAATTCAAAAATAATAATTAAATACTCCTGTCGCAGCATCTGCATAACATAGCGAATTTTCAAAATATTGGGTACTGGCGAATCTGATTTAAGACCTGTACCCATTTAAAATAGTTTAGCTTTCTAAGAGTAAAAATTTATTTTTGGTATTTTTAGGACTCAAGAATATAGCGAATATATGTTTTAGCGAATCTCCAAAACTGGAAATTCAGCTATTACAGCCGTTCTCATGGCGTAACCTGAGGCCGGGATTATAACAGAAATATATTTTGAGGTCCCTAGAATACGAAAATGATATTCACTAAAATTTATATATATATATATATATATATATATATATATATATATATATATATATATATATATATATATATATATAGAGAGAGAGAGAGAGAGAGAGAGAGAGAGGCATATATATATATATATATATATATATATATATATATATATATATATATATATATATGTCGTCACGATAACTTTCGAATGAATCGATTAATGCTTATGAAATTCGGTGTGCGAACTGGAATCCGAATTGGCTCGACTAAGTTCGTTGGTAGGTTTTCTGGCCATTTTTTATCATTCGATCCTATCATTATACCGTTCGACTTTATATATGTTCGATTTATATATATATATATATATATATATATATATATATATATATATATATATATATATATAATATTACGTTATATTACGTAAGGTCCGCCTAGAATATTCGGTCGAGCTGTTATTTTAATGAGGTTCACCGGGATCTTGCAGATCCAGAAACACCAGAAATAAGCTACCGAACCGATTCTGAAAATTTTCTCACTGCTAGAGAACTAAATTATTTTAGATTGATACAACTATGCTACACAAAGTCCGTTTGGGTTCTTGGGTTCCGAAAATACCAAAAATAAATTACCCAGCCGATTTTAAAAATTCTTTTACTCTTAGAAACCGAAACTAATTTAAATGGGTACAGGTCTTAGATGAGATCCGCCAGTGCCCAATATTTGGAAATACGCTATGTTGTGCAGATGCTGCGACAGGGTTATTTTGTTTTATATGCCTCAACGTCATTGTAAAATAAAAACTATTATATACAGGCCAGAAATTACAAAAATTATTAAAAATTCAAAATAGCTGGAAAACAATTGAGTTTAGATATGGGATATTCTGAGTACATATATTTTGTTAACACTATCAACTTCCAATTGACATGCTTCCTTGATTTAAGTTGGATTTTTTATGTAGATATTATTTTGGAAATATAAATAGTTTAAGTAAAGAAAATTCAATTAGGCTAGATACTAACTCGGTAATATGCATGCGCAGTTGTAAGTAGGTATATTTGATTATTCTATTTACTTTGGCTAATATTCGTAAAATAAGTGACTTAAAATTTATTGCTAAATGTAAAATGTAAACTAACAATTTTGTTCAAATCAAACAAACACTTCCTTTCTACATTAATTTTATTTCAGTTTAAATATACAATGGACTATCAAAAGTGCTCAACCAAATATACATAATTTATTCCGTCTTTTTGACAAAGAAAGTTAATTGGACGAATACTCTAGCATTTTTAATGTGTAGCTGTACACATTAAGAACGTATTACATACATACAAGATGTTCTTACAATATATCTACGTATATAAAATTAAATAATCAGCGAAGACATAACGTTAGGCAGATCAACCAGACGACTAAACGCCTGCCATTTTTAAATTTGTTTGTACTTGTCTAATGCAAGAACTTGATAATAATGATTACACTGTTACAGACACATAGTTAAACAGGAAAAGCTTACGTAATTTTAAAATTTAAAGATGGGCAACCTTAAATCGATATAAACCAAACATTTTTTTTCTTAGTCACAGCTACGAATACGAATACTGTTTAAGTAGACCAAAAACTTTTCTCTGTAACCTGGTTCACACCGAAATGGTAAGTCGTACACGGCAAGCAGAATACAAAATATTATAGTGTTGTGTAAATCAAACAGCGTATTTGTCCGTCTTACTTCTCACCCCTCTCATCTAAACGAGGTGTATCTTAAGGATGATCGTGAATTTTTTCCGCAAACTAATTTCGCCCAGAGGTCTCTACTGTCTGTATTTTTGAAAAAATGTATAATCAAATATATTTGAAACAAAAAACTGTCAACAGTTAGTTATTTGAAAAATATATTGGGGTGTATTCGCGTTGTCGCTACCGTAGCGAGGAGTGACGCTACTTTATGCTCGCGTACTCGCAACCATTGATTCCGGTGGTTACTAGAGCTACGTTTAAAAATAGACAGTTTTTGCAAAATATCGTAAGTTATAGGGTAAAGCTATTTGTCACGTGACCATTACCGTATTGATATTTACCGTAAAATATAGTTTTAGAGTGTTTGCAACATTACCGTAGATTATTGTACGTTATTTTGACAGTTCCGTATAATAGCCTTACTTTCTTTGATTTTTAAGTAAATTGTATGAATTTTTTCAAGGTAATACACTTGAATTTTTGAAAATTATTCCTTTTAAAAACATGGAAGAGCTACTAGAATTAGGAGCATTGGGTCTATTAATATAAATTTATAAATTTACAAAATTATTCAAAATTAAAGGTTAAATTTTACACGTAGTTATTTACGGTATTCGAAAGTAAATAGCGTAAAAAAACCAGTTTACCGTATTTATGTTAACGTTAATGTTATTGTGGAGCATGCGCAATTACTCAAATTATCAAAACAGCGTTACCGTACAACTTACGGTATTTTGCAAAAACTCTCTAATATTTTGAAATGACTAAAGCAATATCGCTCCCGTCGCTCCCGTTGACACATAACTTTAAAAAATTTTAAATCTTTCATACTGTTTGCTTTTTAATAATTTTTATATTATGCCACATTAATTTTAATAATTCAAAAATAAAAATTTTTATAGATAAAGTAGATAAAGTAAAGAGTTATTTGTTTTGCACTAAAAATTTAACACGTTTTGGTGAATTTTTCACATTTACCTCTTACATCAAGTATACAATATAATTTTATTTATAACACATAATTATGCATTATTATCTTCTATACTACCTACTTATGACCATTTCTAACATGGTTTGTATTTGTAAATATGTTACGATAAAAATGTGTAAGAGAAAAGAAAATGAATAACAGACACTCCAAGAAATTTATATTTGTAAACTGAAAAAAATAATAGAAAGCAAGACAAAAATAAAAGATATCTTTGAAAATTAGAGTATCGGCTAAGGGATGATTTCGTTTATATAGTATATAAATTCATTTATGTATTCATTCATTCAATTCATCTATTATATTATATACTTTATTTCAATAATAATAATTCATAATAATAATAAAAATTATAGAAATAATATGTACAGATTTTTATTTTTGCTAGTATTACCTAAAACTATTGAAAAAGTAAAATTCTTTTTTGCAAATTTCACAACAGACAAGAGATTTTTTTAGGTCTCTGTAACCAGACATAACATTTATCTGTAGATACATATATCCACATTTCGGACTTTCGGAATTCCAGTCGGCCGATAACCCCGAACTGTGTATACTTTGAACATTTTTCGTTTGGCAAAAATTACTTTTTACCAAAATTTAAAAAGTTTTTCTACATTTTCTTTTACTACGTGGTAAGGAAATCACATAAGCTTTTGAGTGATTATCATATTAAAACCAAAATTGTCCAGTAAAATTAACTTTTTTTGTAATAAAAATGAATTTTTTGTTAAAATTTGCAAAAATTCTAAAATTTCTTAAATAATTGTTTACACCGTGATAAAGAGCGGCAAAAAGTACATACGATAGGCTTTGAGCCATTATCCCATCTAAACGGGTTTTCGTCAAAAAATATTTTTTATAAATGCATATTCGCTATGTTATGCAGGATGTTACGATAGAGGTTATTTTTGAATTGTAACTAAAATCAGAGGCCCCTATGTCTGCCACCTTTATTTTCCTCTTCCAGGAAGTGTAATTATTAAATCCAAAAATATAGATTAGAAAGAAGATGAAATGACTTACAAGGAAAGATATCCAACTGTATCTCTCAGAAACTTTGGTGGATTGTAGACCTTACTCAAAGTAATCACGAGCCATATTTCGTTCGTGCCCATAAGCGGTTTAAGGGGGTGAAATTTACCCCTGAAAATTTGAATTTTTTCAATTTTCTTAAATATCTTAGAAATGGTAAGAGCTTTGGTAGGGAAACTACAATATATATACTTGCAAATGGCACTTTAAGATCTTTATTACGATACCAAAATTAAAGTTATAAAATCATTGGGGTTTCATTCTCCCACCCCCAACCCCTAATTTTATCAGGTGTATTTTGGTAAAAGAGGAGGTTGTTATGTGTAAATAAAAGAATTTTTAATTAATATATATTACATTTACATCACACCAGTTTATTTCTTTTTGCATAAATACACCCTTTGCTAATATTGGGAAAAATTTTAAGTTTTTGATTTAATAATGAGCAAAAAAGTATGGTCAGAAAATCCCATATTTTAGTAATGAATTGTTTCACACTTACGATATACTTTAAAGTACATAGTTTAGAAAGAAAGAATACACTGCAATCCCCCCCCCATGGTTTACTGATATCTATACAAATCTTATTTATTCATTTACTTATTTATTTTTAAGTATCTATACAATTTTTAATATTTTAAACTCTGGATGTCTATGGATTTCGACTCTGGAAACAACTCATCAGAGTATTTTCAGACAATGTAATTCTAAATGAGTATGATATTGATTTACATCGCCGTAACAATATTCTCTAGCTCGAAATAAGTTTTCGTCGCCTCGCTTTCAAAATTTGTTCAAGTATGAATGGTTTAAAAATGGATATGTTGTTCAGCGACCAGAAAGATTTAAAAATCCTGTAACATATTGCTTTCTCAAAGAAGAAAGAAGCACCAAAGTGTAGTGTATGTGGTAACCCTGCTTTTATAAAATGTGCTTGGTGTGGACAGTGGCGTTGCTTATTAACGGAAACTTATTGCGAGCTAGAGAATATTGTTACGGCGATGCAAATCAATATCATACTCATTTAGAATTACATTATCTGAAAATACTCTGATGAGTGGTTTCCAGAGTCGAAATCCATAGACATTCAGAGGTTAAAATATTGAAAATTGTATCGATAAATCAAAAAATAAGTAAATAAATGAATAAGATTTGTATTGATATCCGTAAAGCATGGGGGGGGGGAGGAAATGCAGTGAATTTTTTCTTTCTGAACTATATATTTTAAAATATATCGCAAATTTGTAACAATTCATTACTAAAATACGAGATTATTTGACCATATTTTTGCTCATTATTGAATCAAAAAGTTAAAATTTTTTCCAAGTTAATATTAGCAAAGGGTGTATTTATGCAAAAAGAAATAAACTGATGTGATGTAAAATATTTTAATTAAAAATTCTTTTATTTACACATAACAGCCTCCTTTTTTACTAAAATATACCTAATAAAATTAGGGGTTGGGGGTGGGGGATGAAACCCCAATGATTTTATAACTTTAATTTTGGTATCATAATAAAGATCTTAAAGTGTCATTTACAAATATATATAGTTTCCCTACCAAAGCTCTTACCATTTCCAAGATATTTAAGAAATTTGAAAAAACTTTAATTTTCAGGGGTGAGTTTCACCCCCTTAAACCGCTTATGGGCACGAACGAAATATGGCTTTGAATTAGTTTTAATAAGATCTACAATCTACCAAAGTTTCAAAAATTTTTGAGAGATACATTTGGATACCTTTCCTTGTTAGTCGGCCAATTTTTTTTTACATGTTTGTAATTATTTTTTATCAAAATGTAGCGATGTGGACATCTGCCATCTACAAATTTGTTATATACTGACTGTCATTAATACAATATATCAATAGCAAACACGATGCTATGATTTAAGGGAGCTCTTTTTTTTGTATTTTCAAAATTTATTTGCAAAAAAAGTCAGCGCCATCTGAGCTTCGTTTTAACTTTTTCTTATTCGCACAGTAGTAAACTACATAACATATTATTATCAACGACGATGCTATCATAAACCTAAATTGCCATCAACTCCCTAGGTATAGGTTATATTGGAGAATTGTACGATATATGTGTAAGACTTGATTTGTTCACAAATTTCAATTTGTTTATTGTGTCACCGATTTTGACTATTATTTAAACCAGTTTAAATTATTAATTTGTAAAAAGTAATTATCTATTGCATCGTAGCATTTTTATCAGTTAATCACTTAACATTTTGAATTAAAAAACAATTGAATTATCGTCAAGAGAAGACTTCGATAAATTTCACAAGCTGATTGCATAATATTATTGAGCGTGTAGGGACTGCTTATACATAGAGGTGCCGGAAAGATCTCTTTACATCTTAGATGTGCATATACGCATATGTATACAATACCAGACAATACCAACAATACACACAGTGTAAAACATTGCATAACATAATACGTATCTATAACATGCATTGAATATTACATAGGTAGGTAAAACTTATGTAGTTCCAAAATGCAAATATTTCATTCAACACTAGATCCTCCGTAGAGACAGTGTAAGTATACATATATGGTGAACGTACCTAAACTCAGCCTGTGCTAAATGTGAGCCATTTATATGTTTTCTTTAATAGCCCGTTCACATTACTGCAGTAGCATTCCAGTTCAGCGATCTAAACCAGCACTGGAATGTCACTTGAATACTGTAGAGCGGCACTGGAATGCACTGGAATTTACACATTTCAGTAAGCAATCCAGTCCAGTAACTGGATTGGCGGTCTACTTTTCATTCCAGCTCGCCCATTCTAGCGCCACCGGAATAGTGTAGACGGCCAATGCAGTGCTGTATTAAACGTTGAACAGTGAACACACATTGCTGTTTTTTGTAATGTAATTGAATCACTGCAATGGACCATTGAATGACTGGAATAATGTAAACGATATGATCCAGTCCAACAGTGGACTGAATTAACTCACTGGATTACTGGACTGGAATAATGTGAATAGGCTATAAGAAATTTATAAACTTTATAAGTTTTTTGGGATAATACAATTTCCTTACTACCAGTTTCCTTTAGAAACTAGTCCATAAAAATTGGGAACTTCGGCTTAAATAAACTTATAATTAAGAAATTTATTTTCTTTCTAGTAATTTTTGATGGATGTTGTATAAATTTAACTTTTTAATTTTAGGAGTTGTTCCACCGTGGTGAGGTAATTTTAATTAAAATTTATATAAATTAAAATCATTTCTTTACGATATATTTCGCTACATGTGAAGAGCTCATCAGGTACACCTATAATTAGTTATAATATAGTTGAAAAAATATTCCCAGACACTTTTGATAGTTTCTTTGTCAACGTATGATTGTCTTTTTCTAATTCCAGTCAAACAAATAAATAGTGCATAGGGTACTAATTGAACATTAGGTTACGAAATACGTGTAATAATAAATAATAAGTTAATAAAACTACTTTATATTTTTATGTAAATTCTGTTTATTCAATAATAATTTGATTACAGAAGAATATTTCTTAAAGAAACCGAAAACAAATGACATTAATGATATATTATAACTTAACTGTAAACATATACATAAAATAACTGAATGACTGGATTCATTGCAAAATATTTAATACTATTAAAAATATAATTTCGAAAAACAAAAATCAGTGGATGTCCATATGTACTGCTTAGAATTTTCAAATCAGTTAAAATCAAACGAAAATAGTTTATTCTAATTGAAAATAACATATTTCACTTTTCTTTACAGTATTGCATCATTTTTTTAACTTTGTGAAGATGAAATATTATTATGTCAAATATTTAAAAAAACTAAATAAAAACCACTGATTAAGGACACTGGTGTACTGTTGAAAAGTGTACGACAAGGACAGGAAAGAAGGAAACCTACTAAAGTGTCTGGGAATATTTTTTCAACTATAATTACAATTTGGATAATATTTTGTGACAATACTAAGTTGTAATACTTACGTAACTATGACTAGTTTAATGTTAATTTTTATTTGTTAAGTCATGAGACTTATTGTTAGTTAAAATGTCTATATATATATTTAAAATTTCTATCTATTATGTACATTTTTATAAGTAAAATTAGACGATAATATTATATCTTCCCGACTAGAAATTTTTCCTTATTTGCAGAAAGTATCATCGGGTCCTTATCAGGTTTAGATAAGGTAATCCCTAATAGGGAAAACCTGATAAGGTCCTTATGGGGATGAGGTTAGGATAACCTTCTTTGAAAAAAAAAATATTTTTCATCGGGTTAACCTGATGAGGAAATTATTAGATTCATGTCAGGATAAACTTACTTGTAAGAAAAATATTTTTTAACAGGTTATCATGATCAGAACCTTATGAGGATCATATCAGGATAACCTTACGTAAAAAAAATAAATTTCCTATCGAGTTATCATACTCAGAACATTATCAGGTCCATGTCAGGATAACCTTACTTGTACTTACTATATTATATAATACACTCTCATGTAAGCTTACATGATTTTTTTGTAACTGAATCTGTAACAAAATAACCTTAAAATGTAAGAAAATTGTTTCATTTCTAAACGTTTAATAAAACTATATTCGTCAATAACTGAAAAAACTTATAATTTTTCGGTTTTGTTTAATAATAAGAACTACTCTCATCTTTTTTATTATATACATTTGGGTACATATATATTCCAACGTAAGTAAGATACTTGTAGTTATAGCATTCTTTTGCTGTACACAAATCTTGTGTTATTTCCTTGCTGTTCAAAGCAGGTTAACATTTTGTTTCTGTTAAATCGAAATTTGCGTTAATATTTTCATTTAACACAAACACGAAATGTTACATTTAACATTGAACTCATTTTACATTGAAGTATATTAATACTGTATGTATAATTTAACATTGAGCTAACCCGATGAGGACAGCCTGATTAGGATTCAATAAGGTTTTCCTAATTAGGATCTGATAAGGTTATTCTGATCAGAATCTGATATGGTAGTCCTGATGAGGACCTGATAAGGTAGTCATGGTAAGGACCCGATGACTGTTTTGCGTGACAAACCTGATAAGGACCTCATACGGTAATCCTCATCAGAATGTAAGGCACGCCTGATAAGGTCCTTGTCTGGACCTGATTAAAATTTCTAGTCGGGTTTGTCATGTATTACATCAACTAGAGGTTTATTAAATTGAAATTATTCGTACAACTGTGGTTTAATTTTAATGTATGTTCCAAAACCTTATTTATACCTGTGTGTAAATAAAAAAAAAAATATTAAATAAAATAAAAATTAAAATGAAATAAAAGAAAATTAATCAAACAAATCAACACAATTAAAAGATGTTGAATCAAACGCGCATGAACATGTGAAATCTGCAAGTGTCAAAATACAAAATTAAGTAACATCATATACAAAACACAATAAATCAAATCAAGTAAATTTTACTACATTGTTTTTGAATAATAACATACAAAATATTACATTATATTTTTATTTACACACAGGTATAAAGTTTTGGAACATACATTAAAATTAAACCACAGTTGTACGAATAATTTCAGTTTAATAAACCTCTAGTTGATGTAATACATGACAAAGATATAACATTATCGTCTAATTTTACTTATAAAAATGTACATAATAGAAATTTTAAATATATATATATACATTTTAACTAACAAGGAAAGGGCAAGAAGTCGAAAATTCAAAAAAATCTGGAACTTTGTCAATATATAGAGGGTGGCTACCTAATAACATAAAAAATATCAGTTACTGCTAAAAAACGTTTTTAAGGGGTGAACCACCCCCTCAAAATTGGAACACAAAAATTTAAAAATCGATGAAATTTTGTTTATACGTACCTTAAAAAGTTCTAGTAATAAATATAACATTATTTTTTGGATTTACACATTTTTAAGGGTTGAAACCACCCCTCAACTGTGTACTTAAAAATTTAAAAATTGATGATATTTTGTTTATATATACTATACAGAGCTCTAATAATAAATATAACATTATTTTTTGCATCTACAAATTTTTAGGGGTTGAAACCACCCCTTCATATTAGAGATGTCGATTTTAAATCGATTAATCGAAAATCGATTAATAGAAGCTTAAAAAACCGATTCTTTTTTCGATTTTTTTCATTTGGATCGATTCATGAATCGATTATTAAAAGTAAGAGATCGATAACCGATTTTTTTCAAAAATGATTTAATTTTAGTTGTAATTTTACAAAGAAACATGTGCTAAAATGAAACACCAAAAACGTTATTGTTAATAAATTGTCACTTTTTACTTGTTATTATCAACGAATCCCCCATGTGGCTCCATATAAATACGTATATATATATATATATATATATATATATATATATATATATATATATATATATATATATATATATATATATACGCACTATTTTGTCCAGTAGAAGACTATTAATACAAAGGAAAGGAAGACCACCAATGAGGCTAACGATCCCTTTTCTCCCTTTTCTACAAAAGCAACTTATTTAGAAAACATTTTTTTGTCAGTTTGTTTGAAATTTTTGAATAGTAAACTTGGTTCATTCCGTGGTATTCGTCCTACATACTCAATTGCGTTATTTGCTATAATTATAATTGAAAAGTTAACTCATCGCCCTGACAAATATAATGTAAAGTGTTTTTACACGATATTTCCCATGTACTATCAATTAATCCCTTAACAAAAATTATCAGCTAATTTTATTAAACTTTTCAAAATTGCGATTTTTTAAATCGATCTCACAGAATCGATTTTTTTAGCCGATTTTTTTTTTTTTGTATCGATTTTTTTAATTTCGATTTAAATCGATCCAAAAATCGATCTTTTTTTTGGAGAATCGACATCTCTACTTCATATGTGTACTTAAAAATTTAAAAATTGATGATATTTTGTTTATACATACTATATAGAACTCTAGTAGTAAATATAACATTATTTTTTACATCTACAAATCTTTTGGGGTTGAAACCACCCCTTAATGTGTGTACTTAAAAATTTATAAATTTATGATATTTTGTTTTTCACATTATACGAAATTCTAATAATAAATAAATAATTTTTTGCGTCCACACATTTTTAAGGGGTGAAACCACCACTTCAAGTGTGTGCTTAGAAAATTTAAAATTGACGAAATTTTATTTATATACACTATTAAGAATTTTAGTAATAAATATAATATAATTTTGTATACCTACACATTTTTAAGAGGGTGAAACCACCCCTTCAGCTGTCGACTTGAAAATTTAAAATTTCCGAGATTTTATTCATACAATATATCACATAAAAATGGACTGATAATTTTTTTTTAGCCTCCATATATTTATAGGGGTGAAATATCCTTTCCAAATTAGAAATTAGAAACAAAAATTGACGAAATTTTGTTTACATGTACTACACTAATTTGACACATCCCTGCCAAAAATATACACAACACACATCAACTGCCAAAAATTTATCAGAAACCATCTGCCAAAAATTTAACTAACCACATACCCCCACAAACCAAAATTTGGTCCGAGCCAATGAAAATAGCTAGCCGAAGTGAACGAGCTCGAAGGTGAAGGTAATGTTATTTCTCCATAAGGTGGAGGTTGGAGACAATGTTAATTTTCCATAAGGCGGAGGGCTCAGACGCCCCCATAATACACTACTGACGCTAATGTCAGTGTTAGATACACGTATGTCGTAATCACCGCGATTTTTTAATATTTTATCACTATAGAATTAAAAAAATTATCAAAATAAATTATTCGCCCTTTACCCAAATGATTTTCTGTGAGTTCTAACACTACTTTTTCTCCTAGGCTGCAGTTTTTAAATTTATCACTTTTCAATCCGTTCTTGCCTTGATAAACCTCAAATTGCTCAACGTAACCGTGTTGATCTGCAAGGCACCATAATTTGTATCCGCGCTTAATTGGCTTAAGTGGATTAAATTATTTTAAACTGCTTCTACCTTTAAATATAATCATTGACTCGTCAATAGCTGCCGTTCCTGTTCCAGAATAGAACATTCGAAATTGGCTATTCATTGTATCAATGAACGGACGTAGTTTATATAATTTGTCACCTTTAGTGGCAATTTTAATTAAAGAATTGAATTCACTTTTTAAACATTTTTTTTCCTTAGAAGGAGTGTTTTATACAGTTTAATATTTTTATGGGTATAGCTGTATATGGGTACAAATACCCAAAAAAATTTCAATTGTGAAGTTGTAATCCTTTAATTTTTAGAAACTTTCAAAAATTGACTTTTTTCCAAATTTTGGAACTTTGCGTTTTTGTATCTCTAATGGGGCTGGTGATAAAAATTTGAAATTTGCACATATCTTGTAGTGTTTTCGCAATAGGCTTATTAAAATAAAAAATCAACTTGTATATTGATTTTTTGCAAAATCCTCAATTTTTACCATTGTTGCAACGGGAAAAATAGGAGTTTTGTAAAGGATATATACTTATGAGTTCTTTTAGCAATTTATGTCAAACGTTGGAGGGGGGCTCGTTGGGAAATTTCTGCCCCGGTTCTACAAAATCGCAGATTCGGGGCTGTTCTTATATAAAAAATTTCCTATATTTTGAGCGGGTATGTTACAAAGTTTACTTTTTGCATGCTATATACAATATATGTTTATTTGTTAAATGTAGATTAGCTGTCTAGCCCTTGCCCTATATTATTTATTTTAAGAAAAATCCTATATAATATGTGAAATACGTTAGCCCCGGCCCCCGGTCAAATTTTCAATCACGAGACGTCACTGTAAAATAGGTATATGATTCTTATTTTATTATCAAAGTTTGGATGTACGTTATACGGCGAACATAAAAAAAAAAATTGGGGGTAAACGTTAGCTTTTTTTTTACGTAATATTGAAAAAAACTTGATCACATCACACCTTGTATACGTCTGACCATTTCTATGCCATTGAAATTCAATCAACAAATGCTACATGGGTCATTAAATAAATCAAAAGACGGTATAAACATGTTATTGATAAGTCACTAAAATAATGGTAATATGTATGTAATGCACAATAATCATACATCAGTGATTACTAATCGGTGCTAATGAAGCACCGATGGACGCCCATAATGTGCGGATGATATTGTACATCTATCTACATACATATTATAATATTGCCGTTTGCACATATTTGTACGTACATTGCATGTGTGTATGTCGCACCTAAACATATTATATTTGTATGAAATTTATTATTATTATCGTTACGGTTCGGTTATTAGTACAATGGCAATATACATATTTATTTATTGAACTTGTGTATTGTGTTAATTTCCCTTTCATTAGTTTTATTTGTCATGTAACATTTATATGACAATACACCATGCCATCAGCTTCATGTATGGCCGGCCACTGATTTGAAATCGTTCATTTGGAACACTAATTAAAAGTAGAATATTATGTCGCAAATTAAATTTATTATCTCTAATGGACAATTATTTATCTATTCGATTAGAGCGGAACATTGTATGTAATATCAAATATGTTATTTCGCCTATGTATCTATAAAATGCAAATGACCTCCGAAATCTGACGTTTGCAAATTTCCATTTTGACTGATGCAGACTTATGTAAAATTAAAGAATAAGGTAAAAGACCCTGTAATTGACCCTGGCCCAGTTTCTGACCTTTTCAACTTTTTTATAAATTAATAAAAAAAACTATATTTTAAATAAGAAAAAGAATAGATTCTTAATTTAAAGTAATCTATTCTGTGTCTAATGAACAGCAATTGATAAAGTATAGAATATATTAACTAAATAAAAAAAATTTAAGTTTAAATTGAGTCTGAAAGCAATTTTTTAGTTGTTGTCTGAACGGTTTACGTTAGAAGGTACGTCGTTTTGATCTGTGCAATATTCACCATGTAAGTATGAAAATTTAATTAAAAATATATGAACAGGTTAATATTTGTTTAAATTTTATTTTAAAATATTTATAAAATAACTTAGAATGGTTTTTATTATTGAAATATGAGGCTCAATTCCTAAGGTATGACCCAGTTTTTCATCCTAAAATTCCAACCTGAAACAGGCGAGGTTATCTGTTTAGTGACATGTACATAAAATGTAAAAATAGTTATTTTAAATTAGTTTTTGTTAGTTATTTTGTTATTTATAGTTATCTTCGATTAGTTTTTGTTATTTTTCATAACGTAGTGATAAGTTAAAATTAAACATTCATTTTTATCACTTATTATTACACGAGAGGTTTGTATTTTTTCCAATAAATTTGGGTTTGTCTAACGAAAATTTGTTTCCTAGCAATTTAACGAGAAGAATTGTCAACTAACAAAAACGCGACAGCGGACATTCCGACATTGGTATAACGCTTTTCGTCGTCGGAATCATTAATGTTTTTATCTTTCGTAGTGTTTTGTAGCATGACTTAAATTATTTGTAAATTAAGTTTTAAAAAACTGTATCTTTTATAATAAATAAGTATTTATTTTATTAATCTAAGTAATGATTTGATTTGATTTAAGCTTAGTAAGTACTTCATAAGCTAATCGAATTTAAGGGTCAGAAACTAGCCCACTGTCAGGGTCAGAAACTGTCACATGAGAAATACTGAGGGTCAAAAACTGGGTCCTTGGATGTCAATTTTCAAACATTAATTTAAATTATTAATTCAATTCAAATAATTATTTTACGTACACGACTTTATCTTGAAAACCATAAACTCGTTGATAAAATTATTAATTGTCTCTTAAGTTAAAACTTATATTTATTATTGTCGTTAAATCTTAGCCGTCACTACAAAACGGTCAGAAACTAGGCTCTTTACCTTATAATAACACTGTGTTACACGGTATCAGTACCCTTAAAACAAATGACTGTAATAGTTTATAGCTTGTTAGCAGTGGGCATCATATGTTCATACCACGTCTAGTTTTTGAGGTACCCACCGAACATTTTTTCAACTACGCTCTCATTTTAGCCATATTTCAGAAAGCAGGTAATTGATATCCTTCTTTTCTATGTTAGTGTCTTTATAATCAACTATTTATGAATGTGAGTTAATAATTTTTTATCATGAATACTGAAAAATTGACCATCGCCACTGCTATAGCGTTTGAAGCGAGAAGATTCTTCCAAATATAAAAGAAGAAAATAAAGATTTCATCTATTTTGCGAACAGTATTTGTTTTTAACCCTATATTTTATTATATCAATAAAATACCCCTGACCAACATCCTGCAGATTTCCGTTTACAAAAATTAGTTTTTCTCGGAAACCAGTTATAACGGTAACCAGAAACAATAATTGTTTAAAAAGCTTTTTTATGTGATTTTCTCTCCTCTTTCTAATGGTATAAAAAATATTGCAAAAAAATTTTTGAACATGTCAATCGAAAATTCTTTAAAAAAAAGTGTTATGTCTAATAAAGTACTTTCTTTTGTAACTCCTATAGTTTTTGAGATAATCAGGGAAAATCGAAAAAAAGAGTATAGTCAAATATAGTAGAACTGCCCCTGAAAGAAAGTGATGAGAGCACGAAGGTTGCAAAATATGTCCATTCATACTCCTTTTTGTAATGATACTAATATTCCTATTTAAAGGATATTTTTAGCTTTACATAAAAATTCAGGGGATATGTGAGTTTTTTGACGTCGGATTCGGATTCGGCGTCGAAAAGTACATAGGTATACCATGGTCAGTTATCCAGCTCACATTTGTACATTTTCAATACTCTTGTTTAAAAAGCTCGTCATATTTAGTGGAGCTTCAAAAGAGCCTCTGATTTTGATACTGCTGGATGGACATAGTACACCAAAAATATAAATTTAATTGATGAAAATTAAATGTGGATTGGCTCCCACCAGTCAAACCGGCTGCATGGCTTGTAGTTCATTAAAAAGAGGAGATACTGAAGAATGAACCATGCTAAGATCACATGTTTTCCGATGTTGTTAGCTTTTACACAATTATAACAATTTTTTCTTAAAATATTAGAAACAGTATCGATAATGCTAATTTCCACAAAGGTCTATTTTACGAACAGATAGAAATAAAATTTTAAAGCAGTGATATCTGTCATCACTACGATTTTTTCATACATGCATCTTTCAGTTGAATTAGTAATAAAAATGAAGTACATACACATAATAATATATACATATTCCTAGAAAATGGCGTTGTTTCTTTACATAAATTAATATGGAACATTTCAGCCAAAATATACTTTAAATATTTTCATTTCACTCAACAAGCAATATATCTTGGTTTAACAAAAATAACGCCAGCCTCGTTAGTGAAAAGAACAACATAATAAATATCAAATGATTTGTAAGTGATGTTTTCCGTATAATAAATGGAATTATTCCAGACGCCAATTTGAAAAATATACTTTCAAAATGCAAAAATTTACAATAGGATTTTTTTAAAGTTTTTTAGATATATTCTGTTAATGTAAACATCAAATATCGATATAAAAGAGATTTAATTTAATCGTCAGCATAAAAACCTTTTTTAAGCCATCTAAATATCGTGGAGGCAATTCATTTTACTTTTGTTTAATGTTTTTGTCGATCCAGGAATCCATACAAAATTTTTATATTTTTTATTACTCATGCAGGAGAAGTACTAACTTAGCGCACGCATTTTTGTACGGAAAATAATTATTTCCCCGCTCCACTGTTCTCAGATGGTGTAAGCATATTTCAATTGCCTTTTTGCGTACGAAAAATATACCTCCCGCACGCAAGCTGACAATAAAACAGGAAAAATTTAATCAAAATACGTAAAGCCATCTCTTGATTTTTCATTATTTAGTAAATATTTAATAATTGTTTCTGTAAAAGCCACTAACAACAGTTATTTGTGTATTAAGAACGAAAAATGGTACATTGCCGCTCGATTGAGAATGTTGACGCGCAACGCCGCCAGGCGGAGCGCGTTAATCTCATGAGAGTGGCAATGTCACTTTGTGCTCGAATTAGACACAAAATTTTTTCTGCAATCTTATAAATTTTTTTTAAAAGTATCTTTTATTTAAAAGATACTTGAAAAAATAATAATGGACGTTACTATTTACTTTAATGTTATAATTTTTGCAGCTTCAGAAATATCTGGAGGCGTACTTATAAAATCACTGTCACTATTGCACATTTCCATCATATATGTATAGATTTTTTAAATTTTTTATTCTTATTATTTATTAATTATAATTATGTATTATTTTTAATTAATATTTTGTAGTTATTTTGAAATTTAATAAAATTAATATTTCACTTGATCACGATAAAAATAAAATAATAAATTTAGAATCTGTTTATTTGTTGTCACAGAAAATATAAACAACGGCTACCCGATTTGTAATTAAATATACTTACTTTGTCGCTCGGCAATTAGAGTCCTCGGCAACTAGACATTTTACGCTTTCTTCACAGAGCGCAAAAGCCTACTTTCCAGTATGATTGTAGAAAAAGTAATTTAAACAATATTTAATTGAAAATAAAAGACAACACTCAAAAATAGTACTTTAAAAATAATCAAAAATAGTATATATGCAACTCGTGCAAGATTGTCGATTGTCCACTCGAGCGAATAAACGCACTCAATACGATCGTGCACTCAACTTCGCTTTCGTGGGAAATTGACAATTTCCCGCACTTATTGCACAATATACTTTTAGGTTTTATGCTCCGTTTGGGTTACTTTGAATTTTTAGTTTCTTCTTTGTTGGCTAACTGTATTTTTGGAAAAAAATTATTTTTCGGAGTTTTTGTTAGAATTCTTCTGTTGAGTTGTTTATTTCTTGAAATTCTGAAGAACTGTTGTTTGTTATGTTTATTTAAAGTGACTACTATTTAGTGATTTTCCTAGAGTAATCTTTTTTTAACGAGATAAATGGAAAATATACAAAAATATACAAAATCTTACCAGAAAGAATGGAAGCGTATTTGTAAAAATATTTAAGAGATAATATTTTAATGATTGCAACATAAATATATATAAATTGTTGACGACGCTTGACTTTTTTCAACTACACACACGGGCATAATTAGCGGAATATGAAAAAATATATAAAAATATATTTATTAAACAAAGTTGGCGTTTTTCTTTTCATTTTTACTTAAAATGATATTGAAGTATGGAATCAATTGACTTCCATAGAATTGTTTTTATTTATTACTAGCTGACTCGGCCACGCGTTGCTGTGGCTCAGTAGTTATAATTGATAGAATTAATTTTTTATTATCATTTTGACACAATCAAATCAATATTTACTAATAAAGCTGAAAATAGTTTAGCCAATTTTAAATCATATGGGATTGAGAATGGGCGCAAGAATAAAGTGAGGCTTCGCTTCGCTCGTTAAACAGTTCAAAATTCTAAAAAAGGTTAATTCCATGTAATGCTTCGCTCCGCTCGCCATACCATTTACTAATAAAGCTGAAAATAGTTTAGCCATTTTAAAATCATATGGGATTGAGAATAGGCGCGAGAATAAAATGCTTCGCTCGCTAAACAGTTCAAAATTCTATAAAAGGTTAATTCCATGTACTGCTTCGCTCCGCTCGCCATACGCTCGCCATACGATTACGAAAAATTAAAAAAAAAATTATCTAAAAAATATAAAAATAAAATTTGGGGTGGACCACGCGCCATCTGGTGGTAACTTTCATTAATACGAATATCATATTCATCTTACCCATTAAAAATACGTCATCATACTGATTTTCATGACAATCGGTTGAACGGGGCAGAAGTTGCTACTCTGCAGCGCCACCTGGTGGCGAGTGGCATCAATGAGCATATCATACAAACCTTCTCCGTGGAAAAATACATATATATATATATATATATATATATATATATATATATATATATATATATATATATATATATATATATATATATACCAATTTTCATAATAATCGGTCCAGTAGATTTTGAGTTCATCGATGACATACAGACAAACATTCATTTTTATATATAAAGATTGATGGAAATCTTTTTAAAAGGTCTGTCACTTTCGAATTCAAATGCCGCTTTTTCTCAATATGATCGAGCTTCAAACTGCCGTAATTGACGAATGGCAAGGACTGTCCCAGGAGACTATAGATGACATCATTCTGAGTATAGAAAGACGAATGGAAGCTTTGATAAGAGCACAGGAGGAATCAGGCGGTATTAAAACGCTGTGTTTAATTTTCTATTTGTTAAATAATCTTTAACTTAAATTATTCTTAGACGACATAAGATTCCGAAAATTTGCCATTTTATATGGTTACTTGTTTTTGCTACCGAAAATAAAGGTATATCGACTTGTGAACATGTAATTTTAAGTGAATATTTTCTTGAAATTAAATAGTTTGTTTGATTTTTACAGATATTTTGTATGTTCCGCTAATTATGCCGGTGCGTGTATTATTGTTTTAATCTCTTTGTTATTGGCAACAATTGAGTTTCCCTGGTAAGCGTTTCGGAACTAACGTATGACAAACACTTCCCGGTTTCGACAATTATATGATAAATGTTCAATAACGAAATCGCCACAAAACTTTTATGAAACAATGAAATAAATTTAAACCAGTACATTTACCAACGATGGTGTTTTTAGCAGAAAAAAATAGCAGAAAAAAATCGCTGCGTCAACACCATGCGTAAAAAATATTATCTGAGAATAACAAAACGATATTTGAACAGCCGAACAGTTAGCACATATCGACTAACTGAACTCAACTTCCCGTTTCGTTTGTAACACGTACGTACTCACGTTTTATTCTGGCACAAAGCGCCTATAATACTTGATTCGAAGTCAAATTTCGGGAAAACGACCAGCCGTGTATTTTCTGCTGGCATGGAATTTTGTTACCTATTATGTTAGTAAAATTCAAACAAAATTTGAACCAGATCCTATGCGTCGTTTTCTGGCAATTGACGGCAAAAAATTTTATTCTGGCACAAAGCGCCTATAATACTTGATTCGAAGCCAAATTTCGGGAAAACTACTAGCCGTGTATTTTCTGCTGGCATGGCATTTTGTTACCTATGATGTTAGTAAAATTCAAACAAAATTTGAACCCGATCCTATGCGTCGTTTTCTGGCAATTGACGGCAAAAAATTTTATTCTGGCACAAAGCGCCTATAATACTTGATTCGAAGTCAAATTTCGGGAAAACGACTAGCCGTGTATTTTCTGCTGACATAGCATTTTGTTACTTATTATTTTAGTAACATCCAACGAAAATTTGCACCAGATCCTAAGCGTCGTTTTCTGGCAATTGACGGTTAAAAGTTTTATTCTGGCACAAAGCGCCTATAATACTTGATTCGAAGTCAAATTTCGGGAAAACGACTAGCCGTGTATTTTCTGCTGGCATGGAATTTTGTTACTTATTATGTTAGTAAAATTCAAACAAAATTTGAACCAGATCCTATGCGTCGTTTTCTGGCAATTGACGGCAAAAAATTTTATTCTGGCACAAAGCGCCTATAATACTTGATTCGAAGTCAAATTTCGGGAAAACGACTAGCCGTGTATTTTCTGCTGACATAGCATTTTGTTACTTATTATTTTAGTAACATGCAACGAAAATTTGCACCAGATCCTATGCGTCGTTTTCTGGCAATTGACGGTTAAAAGTTTTATTCTGGCACAAAGCGCCTATAATACTTGATTCGAAGTCAAATTTCGGGAAAACGACCAGCCGTGTATTTTCTGCTGGCATGGAATTTTGTTACTTATTATGTTAGTAAAATTCAAACAAAATTTGAACCAGATCCTATGCGTCGTTTTCTGGCAATTGACGGCAAAAAATTTTATTCTGGCACAAAGCGCCTATAATACTTGATTCGAAGCCATAATAGGTAACAAAATGCCATGCCAGCAGAAAATACACGGCTAGTAGTTTTCCCGAAATTTGGCTTCGAATCAAGTATTATAGGCGCTTTGTGCCAGAATAAAATTTTTTGCCGTCAGTTGCCAGAAAAGGACGCATAGGATCTGGTTCAATTTTTGTTTGAATGTTACTAACATAATAAGTAACAAACTGCCATGCCAGCAGAAAATACACGGCTAATCGTTTTCCCGAAATTTGACTTCGAATCACGTATATTATATTCGCTTTCGATCACAATAAAATTTTTTGCCGTCAATTGCCAGAAAACGACGCATAGGATCTGGTGCAAATTTGCGTTGCATGTTACTAAAATAATAAGTAACAAAATGCTATGCCAGCAGAAAATACACGGCTAGTCGTTTTCTCGAAATTTGACTTCGAATCAAGTATTATAGTAGCTTTGTGCCAGAATAAAATTTTTTGCCGTCAATTGCCAGAAAACGACGCATAGGATCTGGTTCAAATTCTGGTTGGATTTTACTAATATAATAAGTAACAAAATTCCATGCCAGCAGAAAATACACGGCTGATCGTTTTCCCGAAATTTGACTTCGAATCGAGTACATTATATTCGCTTTGTATCACAATAGAATTTTTTGCCGTCAATTGCCAGAAAAGGACGCATAGGATCTTGTTCAAATTTTCACTGGTTATTATTAATATAATAGGCAACAAACCACTATGCCAGCAGAAAATACACGGCTGATCGTTTTCCCGAAATTTGACTTCGAAACAAGTATATTATATTCGCTTTGTATCACAATAAAATTTTTTGGCGTCAGTTGCCAGAAAAGGACGCATAGGATCTTGTTCAAATTTTCACTGGTTATTATTAATATAATAGGCAACAAACCACTATGCCAGCAGAAAATACACGGCTGATCGTTTTCCCGAAATTTGACTTCGAAACAAGTATATTATATTCGCTTTGTATCACAATAAAATTTTTTGCCGTCAATTGCCAGAAAACGACGCATAGGATCGGGTTCAAATTTTGTTTGAATTTTACTAACATCATAGGTAACAAAATGCCATGCCAGCAGAAAATACACGGCTAGTAGTTTTCCCGAAATTTGGCTTCGAATCAAGTAATATAGGCGCTTTGTGCCAGAATAAAATTTTTTGCCGTCAATTGCCAGAAAACGACGCATAGGATCTGGTTCAAATTTTGTTTGAATTTTACTAACATAATAAGTAACAAAATTCCATGCCAGCAGAAAATACACGGCTGGTCGTTTTCCGAAATTTGACTTCGAATCAAGTATTATAGGCGCTTTGTGCCAGAATAAAACTTTTAACCGTCAATTGCCAGAAAACGACGCATAGGATCTGGTGCAAATGTGCGTTGCATGTTACTAAAATAATAAGTAACAAAATGCTATGCCAGCAGAAAATACACGGCTAGTCGTTTTCCCGAAATTTGACTTCGAATCAAGTATTATAGGCGCTTTGTGCCAGAATAAAATTTTTTGCCGTCAATTGCCAGAAAACGACGCATAGGATCTGATTCAAATTTTGGTTGGATTTTACTAATATAATAAGTAACAAAATTCCATGCCAGCAGAAAATACACGGCTGATCGTTTTCCCGAAATTTGACTTCGAAACAAGTATATTATATTCGCTTTGTATCACAATAAAATTTTTTGCCGTCAGTTGTCAGAAAAGGACGCATAGGATCTGGTTCAATTTTTGTTTGAATGTTACTAACATAATAAGTAACAAACTGCCATGCCAGCAGAAAATACACGGCTAATCGTTTTCCCGAAATTTGACTTCGAATCACGTATATTATATTCGCTTTCGATCACAATAAAATTTTTTGCCGTCAGTTGCCAGAAAACGACGCATAGGATCTGGTTCAAATTTTCGTTGCATGTTACTAAAATAATAAGTAACAAAATGCCATGCCAGCAGAAAATACACGGCTACCCGTTTTCCCGAAATTTTGGTTCTAACTTACGATAACTTATGTATTTGCGATACAAAATTTAACAATTTTTATATTTTATCATTTATTTTCCAATATTTAATGCGCGAAAAATTTTCTGAATTTTTCTTGTACATTAGTTTATTAGTTGGATGAAGTATCGATGTGATTTTCAAAACGTTAAGTCCTTTCAGTTTTGAAATTTTTTCATTTTATTTTGGAACAAAATTGTTAGTTGATTTTGGTTCGTTCAATATGTCGTGAGTACGTACATGTTACAAACGAAACGGGATGTTGAGTTCAGTTAGTCGATATGTGCTAACTGTTCGGCTGTTCAAATATCGTTTTGTTATTCCTTGATAATATTTTTTACGCATGGTGTTGACGCAGCGATTTTTTTCTGCTATTTTTTTCTGCTAAAAACACCATCGTCATTTACCATATAATTGTCAGAAAGTATCTTTCATACGTCAAACGCCGACTAGAGAAATTTAATCGTTGCCATAATTTCAAATTTTTATTGTAATAATAACTTAATACGGAATGTAATGTGTAATGATTAACACATTTTTGGGATAAAATTTTTATTTACTTCATCGATATAGAAGAATATGGATGGAGAGTACTTCTTATGAGAAAGATAAGATATAATATAATATGATATGTTAGAATGAATACGTGGATTCTTCCGAATGTGCCACGAACAATAAAAAACAAAAGAGTAAATAGGCACACAAACACGGGATAAATAAGCACACAAGATCGAGTACTACAAAAAATTAAGTTTAAAACAATAATAATAAACGTAATACTCCATAAATATAATATCTGGGTAAATAATTATTGTACTTATCAATAAACAGGTTTATAATAAGCGGCAAAATACCAATTTTGGCATTACACAAAGTAAAAGAAATACTGAAAAAGGAATTACTCTACGTTAATAAAGAATTCGTTTTTTATTTAAAATATGTGATAATAAAAACAAAAATTTTAAAAATATTGTAACAAATAAAATTATGTAAAAATTAAAATATAGGTTATATTGATACATCATTTCAGTGGCGTCTGTTATGTAAAATTAATGAGTATATAAAAATTTAACTTCAAGATTATGTATTTTGTTTGTATTTATTTATTTATTAATAAAATGACAATTTAATAACCGTATAGTTTTATTTATGTTTGTGTGTACCGTTATCAAGAAGATATGTCTTATTAGTGGTGCACTACAAATCAAAACAGAATTTTTACAAAAATAGTTATAAATTGTAAATAATCGATTAATTTGAGAAACTTTTGTTTTTAGTTTATAGTAATTTATAATATTCTTAAAGTATCGTTAAAAAATATAATGATTTAGTAGACAATTAAGAAATCGAAAAATTAACTGATAAAATAGTCGAACAGCATTCTTAAGAAATGGATTATTGAATCAAATAAAACAGATATTGAAAATAATTAATCAGTTATTTATGTTTTTATATAGAAATCACCATTATAAGAAAAATGTGCTAAATAAAAGCAATGGCAATATTTTAATTACATTGAAACCGTTACTGTTTATTTACAAAATGACGTCATTCATAATAAGCACGTTAAGATTCATAATATGTTGATCAGTATTTTGGGAAATGCTCCTTCCTTTACAATATTATATATTTCTTTCCTTCTTCCATGGTTTACCTATTTATTTTTCATTTTTTTTTTAATGTTGTACCTACTGTATTTTTGGAACGACATTATATTTGGCTATTTTTGGGCTACTATGTAATTATTTGACTATTTTTGGACTACTTGAACGCCGCTCATTGGCGATTTTTGTAAAAATTTTTCTGGCAACATTGACTGAATTATGAGAAGAAGATAGTCCACCGTCTTGGAACGTTCGCCGTATTAGATTTCAAATAATACCTTTTATTTTTTTTGTATCATACTTGTTTAAAACTCTCATTTGATACCCATGTCAAAGGGGCAGTAGAAAAAATTATAATCCACCATCTTGGAGCACAACCATATTGAATTTTCAGTAACACGATGTCATTTACCGTATTACAGTTGTTTAACCCTTTCATTTGATACTCATGTCGAATATCCAAAATTTTGTAGAATCTCTAGCTCCGTTAGAACTTTTATTGCAAAATTTGAACTAGACAAACACACATACATACTAATAAGTGAAATTAAACTAAAATTGAGTGTAAAATAAAAATTAAATAGGTATATTTTTTTCTCGGGACGTAATAGGTATATTTTTTTCTCAGGACATCAAATAATACAAAATTTTATCATAATCGGGCGTATTATTTAAACCCAACTGTAACCCAAGAAAGAATTTTCAGAGTTTGAAAATTATGAAATCATTAGTAAAATTCAAATTCTTAGCTCTAATTTGAATCTAAAAGACTTAAGTGAGTCACGGATAAATTTTTTAACTTGGTGGTTAGTAGTAATGCGTTTTGTGGCCATTCTCATTTTGTTTGTGACTATTACTATTACAAACTATTACTAATTTAGCAATCTCTATTTGAGTCTTCCCTTCTTCATATAACATTTGGACTTTTATTTGTGTTTTTGTGTTAAGTTCTCGTTGTTTTGGCAATTCGTATTACACACTGTCTCTACTACATAAATTAACAACACTCAGCAGCTTCTTGTTATCCTGAAAGTTAATAAAAGACTAACAAATAAATTACATTATTTTTCAAAAAACTCCATATTTCACGTTTTGTGGACCAGGTGTTTTATGATACCTTAAAATCCTTTATTTATTGTTTAAAATTAACTTTTAGTATTGCCTTTCATTCTACTATTAAACAGATAAGTCATTTTTAAATTAATTTATGAGTTAGACGTGTTTTATGGGGGTGCCTAATACTTTTGGCCAAGGCTGTATAATAATTATAAAAAAAATAAATAAAAATGAATAAAAAAATATTTTTGTATTGTTAAATAGTGGTATTAATCGTAAAAAAATTCATCCCCATTCCCCCATCCTATCCATCCGAAAAAAATTGTGAAAATTTGTCTATTTTCGGCAAATCACACTGTTATAGTACCTTACGCATTTTTTTAAGCATATGCCATAAAATGATATTTTCTATCTTGTATATATGTTCCGCTCAAACTCCAAAACCGGTCATTAAACAAAAAAATTGACCACAATGCGTTGTGGTCTACTAAAATTAACCACAACGTGAAATTCGTTTTGTGACACTTGTAAAAACAGTCACAATGCGTTGTGGCTACCTCAAAAACACTGTGGCTTTTATAACATTTAACCAGTACGCGATGTGGTTATTAAAAAAAGCTCATAACACGTTCTGAACGATTGGTTAATACAACGGACAAGCTTTTACTTATCAACTGAACCACTGAATTCTGGATTTTCTAAAAACTTTTCAATAATTCACTGTTGAAAGATTTACTTTGTGAAACTCCATTTTAAATATTGAAAAATATTTAAAGTTCGATTACTTTGTCTATTTCACGAATTAAAAGTTATTTTTACTGAACGCGTTTTCAACCTTTCGGTCATCCTCAGAGTAGAAAGATTTCTACTCTGAGGATGACCGAAAGGTTGAAAACGCGTTCAGTAAAAATAACTTTTAATTCGTGAAAATGACAAAGTAATCGAACTTAAGTTTCGAAGTTTCGAATATTTAAAAATCGAACAATCGAGTTTTTAAATATTTTTCAATATTTAAAAACTTTTCATTACATTATTTGCTCATTATTTAATTCAAAATTATTTTATCTACACTAGAAATATGTTTAGTTTTTTTTTTTAAACAATAAATATATCAATCTCAATCACATCAGTGTTGGTATTAATCGACCAAATTGTTTTAGTCAACTAAATTAGGCGAATTTTATAATAGAGTTATGCCCATATAAGTTACAAAACAATATGAACTAAATTGGCGTAATATGACGCAAATATGACGCAATCAAATGGATAACCTAAATAAACAAAAAATTTTCTAGGTATTTTGTATTCTGGTATTAGGAGAATGTAATATAAATATCTATGATCTGAATTTGAAAACTCCTACTATTTCAAATAAAATTAAGTTCTCATAATATTATTGTCATTTATTTCTTAGCCAATCCATAATTTTTTACACAAAACAGGAGGGAAAAGAAATAAACAAACAAGCACACTAACAAAAATTATCTCATAAAATAAATGGTGGGTGACTACAAAAAAAAGCAAAAAAAACGTCGTGAGCAACGGGACCCCATCACGGAAGTCGAATTTTTCCCTTCATCTTCGGTATCTTCAAGATATCTAAATGTGATTGAAAGTGTACAAGCGATTTGTCATTTTGGTGGTTTCAAAACTAATGATGAGTGTCCGGCTGATCGGGGCTTTAAAAAAAGGTTTTCAGTTTTTAAGGGCTAAATCTCAGTAAATTTCAATTTTATGACGACAGCAGTTAGCAGGAAAATCGCCAAGACAGTTAGTACGAGGGCATTCCTACCCATGCTTATCCGCCAAGTGTTTCATTTTTAGCGAATTTCGAAAACTCGAAATTCAGCTATTACAGTAGGTGTCATGATGCGGCCTAAGCCCGGGACCATTTTGAGGTCCCTAGAATACGAACACGAGATTCACTAAAATTTATATCTATCTATCTATCTATATATATACATATATATATATATATATATATATATATATATATATATATATATATATATATACACATATACATATATATATATATATATATATATATATATATATATATATATATATATATATATATATATATATATACATATATATATATATATATATATATATATATATATATATATATATATATATATATATTTATGTATCCGCGCGATAACTCTCGAACGAAACGTTTAATGACCATGAAATTTTGTGTGCGTACTGAAGACTAGATTGGCTTGGCTAAGTTCATTAGCCAGACACGTCGGATGCCCAGAAGTAGGTTTTTCGGGCATTTTTTGTCAACAAAATGAGCTTTTTGCCGGAATTAAGCAATTTTTCAAAAATTTTTTTACACCAAGCCACAGTAAAAGGCAATATGCGTAAAAAATGTTTTTACACCGTTATTCTTAGTTACTTATTTTTCGAGAAAAACTAGGAAATATGTCGTTCTCCATTTCACTCGCACTCACATTCTTTTTTTTCTGTCTCATTTTTTGCGAGATACATTCGAAATAAAAAACCCTTTATAAGTGGCGTGTCATGATTTTTTTAATCCAATTTAACGATTAGGCTATATTCTATTTCTCTCTCAGTTAAATATATGTTTATAATGTATCTATTCCATTTTTTTTTTGAGAAAAAAAATCACGACAATTTGCTTTATGTCGGAGGTGATGGATTATGTTACCACGGAATTAAAACTATTAACATTTTGGTACAATTGTATGAAAATTACGTTAAACCACTTTGAAACGGTAACACTTTTACGTAAATTTATCCGCGTTGGGATATTGTCTTAATAATTGTGTACAAATATATGCACAATGTGTTCCATATATTTAATTTCAATACTATTTATTGCACTGTCAATTTTTTTTTTATTTGATAGATAAAATTAATAAAATGGATCCATACATAAAAATTTTAACACATTTTTTTTTGTAATATATTTGAAGGAGCCAAGAAAAAATATCTAAAAATGTGTTGAAAATCAATTTTCTTAGCTCCTTCATAAAGAGAAATGAGCAGAGGACTGTAAAATGGATGTATTAAGAAAACAAAGAAACTTACCGGTTAATGTTGAAATTAATTGAAGCACAACTTGTACTCACTATAAGGTTCTTGGAAAATAAAATAGGAAAAAAGGATTTGTAGGTACAAGAGTTTTCACTAAAAACAATTGAATCTACTAACTAGATTTAACGAAAAATCTCGCACAACCGGTAATTAATATGAAATATACGAAAGAAAGTATGAACTATACGAAAGAATTCTTAAATACTATTATTTATCTATTGAATTGTTTTTGAATTTTTTTTTTTACTATAAAATCTTAGAGAACTGTTCTATATGAAAGTTAAACTCGAATTAGCTATTTCCTTGTTTTTAAAGGAAATAAATAACTTACATAATTTATTATTAAAATAGATATCTAATTTTAAAAATATGAAAATACCAGTGGTTCTAAAGCACTGGCCTAACCATCTTTCCCCCGGCCTTGAAAATTGCGAATTTTCAATAAAACTAAATATACTTAATCTATTCAATATAAAATTAAAATTGAATTAGTAAATAAGAAAACAAATGAAAATTACTAACTCTAAAGAATTTTTTTTTTTATTGGGAAGGTAATGGGCAGAGACGAACAACAGGGCGTTTAAAACGACCAGCCTTCGTTTTAACCAAAGCAACACGAGTAATGCCGTCTTGGTCTGGATATAATTTTTCTATAATGCCTAATGGCCATTGAAGCGGCGGTGCATTATTTACGTGTATCAGAACAAGCATACCTTCCCGCGCTGGACAAGCAGGCGTGTTCCATTTTTGACGTGATTGTAAGGAACTTAAATATTCAAAACGCCACCTGTTCCAGTAAGATTGAATAATTTTATCTATCAAGTATTTGCGATCTAGAAGGTTGATACTAGTTTCTGCCAATTCTAACGAAGGTAACGATTGTATAGGTGTCAAGGTTAAAAAATGAGCTGGAGTTAGAGCTAATGGTTCTGCTGGGTCGGAGCTTAACCAGCATAACGGTCTCCCATTCAGAAGCGCTTCTACTTAACAAAAAATAGTTGCAAGTTCCTCATAGGTCAGAATTTGAGCTCCAATAATTTTTAGTAAATGAGTTTCCACTGAACGTACATTTGACTCCCAAATGCCACCAAAATGTGGGGCATTTGGTGGATTAAATTTCCACTCAATATTTAAATTTTCCAATTCAGTACCAATAGTTTTGACTTACTCACAAGGAGATGCACCCAGAGTGAAACCAGAAACTTCGCTGGTGTGTAGAATAGGCAAAAGTAAGGGACCCGTTTTTTTTTTGTCGGCCATCTTCCACGTTTAGGGGGAGAAACCAGCCCCTAAAATTGGGGGTTCAAATCGTATTTCTTAAAATATCTCGAAAACTATAAGAGATAGAGGAAAACCTTCAATTGACGAAATGTTACCTTTTGAAAGAGCTATTCACCTGTATAGGTTAAACTAGGGCCGGGTTCATAAGAGGGGCTGGAGGGGTGAAAATGGGGGTAAATTTTCTTGTACAGCCTGAATGGTTCAATCTATCAAATTTTCGCTATCATAAATAGAAAGAGCACCAAAAATTAGGGCATACGTGTTTTTGCGTTTTTTCGAAATATGTGTGGTATCCAAGCCATATAAAGAAGAAAAAAATGGGGTAGATTATATTGCATTATTATTAATTCCAAATACGTTTTATATTTTTTAATTTTTAAGTTTATTTTCATCATGAAAATGTAAATTTTTAATTTCCGATAATGATTCATGTATTTTTCAGTATACTTACTTAATTGGTAATTTAGCCATGTGTATATTTGGTTACTAATAGTCCATATTTTTTATACCTGTTTCTACCAAAGTTCTCTGGTCTGCAAGTGTTAATGAATGTTTACCAAGAAGCAATAATCTTCCGTTCAACAACTGCCTTTATCTTCTTACAAATTCATTTTTAACCAAATAAACGCGGTTTATTTCTTTCTCAACATTCAAACTATTTTTCTTAACCTTCTTTTATTTTTTATAGGGTGTTAACCCCATTTCTCAAATCGGAAAATTTATTACAAAGCAGCTGAACAGTGAGCGAAAGAGATTATTGCTTCTTGTCGAGCATTCATTAACACTTGCAGACCAAAGAACTTTGGTAGAAATAGGTATCAAAAACATCGAATATGAGTAACCAAATGTACACATGACAAAATTACCAGTGAAGTTAGTACTGAAAAATATATGAATCATTATCGGCAAGTAAAAATTTACATTTTCATGATAAAAATCAACATAAAAATTAAAAAATATAAAACGTATTTGCAATCAATAATAATGCAAAAACTACCCCATTTTTTTTCTTCTTTATATGGCTTGGATACCACACATATTTCGAAAAAACGCAAAAACACGTATGCCCTAATTTTTGGTGCTCTTTCTATTTATGATAGCGAAAATTTGATAGATTGAACCATTCAGGCTGTACAAGAAAATTTACCCCCATTTTCACCCCTCCAGCCCCTCTTATGAACCCGGCCCTAGTTTAACCTATACAGGTGAATAGCTCTTTCAAAAGGTAACATTTCGTCAATTGAAGGTTTTCCTCTATCTCTTATAGTTTTCGAGATATTTTAAGAAATACGATTTGAACCCCCAACTTTAGGTGCTGGTTTCACCCCCTAAACGTGGAAGATAGCCGATAAAAAAAAATATGGGTCCCTCATTTTTGCCTATTCTACACATCAGCGAAGTTTCATCAAAATCCGAAATTTCACTCTGGGTGCATTTCCTTGTCAGAGGAACATAAATATTTATAAATACTATCTAATTCTGATTTTGCTCCGATAAAATTAGTTCCACAATCAGACCACATGACCTTGATTAATCCACGACGTGAAATAAAGCGCTTGAAGCAATTTAGAAAAGTATTAGTAGACAAATCGGATGCTAATTCTAAATGAACTCGTTGCTAAACATATAAATAAACAAATATAAGCCTTTTGGCTCTTTGACCCTCTTCGGCGTCCTAAAGTAATATTAACTCCGGCAGCATAATCAACACCTGTTTCAAAAAAGGGTTTAGCCTCTGTTACCCGCGGTACAGGTAATTCAGCCATCATTGGAGTAATCGCTTTTGGCCGTAATTTAAAACAAAAATTGCAAAGTGTAATACCAGTATGCAAATTTTTAGAATGAACGTAATCTATTAGAATGTTTAAAAAATGATCATTCTTTGGCAATAAATATGGATGTAAATGGTCATAATCTAAATGTGACTTTCCTAAACGACCACCTACCCTTAATAACCCTTCTTTATCTAAAAATGGATTTAACGATCGTAAAAACGGGGAGCATAATTTATGATTTTTTATTAATTTAATTTCGTCACTAAAATAAATATGCTGAAGTATACGTAACAAAATTTTTTCGGATTTCTCAAGATCACTAGCTGAAATGAAACCATTACTATTTGGGAGTATTTTAACGAAACGTAAAACATACACAACTATTCGAAGAAGTTTTGGCCAGGAAGAAATACGTAAAATCAAATCACGTAAAGCATTGTTGGAATTATCTACCATAAGCAAGGTATATACAGGTTCTAATTTCTCTACATCTACGAATGAATTTAAATCTGTTACTGATAAGACAGGCCACTGATCTTCACACAGTGACATCCAGGATGGACCATTAATCCAAGAATTTTGCTCAAGCAAACGCTTAGGGGTCATTCCCCGTGACAAACAATCACTGGGATTTTGTTTACCATCAACATGAAACCAAATTGCACTAGGCAATAAAGAGTGAATTTTTGCTACACGATTTGCAACAAATGGTTTAAATTTATTTACTGAGCTGCTGATCCAGTCAAGAGTAATTGTTGAATCAGTAAATGCAAAAATGTTTTCTAATTATACTCGAGTAGAAATATTATCAATTACCGTCTTTAATAAGTTGGCTAAAAGTAAAGCTCCACAAAGCTCAAGTCGGGCAATACTAATTATTTTCGATGGCGCTACTTTTGATTTAGCGCAAAGCAAATTTGTCGTAATATTATTTTCTATTGTAACTACCTTTATGTAAATTACAGCTCCATAACTACGGCTACAAGCGTCCGAAAAATCAAATAATGAAATTTTTACGTTATTTGTTATTTTTACAAATCGAGGAACTTTAAAATTTTCTAGTAACTACAATTCAGAGTAAAATTTCTCCCAAAGTTTCTTGATTTCAGGACCAGGGTTATCATCCCAGTCTATTTTAGAATCCCATAAATCCTTAATAATTAGTTTTAAGTAAAGCGTAACTGGAGACAAGAAACCTAATGGATCCCAAATCCGTGCAACGGTTGATAATATATTTCTTTTAGTACATTTTTGATTGGGAGTATGCATAACAAAGGAAAAACTATCTGTATGAGGGTCCCACTGAAGGCCTAGAACTTTTAAAGTACAACATTTAATATTCACAGAATTATTAAATTCTACAATATGATTTAATCGAATATTTTCAGGAATAAAATTCCATAATAAATTACTATTAGTGGACCATTTGACTAAATCAAATCCTCCAGATTTAAACATTTCAAGTAATTGCTTAAAAACGGATGTAGCATTTTCAATACCGTTGACACTAACAGTGACATCATCTACGAAAATGTCTGTTTCGTCTAAACTAAGTTGCTTAATTGTTCTCAATGCTAAGAATGGGGCTGCATTTACTCCAAATGTTACTACGTTCAGTTGGTATGTGCAAATAGGATCATTCGGGGAAAATCTCCATAAAATTCGTTGATAGGAACGATGTTCGGGAATTACTAATATATTACGATACATTTGACGAACATCCGCAATCATTGCAATTTCAAACAATCTAAAATTAATGAGTATGTTGAATATGTTTGTGTGTAATTTTGGACCCGCGTAAAGAGTATCATTAAGTGACGATGAGTTTGAAGTTTTTGCGCTAGCATCAAATACTATACGAACGGGAGTACTAACACTTTGTTTGAATACTGGAAAATGAGGTAAATAATACTGACTACTACTAACGAAACCATTACTAACTAACGACATGTGTCCTTGTTCCAAATAGTCTCTAATGATATTGTCATAATCAATTTTCAAAGTTGGAGAAGACTGAAATTTTTTCTCCACAAAATGAAATCTCCTAAGAGCTATATCGAGGGAATTTCCTAAAATCGGCGGATATTCTTTAAAAGGTAACGCAACCATATAACGTCCAGATTCTTTACGCTGAACAGTGGATTTATAAAAATTTTCAACTTGAATGTTTGGATCAGTTGTTTGATCTTCAGGTAGATCTTCAATTTCCCAAAATTTTTGAATTAAATCTTCTAGTGCAGGTTCAATTACCGTGCAAAATGAATGAACATTTTCATTACAAAATATGGGAGCTTTACCCATAGTCACGTATCCCAAATTAGTTGGGACAGCTATGGGTGTTCCGGGTGGACCAACGATTTTTGAACAAACTAGTAAGCTTGCTGTGAGTTCGGCATCTAAAATACCGTCAATTTCTTGTGTATTATAAAAATGATCATCAGCTAGAGGTAATTTTTAAATGTAATCTAATTCATTTAATTCAACTAATTGTAAGTTAGATGGAAGCTCATTTATAATGTTGTCTACTACAAATGCATCCATTTGATAATTTACCGAAGAATCGAAACGAGAAGAAAATACTATTTTCCGTACTAAACCCTTAACTGGACGAGTTGCTTCACCAATACCAATAACGGATGAATGTAATGGTTGAATTTTTAAATTTAATTTCTTACAACACTTCAGTGTTAAGAAATTAGACTGACTAGCTGAATCTAATAACACGCGAATTAATTGTTGGCAACCTGAAGGACTTGTTACATTTATAATTGCACTTGATAACAATGTAGTGTATTTTAGTTTAGATTTTGTACACAAGGACACAAATGAATTTTGATTAATTTGTTGTTGCGAATTTTCGGGTTGAACGGTTTGATTTGTTTCTATTGATTCTTTATTGGATTTATTATCGTTGTTTTTGTTAGTGTCAAAATGCAGTAGCGTGTGATGGCGAGTTTTACAAATTCGACAACTTTTATTTGAAGGACAATTTAATACTTTATGTCTAGAGTCCAAACAATTTAAGCATAAATTTAATTTTCGAGCAGTTTCATATCTAGTAGAAGGATTTAGTTTTAGAAATTCACTACATTTAGCAGCCGAATGTATCGTTGTACTACAAATTGGACAACTTTTTGAAATATTATTTTTTGTTTTAGTATTAGCTACAAAAGAATGAGTAATCTTCTGTTTACTACTAGATTTACTATACTGATTTGAATTGCAGGAACTACGATTAGTTTTAGAATTTTGATCACTAGAATTGGGTAAATGACTTGAGGTTTTAGCCTGTTTTTTAACGAACTGTACAAGTTCATTGTAAGTTGGAATTGTATTATGATCGGCAGACATTTCCAAAAATTTTCGAGTTTGTGAATCTAATTTCGAAAGAGCAATCTAAACCAACATATAGTCCGCTAAATCATCTATATCTAAATTTTTTAACGCTTTAACGGCAGTATCAAATTTTTCCAAAAACGCATTTAAACAACCAACAGATTCGTTTTGTGACGTTTTAAAATCAACAATTTGTGATAAATAAGTATTGGCTAACAAACGCTTATCTTCAAATCTATCTTTCAAAGTATTCAAAATGATTTCGTAATTAGCAGCAGTAGGTAAAACTCCTACACAAATATCTAAAGCTTTGCCTCTTAGGACTGATAACAAGTAATGAACTTTGCAAGAATTATCAAGTTGATCATTATTATGAATGAGAGTACGAAAAGATTCGTAAAATAACGGCCATTGTTTTTTATCCCCATTAAATTCTATAATATCAATTTTTGGAAGACGAGGTTGCACTGTAGCTGCTATGCTTTTATTACTTGATTCACCATTGTTACCATTCGATTGCAGCTGTTTATACGCTTCTTCGATATGACCAAGCAGCTGATTCGCACTATCAATAATTTGGAAATTAGGAACATGATTTTCATCTAATTGCAAGTTGACATCAATTATTTCATCTACTATTAATTTAAGTTCATTTAATATTTTATACAAATTGTTGTACTCCGCTAGAAAATTTTTTATTGTTGTAGCGTTATCAAGTTTACTGCTATAATCATAAACACGCTGAATTTGAGTAAAACAAGCTTCTTTTTTAACAACTAATCGTTTTAATTTTCGATTTAAACTAACTTCGGTCATTTTTGACAGAAAATTTTAAAAATAACTATTTGAACTTGAAATTAAATTTTTATATAAATAAAGGTTAAGTAACTATAAACAATAACAATCAACAGATGATTGTATCGTATTAATTATTTTTAATGAGTAGTAAATAATAATACGTGCATGAATCGAAACTTGAATGAAATGCTTACTAAATTCTAATACAAGTCACTACCAGTAAAATATTTTTTGAATTTATTCTATTACGTAAGAACCATTACTTCAACTAATATCGTACATAATTATTATTTTGAAAAAATGGCGAAATTTTGTAATTAATTCGCAATTTTCAAGGGGAGTTTTGAAAAGATGCTAGTAATATAACTACGAAAATATGAATTTTCTGAAAATAGGAACTAATATATATTCAAATCGAAATTACCGGTAATATCCGGCTAGAAGTCAGGCCAAAATGAAGGGGCCAAGAAAAAATATCTAAAAATGTGTTGAAAATCAATTTTCTTAGCTCCTTCATAAAGAGAAATGAGCAGAGGACTGTAAAATGAATGTATTAAGAAAACAAAGAAACTTACCGGTTAATGTTGAAATTAATTGAAGCACAACTTGTACTCACTATAAGGTTCTTAGAAAATAAAATAGGAAAAAAAGATTTGTAGGTGCAAGAGTTTTCACTGAAAAAAATTGAATTTACTAACTAGATTTAACGAAAAATCTCGCACAACCGGTAATTAATATGAAATATACGAAAGAAAGTATGAACTATACGAAAGAATTCTTAAATACTATTATCTATTGAATTTTTTTTGAATTTTTTTTTTTTACTATAAAATTTTAGAAAACTGTTTTCTATATGAAAGTTAAACTCGAATTAGCTATTTTTCTAACTAACTATTCTAACTATTTTAAACTCGTATTAGCTAATTCACATTTAACCACATATAACAACGCTATTGAATTCCGATGTAAAAATGGGAAAAGTGGGGGGCAAAGTAATGTGGAATCCCTAAAGGGCACACCATCAATATTAACTGAATACAGATACAAAATTTCAGCCCTCTAGGTTTATTCAGAGAGTCTCTAGGCGTATTAGAAAAAAAAGCAAAAAAATCAAGGAAATATTGGCGTAAAAATCGTGGGGGTAAGGGTTAAAATTTGAAACCTCCAAAAAGTAGTGGCTAGCTATTAACTTAACCCATACACAAAATTTCAGCCCTTTAGGTTTACTTAGGGAGATTTTGACTCGAACAAAACTGTTAAAAAACAAAAAAATCATGTTCTTTTTAGTATAAAAATGGTGGGGGTACGAGTTAAAAGTTGAGACCCCGAAAAGGCACCCCCTTGATATTAACTCAATCTGAATACAAAATTCCAGCCGACTAGGTATATCTGGGTGACCTGTGCGAGTGGTACAAACTTCGAAAATGTCGAAAAAGCATCCAATTGTAGCTTAAAATGGTGGGGGTGGGGGTAAAATATTAAAACCTCCAAAAAGCAGACTCTAGGTACGAACTCTATCGACATACCAAATTTCAACCCTCTGCGTTAATTCTGGGGGACTGTGGGCGTGTTAGATTCAACCAAAAAATTTTTTCCGCCTCTACTCCCTCCAAATCACCCTAGGAAGCTGAATTTTGGATATGTTGTAGATAATCGACCAAAACATTATTTCCAACTGGTTTGGAAAAGTTTTATTGTTTTGTTGCCCCCACCACCCCTTTAAAGGTTGGGTCGGATCCAAAATTTGCCCAAAATTTGACCCCACTTTGATAGTATTGTTGTGCATCGGACATGCGCCCCACGTACCAAATTTCAGCTTCTCCCGGCCCTACACACGTCAAAAGATAGCGGGAGTATATATATATATATATATATATATATATATATATATATATATATATATATATATATATATATATATATATATATATATATATATATATCAGACATTTTTTTCTTCAGAATGGTCTTTTACGGGTCCGAAAACGGATAGCGCCCCTACTCTCGCCTCGTCCCGTTCTTATCGTACAGTCTTATCGTAAAAAGAACAAAAAAATTTTGAAAGTGGAAATCGGAAAGTTCTTAAACAAATCAGTCTATTTAATAAAGAGAGGATTTGTTTGTATGTCCGAAGTAAACTCAAAAAGTATATTGAACCGATTTTGTAAATTTTCACCTTGTCTGACTGCTTAACTCTTTCAGATTTAATTAATATAAGCTATGTTATTACAATGCCTTAAAGACCCTTCGATCCTAATTAGTGCCTAAATTTATTTGAAAATTTTTTCGAAATTTTGACATTTTGTGTCAGTTTTGATAACTTTTCCACTGTTAGAAAGCTAAAACTACTCCAAATTCACATAGGCTATGTTAAATGAGATTTATAAGATCTTCCAAGGTCCTGAGAATCCCAAAAAGCACCTAGAATACATATTATAAAACCGATTTTAAAAATTTATTTACTATTAGACAGCTGTGTTATACAAGATTATGAGATCCCCTGGACTTTGGATCTAAAAAAATCTACTCAAACGATTTTGAAAATGTTCCCAATATTTAGACAACTAAAAAACTGCAGATTTATTTAGGCTACATTATATGAGTTTATGAGGTTCTCCAGAGCCTTGAAGACCCAAAAAGCACCCAAATAAACTACCTAAGCGATTCTAGAAATTTTCTTTAATGTTGGAAGGTTAAATTATAAAAACTGCTCAAAATAAATTACCCAACCAATTTCGAAGGTTAAACAATTTTCACTGTTTACTGTTGGAAGGCTAAACAATGCCAGACTTTCATAACCTATGTTACATAAGGTTGTTTAGGGTCCCGGAGACCTAAACACCACCTAAAATAAACAGTTAAATAGATCTTAACTATTTTTTTTTTTTCAAATACTCTTAAAACATGGGAGAAGTGAACGTGAGATCAAAATTATCCGTCAGGGTTTTAGAGATCTTAAAAGAGGTTAAAATAAACGAACAAAGGGAACTTGAACAAATTTTGCTCAAATATTATTAAGATCCCCAAAAAAGGACGTGAGTTAAAAATTCTCCAGGGCCTTAGGAACTCAAAAAAGGTCTATAATTTAAATGCTTGTAAAACTCAATATAGTTATCTACGGAAAAATTGTTTTTGTGCCAGTTTTTCTTACAATTAGTTACAAAAAAGTATAATCAGTACTTGTCATAAACTCATTCAATTTATCATAAAATATATTCTTCCACTGCTTGGAAAAATATGAAAAATATTAGTAAATTGAGAAGAATTGATTATTTTATTTTCCGACTATCTTATCCATTAGACAGGGTTCTGGTTAAAATTGTTTAACATCTGATTAATTTATTCCCAATTAACTATATACTTATGATAAAATTGAATTTTCCATAAATCTAATTTTTACCATTTCTTTGTTGAATATACCGTTACCGAGATATTTGAAACTTAAACCGAAGAAAGCGGCTTATGCACGACTTCCACCATTCCTCCAATTTTTATTTAGACTAATAGGATACTCCGAAGCATTTTTCGAAAAAGAAATCTCGACTGCAAATAAAACGCTTTTAATAAAAGTTGTAGAGGATTTTACTCTCTGCAAATTTGATAATAACTTCAATGTGTCGGGCATCGTTAACAAGATATTGACAAAAATTGGATCCATGAAGCGGGTTCAACATCAAAAAGTAAGGAAGTTATGCCAAAGGGCGTGCACTGCTGTATAAAAGTACAAGAAAAAGTACCTACCTAATTCGTTACATATGATTTATTTCGATAAAAAATGATTATTTAAACTACGTTGAAAATGCAATATACAAAAAATCTAGTTTTCACTGGAACCTTTTTGACATACTTCCAGTAGTTTATAAGTTATAAACTTAGAAATGTCAAAATTATATTTAGCCGCCAGTAATTGCTCCTATTGTTAACACCTATTGGTTTGCAAATTGTTTATTGGTTTGTAATTTGGTTTGCAAAATTTGCACTCAAGGCTTCTGGTTTTGACAAAGGCGTTTAGGAAATGCCTCGTGACATTAAATGCAAACTGGCGGAATAGTGGGAGTTATACTTCCGAAACTCTGGCGGATTATACATCAACGAATACAAATTTTATTGAAAATTATTTCAAACAAAAGTAATCCAGAATTTGTTATAAAACTGATTTTAACCACTCTTCTCATTAGATACATCAAGATATTTAGCAAAAACTGAAATCCAAGACGGCGGCTTGAAAAAATTACGATTTCCCCGGGTTATTGTTTTAAAAGTACTTGGAATTGTGAAAGTCCGTTAATCTGGCGATAACTGTACCTGTTAGTCTTGATACCCAGTAAATTGTCTAAACAAAAACAATCAAAAAAGCATTTAATAATTTAAGCAAACATTTTCTAAAATTTTGTTGCATAATATTATTAAAACACAATATTGGAAACACCTGTACTCTCCTATATGAGTGGACAAATTTTTTTTTTAACAATTTTCTCTGAAATGATATTTCCAGGAACAACACTTCCAATCAGTACATTTTAAATATATAAATTTTAATTAGTAGAAATTATATAAACGACAATTTTACTGAATATTTGAATTTGTTTGAGCAGTGATCAATCACCTGATTGAGCAGGTGAACTGGGAAAGATGATAGATTTTTTTAGGAAAATTGTAATGATTTAGTCTACAAAGACGACGATTATCAACAATTTTTTAAAATTGTTAAGTTTCCGTGTCAACAAAGGGAACTCTATCCACGAGCAAACTCCATCCCTTCGTCTGTCTTTTTTGGCTCTAGTGTAAAGACAAAAAAACAAATAGAAAGTTAAATTTTTCCGTACTCATGTATTGGCTAGGCCCAAAACCAACTACTGAATAATTATTTCCTCAAACAAGGGCGTGAAATATGTATAAGTCTGATGGGTGGGGGGTTTGTAGGTTTATTAACGAATTTCTAGAATGAAAATTTGGCTATTAGTCACTCTCATGGAAAGATTTAAGCCCGGAACTACACAGAAATTTGCTTTGGGGTCTCTAGAATTCAAAAATGATATTCACTATGTATATATAAATAGATATGTTAGCGCGATAACTCTAAAATGGAACATCCCATGGTTATGTTTAGTAAAAACTCTTGAAACTTCAAATCGTCGGATAAGTTCGTTATCCAGATACGTCGAAGATCCAGAAACAGGTTTCCCGAGCAATTTTTTTAAAAAAGATTCGTTTTTTATCAGAATTTCCACACCGCTGAAAATAATGGGAAAATTACAAAACAGCATTTTGAGTTATTTTTTATGTATTTTCCGTGAAAAATTAAGGTGGGAGGGGTGTTCAAGGAGTCCGGACCCCTCATAAAATTTTTAGTGGTCTACTGATTCCAATATTATCGGAGAATTGCCTTATCAAAAAATTGGGTTACTTAGATTTTTGTTGGACCCCCTGCAGATTTTTGGTTGTTGCGCCCCTGATTAATAGTATACCTTTAGGGTGTGAACACAGTGAAATAGTAGAAGGCACTAGCCAACCATTTTCGAGAAAAAAGCCTCTAAACTTTCAACCTCTTTTCAGTATCTTAATATACTAGATAAGTGGCTGGTCAAACCAGAATTACTGTGGTGTAGGTGTTAAGATATCGGCTTGCAGTTATGGAGGTGAGAAGTTCGATCCTGTATGCAGTCTATATATTTTCCTCTTTCACTTTTTTAAATTTTTATATTTATTTAAAATACTTTAAATATAAATAATATAATACATATATAAATACTAATTATTACAATGTAAGTAATTTACTGTAAGGAAGTAAATGTTTATTGTCGTCATATACACCATAAATGCACATTACAATGAAAATTTTATTTATAGCGAGACAAAAGGGACAGGACTGCAGGTAGTTTGGCCAGTTACCTTGTCAAAGGATTTTAGGATTTTACCCCACATGATGTTGAAACCAAATTATTTTCAACAAGTAACTTGCTATAATCTAGTATATTAAGACACTGAGAAGAGTATTTATTATCTAATATACTAACAATAAGACACTGAGAAGACATCAATAGTTTAGAGGCTTTTTTTTCGAAAACGGCTGGCTAGTGTGTTTTACTATTTTACTCTGTTCACACCCTAAAGGTATACTATTAATATACCAAATTTCACCCCAAAGTGAATTTCCATACACGAAACCTCTCGTTATAAGTATTTTCCTTTCTTAATAATCACTACGCTTGGTGGTACTTACCAATTAATGCTTAGTTTCAGATAATTAGGGGAATATTAGCTAAATAAGAACTTTATTTGAAAAAAAAAGAATAAATCGAGGAAAAGGGCGTGAAACATCTGAAAAAGAAAGATAAAAATGTATCTATCAAAAGACTGGAAATATAAAAAGGGTTCCGTTGTAATACGGAAACTTAACTTCTACCGTCTCTCCTGTTCGTGCAAGTTTTCTCCCAGCTTTACCCTATGTGAAACAAACTTATTTGCGATCGATTTCATTTACACATCCAAATACATTAACAGATAGTACTCTTATAGAGAAGAATATTATTTTCATTGATCGTAGTCACTACTAATAAATAAAGCAGACTAACGATAACCAGGTTTGAAAAGTGAAGAAGCTAAACAAAAATAAAATATGTAACAAATTCAAAAACATATTTGAAATGTATGTACCTGGAGGACATGCACATTCCGTTGTGGAAGAAGGTGCTTCTCGCGCAGTTCTTGTGTGCTGCAAACGCTGTGCGGCCATAAGTAGTCTTCGTCCAGTCGCCTGCATTTCACGTTGCATACGATGTTGAAATCGTGCCTCAATTTCACGACGTAAACGATTTATAATGACATTATCATCTTCATGTTTGTCACTAGTAACCAAATCGGATGCCCCTTCTAACGGATGATCTGATATTACTCGTTGCTGCTGAATTTGCTGGACTTGATTTTCCAGCCATGTTACTCGCGATTCAAGTAGATTTTCTCGATATAAAGAGTAAACACTAAGGGTAACACAAAAAACACAGAGAACACTCACGAAAAAATTATACGATATTGAAGACGATGAATAGGAATATCCTAATGAATCTACATTAACTGTGGAATAGGGTTTTTTAGGACCCTTCTTCAGTATTTTACAAATATTTCCTTCATTTGAAGATTTCTTATCGACAAATGAATCGGATTCCATTGTGACAATTTTTCTTGAATACAATTACGGAAAGGAGATATTGGCTTCACACATTTTTTTTAATAAATCGTCAACACAAAAGGAAATTTATAAAATAAAAACAGAACCACTAAAACTTGAAGAAGGTAAAACAAACCACTGAAAAGATTATGTGTTATCAAATGAAAATAAGCAAATCATTTTCTTAATTACAAACAAAAAACAAAAGCACTCGTGCAAATTTCCCGTTACAACACGTGTTACTGCAACTTAGTTGTTACACAATTATTACCTCCTCCAACTAGAATAATTCGTTAACTGAAGGCTCGTTTTGTTTGGGGTTGAAATCAACCGTTCTGTGCTAACGACATAACTCGGCTCAGTCGACAAACATCGTTGCAGTTCGGTTGAATGTACAATATATATAATATGATACATATCATACATGTGCCTGCTGCTACTCTTCTATCTGTATTCACCTACATCTCTCTACATGTACGTAATATACATACTTCATACATACATTATATCACATATATATATATATATATATATATATATATATATATATATATATATATATATATATATAATCATACAGTCCGCGACAAGTGCATATAACGCCAATAGTATTCGAACATTTCAGGAAATTATAGTTACTTATAAAATTTCTCGATGCTTACATTCATATTGTGATAAGCAGACTGACCAAAGATATATATATATGTATATATATATATATATATATATATATATATATATATATATATATATATATATATATATATATATAATGATTTTTTTGAGAGTTGCCATTTTGATTACAGCCAAACCGTTGATTTAATCAAAAAATTGTTCAAATAAGAGTTGTAGATATCGACGGGGGCAACCGATTGCTATAGTCAGGAGCTTTATAGGTCTTATGGTTTTCGAGCTATGATACAAACTTACAGAATTTTAAATGAGACTATATGTATATTAATTTTTCGATAAAACTGATCTAATGCATTAATTAACAACATAAGGCTCATTTCAGACAAGCCAGTCAAATTATTTCAAGTCCAGTCAAATCACGTCAAGTCCAGATGCGTCAAGTCAAGCCAGTCAGGTGCTTTCAGATAGACCAAGTCAAGTCAAATCAGTCAGTTTAAATTAGTTATTACTTGATATTTAAAAATGGATGTTGCTATTTAATGCATAAATAATAATGCGGAAGTTAAGGTCTAAGAAATTTCTAATAAGTAATATTAATTGTTCTAAGTCCATGTTTGACAATGATTTAAGGATTTAACGTTTGAATAATGTATTATTTGAAAAAATAATAAATACTATATATACTACATATGCATACATTAATATATTATACCAGAAATGACATAAGAAATATGCTCTATGATTTGATTTATACACAACACCTTGACAACGCATACCACACACACATATAATATTATGTATGTATCTCTTAATACGCATGTACAATGGACAGATGACTTACGTTGACTGATGAAAAATTCAACTTGTTGAGTCGTTGACTGGACTGACGGTGATTTGACTTGACTGGACGCGACTGATTATATTTGAAAGCAAAAATACAGTTTATGTTGTGAATCGATGTATGTTGAATCAAGATGCGTCAGATTTGATGTGACTTCACTGGACGCGACTGGTTTGGTGTGAAATGAGCCTTAATGAGCAAAAAAGTTTTTTACCCCAGTTTAATTTTTTTAATTTTTCTTTAATTTATCAGTTGGGTGGTAAAAATATGCATATGTACTTGAGGCTACTTCAACCGATAGTGTTCTGGCTGGTTATATTTCCATTACATCCAAGAAAAGAACCCTTTCCAGTACCATTTCTATCATACAAATTTGGTTGTAATGAAAATGGCAACTCTCAAAAACTCGTATGATATATATATATATATATATATATATATATATATATATATATATATATATATATATATATATATATATATATATACCTATATTATAAATATTACGGCTGATGCATTTTACTATTTTACCATGTTACCTCAAAGATATACTAATAATATATCAAATTCCATCCCAAAGTGAATTTCCCAATCCGAAACCTCTCCTTATAAGTATAAACGTTAATTAAAATTCAACATAGTGTTTGAAAAATTATCAAAACTGAATCGACTGGGACTCGAACCCGGATCTCTAGGTTGCTACCCAAGCGCCTTACCGGTGTCGGTGGCCTAATTGGTAAAGCGCTTGGCTAGCAACCAAGAAATCCGGGTTCGAGTCCCAGCCGATCCAGTTTTGATAATTTTTCAAACACTATGTTGTATACCAAAGTAAATCGAATGTTCAAGTATCAGCTAAAACTGGACATCAAGTGAACATATGAATATTATTGGTGTGTGTGTGTGTGTGTAAATACGGACAAAATTCCGCCATACATTAATAATGTTTCACAGGCACTCGAGAAATTAAATGTTTCACAGCACTTTGAAATTAAAAAAAAAAGTAAATAATTTAAAAAAAACTGGTAAATAATTTCAAAATATGCGATTATAAATTATAAATGTGATCGATCCGCATAAAATTATCCGAGATAATACGGGGCCGTGACTGAAGAAATGTTTGAGAAATACTGTTCTACTACATATTCAAATTTCATAAAAATCGATGGGTCCGGCTCCGAAATCTTTACTTGTCCATTAAATTTTTTATTACGTATTTCCGATCTACTGAATGCGGGACTTGCGGGATGCATTAGACTCATTCGGGGACTATTTTGACAAACATTTCAATGCGGGACAGCAAATAAACATTAGTCAATTTTTGAAATTTTTCAAAATATCACAGGAATAAAAATAAGGTCCAAGATTATTATATTACCCCACACTGACTAGTGAAAACGTTGGCCACCTTATATTAAACAGCTGAGGTCCTATTTTTCAGAAGATTTTTGGTTGACTAAAATTCAATTTTACAAAAAAACCGCAAGAAGTTGAAAATTTAAGAAATTCTAAAAATTCGCCAGTATGTAGAAAGTGATTAGGTACCTATTAACATAAAAAATATCAGTTTCTGCTAAAAAACGATTTTAAGGAGTCAAACACCCCCTTCAGAGTTAAAACTCAAAAATTGAAAAATTGAAGAAACTTTATAGTAATAAATATAACACTATTTTTGGAATTTATATATTATACTGCTGAATACATTGGGAATGGATTTCAAAAATCAGCGCTCAGCGCTATGTACTTAATCAAAAATTTTTAACAAAAATGTGCTATATTTCTTTGTCCAGTTGATAAACATGAAATAGAAAAATATATAGTTGAACTGCCAAATAAATTGTCAAGTAGACATGATAAAATTCCCTCAGTTGCCCCTAAATATTGCATAGTAAATTTAGTAGATGCATTAGCTGAAATAATTAATTTATCTTTTGAAACTAGTACTTTCCCTGATAGGTTAAAAACAACCAAAGTCGTTCCTGTATAGAAAAACGGTGATGGACTTGCTACAGAAAATTATGGAGCAATATCTACATTATCTGTTTTTGCAAAAATTATAGAGAAAACTTTATGTAAGAGAACATACGCATTTATAGAGAAGCACAAGCTTATAAATGACTCGCAACATGATTTCATAAACGGAGCCCGCATGCCATAATTTAAATAAAGAGTCTCGTCAGGTAAGCATATGGAATTTCGGCCCAGCGGCTTTTTCGGCTATGCTTTTTCATGAATGTTGCTTATGATGAGTAATGTTCGAAAATATATATACTAAACCTCTACCCGCTATATTGTCAGAGATATATGGGTAACAACCCAGTTAACTTTAAAATTTTCTTTCTTCAAAACTATTGAAGATCTGGATGACTGGCTATGGTATTTCTACACATTTTTCGACGCTGAGTGTGAATCAGAGGTCAAAAAATTCCTATACCCCTTAAATTTTTGTATAGAGTTCAAAATATCCCTTAAATAGGTGTAAAGTTATGAATATCAATATCATTATAGAAAGGAATATGAATGGGCACTTTGCAATCGACATGCCCTCATATTATTGGCAAGGGGTCCACCAAGGGTGTAAAATTTTCTGGAAGGATTGATACGCCCCCTACAACACTTATATATCTCTCTGGACATAGATTTACGTCATGACAACTTTTAGCTTATTAGTGAGAGAGGAGAGTGCATCTCTTTGGTCTTAAAAGGTTTTCTAATACTTCTTGTGAATTTGGGGTGGTTTCAACCCCTTTGACAAGTACGAAAAACGCAATTGAGGGTTTCTCTGCTCAGTGTGCTGCGACCAATGCGGAATAGAAACAAGAAAAATTTGTTATCCCACATCTTCCTTCACTTCCGTCCAGCAGAGGGCAATTTTCGCCCCTGTAAGTGATTAGTACTTCGGCTGCGTTTATCCTGCACCACCTTACACTTGCATTCTCAAGAGCTTGCAAGCAAAAGTTTTCATAACGTAAATCTAGGACCAGAGCGGTATACAAGGGGTGTAAGCGAAACCCTTCGGTCAGTGTTACACCCTTTGCGGAGTGTTTGGCAATAATATAAGGGCACAAGGATTGTATAGCGCGAATTAATATTCCTATCTGTAATGATATTGATATTCATAACTTTACACTTATTTTAGAGATATTTTGGACTCTATACAAAAATTTAAGGGGTATAAAAAACTTTTTGACTCCGGATTCACACTCAACGTCGAAAAATGCATAGAAGTACCATAGTCAGTCGTCCAGATCACGACCTTGGTTTTTTTTGTGGGGGTGTCTTATTGTTACGAAACCTGAATTTATATTTTTTTAAGACACCTCTCACCAATCTGATCTTGCTGAAATTTCTACACACCATAACTACGTTAGAACCAAATAACATAATTATATTTTATTGATAGGTGTCACTCAAAGGGTTAGTCTAAAAAACGCATAATATAAAACTATTTTATATCAAATCCCTGTGTAAATTTCATTTAATTATCTTTAATAGTTTTGAATAAAAAAATTTTAAAGTTAATGATTATTACCCCCATATCTTTGACATTATAGGGGTTCAAGTTCTAATACCTATATTTCGAACATTACGCCATTAGCAACATTCACGAAAAAAAAGTCGAAAAAGCCGGTGGGTCCAAATCACATATGCTTACCCGGCTAGACCCTCTATCGATTGAGGGCACAGTAAACGCATCACTTTTACTGGAAGAAGGCTATTTTATGACTTATGCTTCTAATGTGTTAGGAAGAAATCTTTCCATTATAATTTGTATGGCTGAACGCTTCAATCAGACAAGATCTTACAATCGCACACCAGGATAAGGGCGCGAAGGGTCTACGGATGCAAGAGATGAGTGCTTTCTGAGGCAGTCTGCTCTTAGAAACAGGACAGTCACTAGTACAATGTTAAAAAATGAGTTGGCAGTTACTCACAGTGTCCTGATATTGTCTCAAATTGTAAGAAGACGTTTGAATTATACTAGATTAAGCAATAGAAGTCCGGCAGAAAAACCATTGATAACCAGAGAATATAAAATTGCAAGACTACGTTTCGCTAGAAATTATCAAAACTGGTTGGAATGACTGGAAGAAAATTTTGTTCTCGGATGAGACTAGGATCAACCTAGAATATTCGAATAGTTGTGAGCATATATGGTGAATAGTCGTGAATAATCGTGAGCTATTTCCCTAAGAATTCCATTTGATGGAGGTACTGTACTGTAATAATGGGAGGAATATGTTTTATAGTCCAAGCTCCGAAAGCACAAAATTATACCGGATAAAACACCACAAATTAAAACAGCTAAATCGATAGTAACTAATGTCGACAATAGGAAATGCCCGCCAGACCTTTAAGTTTTTGTTACATTCTATTTTTAAAAAATTTTTGAAATGGCCGAAAAAAACGTCAAATCTACCTCACATAACACCACGCTGAAATTTACATATATTATAGCAAATTATATATATTTTACTGAACAATCGGTCTGTCTTCATATTTTGATAAATAATGTCTGACAGACCTATTTTAATTAGTGAAAATTTTAGGCAAATCTACCTCACATAACACCTCGCTGAAATTTATATATGTTGTAGCAAATTATATATATTTTACTGAACAATCGGTCTATCTGCCGTATTTTGATAACTGATGTCTGACAGACCTATTTTAATCAGTGAAAATTTTAGGCAAATCTACCTCACATAACACCTCGCTGAAATTTACATATGTTATAGCAAATTATATATATTTTACTGAACAATCGGTCTGTCTGGCATATTTTGTTAATTAATGTCTGACAGACCTCTTTTAATTGGTGAAAATTTTAGGTAGACTTACCCTCACATAATACCTCGTTGAATTTCACATATGAGCAAATTATATATATTTTACTATGGGATCGGTCTGTCTGGCATATTTTGTTAATTAATGTCTGATAGACTTCTTTTATTTAGTGAAAATTTTAGGCAAACTTACGCTTACATAACACCTTAATTTTTTTTTTAAATGAAGCTTTTAGATATTACCAATTTATTGAAATTGATCTGTCTGAAAAATTTTGTTAACTAATGCCTAAAAAAAAAAATAATAGCCGAAATAATTTAATAATTACATACAACTAAGTTATATGTATGTATGTATGTTCGTCGGCTTATGGAGAAACCAGTGTATTTAAAATAATAGATACTGCTGCGCTTAACAATGAAGCCTGACTGGGTAAAACACCTTATTTTCAAAAAAAATTTGTTTCGATGAATAAAGCTGATCTTATGGTACGAGTAGACTTGATACAATTGTAACGCTACAAATCGTTTGTAGCGCTACAAATGTTGCAATAGTGTGTACACTTAAAGACGTGTTTCGCATTACATTTGTATCTGCAACATGATATCGAGGATTCGTGACACAATCTGTTGCAATGTTTTGCACCAAGTGTGTACACTAGCGCAAACATTTGTATCTCGATACATTCATTTATTTTTTCTACTTAACTTTGCTTAGTTTTGTGTTGATATTTTATGTGTATTGATCAGTGACAAAAATATCAGAAATAAAATTGCGGTTGTTTTCGTTGTTGCCACGAATTTAAAAAGAAAATATGCCAATCAAATACGTAAAAAAAAAAAAAATTAGTATGATATTGGATCGCGAAAGGTAAAATCAACAAGAGGCTTATAATCAATTGATGACTGAATTATGAAATGGACCTCCTGATTTAAATACGAAAATTTTTTACACATGTCCGCAGCAGATTTCAATTATGTATTTATTTATATGTTAATTTCAGGCTAATTTCGAAAGAGATAAAAACGGGATACAAAAATGAGGGAAGCATACATATTTTTGGAAAAATTTATTACTCTTTTTTTAATCAGTTGGTCGAAATACCGGTATTTACTTTAAAATTTTGTCACCTAAAATACTTTTTAATAAAAAATTTCTTGGAAATATTTGTTTGAATGTGCCATATGTTTTTAAGTACAATTTATAGTTACTGAATCACTATTCAAACTGGTCATATGGAATTATGGACCACTAGGGTTGTATACAAACAACCCCGCTTGTTTAATTTCAAAAAAGATGAAAAAATAAATGTATTGTATTCTTTGCAATATATATGTATCGTACGAAACAAACATTGTTTCGTACAAACTTTGTTGATACATGCCTTGCAACACAGAAAAACCCGTGTACACTGAACGTTGTATCGCATCGACGTTTGTATCCGTGCAACATGATACCTTTGTTGCAAGGCATGTTTCATGGCTATTTCCACAGGAAACATGTGTTGCAAGCATGTTGCGCTACAGTGTAGCGCTACAGTTGTATCAAGTCGACTCGTACCATTAGTGATGAGCAAATGCAAGACCAAGACCAAGACTACCAAATCTTGGTCTTGGTCTTGTTCTTGCATTAAGAATCTTGGTCTTGGTCTTGCTAGAGCGGGTTGAGTCTTGGTCTTGGTCTTGGTATTGGTAAAAAATCTTGCACTTTCTTGCATCTTTTTTTATTAGCAAATTTTCGAATCGAAAATTCAGCTGTCGCAGCCACTGTCACGGTGCGGACTTTATAATTTACCGCATCATAGCGTCAAGCCCGGTTCTATGCTAGAAGTTTGTTTTGAGGTTTCTAGAACCCAATGATGCAGTGGTGAATTTACCAGCAGAACGAGTAACCTGGAGCTTAGAGCGGCAGATTTTAGGGGCAGCAAATTTGGGGCCAGCGGGTTTTTTCTTTTTTGCTCGTCATTAATCTTTTGATAAGAAAGAGGGCAATAATAACCCACAATTCCGCTCTTAGAATTATAATCATTCAGGAAAAAAGTGAAAAAATTATTAAGACATTTTTTAGGGAAAGGCAGGGGCGACGATTTTTCCGGTGTCTAGAGCGACACTTAGAAAAAATCCCTTACTGCAGAAATAATACTTATTTTATATAAATATATATAATTTAGGTATATAATTACATACATCTATACATATATACACACACACACATATATATATATATATATATATATATATATATATATATATATATATATATATATATATATATATATATATATATATATATATATATATATATATATATATTTATATATATATACAAGGTGGTCCAGAATTATGTACCGTAATTGGTAGAGCCCGTAGTACGTTCAAAAATAATGGTACCTTTTCATGTACACTTTTCTTCAAAACTCAATAATAAGGGAGATACAACTCTGTAAAGGCGTGAAACGAAAATCATTATTTCTTAAATATTTTCCAAACGCTTTTGAATAACGAATTGATATTTTGAGGGTACTTATTTTGCGCTAGAAGGATTAAATTTATGTCAACACTTATTCCACCACTCATAACTAAGGGGTGGTTTTGGGTGGTAGGTGTGAGTTATCACATCTTTTCTTTTTTAATTTGCCATTATTTAAACAAAATCCCTGATAATATAATTCCTCACACAATTTCACGCAAAAAAGGTATACTTGTTACATTTCGATAAATATTACCGTTTTCGAGTAATTTAAAGTAGAAGTACCTATTTCCAAATTATCCCCTAATCATAAGTGATCGAATAATCGATACCATAAATTTAATTATCTTAATATTCATACGCGCCCCTAGAATATGAACCCAGTAATCAAAAGCGCCTAAAAAATTTAAAAAAAAAGTCAATTTCGATCCACCCCTCTACATTTTACCCCTCTGCTTTATCTCCCTTATTATTGAGTTTTGGAAAAAAGTGTAGATGGAAAGGTACCATTATTTTTGAACATACTATCAGCTCCAGCAATTACGGTACATAATTCTGGACCACCCTGTATATAAATTTAGATATATAATTATATACAGGGTGTAAAGTAAATAAGTTTCATAATTTGCAGGAGAGAAAGGTCTCAGTCTACTAATTAAGTATTGCTAGTTAAATTTTACCGATCAAGTTTCATTTCAGAAATTTTCGATTGACAAAAACGTGTTAAAAAATGGCCCCTAGAAAAAAAAACTTAATCAGGCTCTGATTACTTATCATTTTTTTCCTTTGCTTTTTTGAATGTAAATTTTTTTGTCAACAAAATATTTTTACCTGCTTGTTTACGGAATCTTTTGAAAATAGTTATACAGTAGTGTCCATAAAAATTTAAACATAATTTTTAATGAGACAATTTACGTCACATATCAAATAGATCGATTTCGTCAAATCTCATTAAATTATTTGGAAATTTAACAAAGTTCACTAGATATTTATTTTCTCCAATACCAATAATACGAGCCCTTACCGAAAAAAAAATTGACCACCCCAATTTTGAGAAAAACGATTTCAAAGTTTTGTAATTTTAACACGGGTTATTATGGGAAAATTCTATTTTTTTAGAATAAAATGAAAACGTGTCAAAGGAATTTGATAAAAATTGAATGTTATTTAATACAAAGTTACAAACCATATTTAATAAGAAATAAAAATTATTGACCACGCCGATTTTGAAATATAATTTAAAAACATCATTTTACTACGTTTTTACAACATTTTTTCAACAATTCTTTTAAATTGCTACAACATAAGTGCGCGGACATACAAAAAGCAAGTGGTATACAAATATAATAACTGAAGAATATCAATACATTATTTAATTTTTGATAAAATAAAGTTTTTTTGCTGAGATAAACTTTTGTACCTGACTATCTCAGAGCAAGTACGTTAAGTTGAAGTATTTTTATGACACAACAATTAGATTTTAAAACATTTCTAAAATATACAATTGGTTTATTATTCACGCACATACACATACTTTTAATTTTAATACTTTGATTTAAAAAAATTATAAATCGCTAATTTATTTTCACACAGTTAATTCATGCAACAATCACATTGTTCCATCTTTATTCTGGATCACATCTTCACATAATCACACATACACATTCAACTACAAATGCATATACATACTTATAAAATAAATAGGTTACTGGTGTTTCCAAAACACATAAATATATTCAGTTTGACAGGTAATAAAATATTATGTTTATGTATGTCTTTAAAAAATAATTTTCAAAAATTAGGGTTCCGAAGAACTCTGGAAGTTCTTATAATTTTTTGATTGTAACATTTTCAGAATTTCCACGCCTTTGCATGTATGAAAACGAAATTTTGCAAATACAATACATGCTACAGATAGATATCTCAATTAACCGTTAGTAAAACAATTTCTTTCTTAATTTCTTATGGTACCCATCTTCCGTATTTAAAGCTGGGCATAAACACTTTTAGTACACTCAGTAAGTGAAATTTTACGTCAAAGTATATTCTGATATTAGATAACATTTCCAAAAATTCAAATCAAAATTATTAAGAGAAATTTAGAAGAGAAGAGAACTTACGAAAATTTTTTTTCGTAAGTTCCTTCAAAAATAATTGTTTGCAGCATATCATTAAAAAAATCTTTTAAAATCAAGTTAAGGTTCTTTTAACAACTTCTAATCTTTACACCTTGTTTCAGAAATATTGTATGTCGAAGTCCATGTGGTTTGTAAGGAATCCAATTACCACTTAATTGACCCTTAAGTAACACAAGTACAAATATATTTATTTATTTTCACAGTAAACCGTAAAAAAATATGCTATGCGATGTATTTTATCTCCAAAAATACAAAAACGCAAATAACTCAGGAACTCGGCTTAATGTGTGTTAAATACGCATTTGGCCAACTCCTTGATTATCGATGGTTGATGTGATGATATCATCATGATTGTCTGTGAATCCCCAAGTACATATGTATGTGAGTATGTCTGTAATTGTTTATTTAAAAAAAATGTTTTGACGATTTTGACACACTGGGAAATGAAAAGGAATATTTATCAATTTGAATGAATCAATAGATAAGGTAAATGACCCAAAATCAGACAGTGTCTTAAAATCAAACGTTTATATTATTTTAAAGAATTTAAATAAATTCTGCTTTTAAAACGTTCGTTTTGTATATCAGAGATATCTATAAACATTAGGCAATACTACCTTTTGTATATTTCGATTTATTTTTAACAAATATTGTACTAAAATTAATGATCAATTAGTTATTTTGCGAAATATACAACAAAACAGTATTAATTTTCATATTAGCAGAAATTGGAAAAGTACATTATTAACTAATATGTACGTGTAACAAATAAAGCAATTTTCAATAAATTATACTTAAATGCATCTTTATCATTTTTTTTTCTTTTTTATTTGAGCTAAAGCGTTTATAGTCAAAATTATGGACACTGTTGAATTTAAAAACACGAAAATAAGTTCACAAAGGTATTGAATTTAGGGCTAAGTTCTTATGGTAGATGTCGAAATTATGTGCCATTGCAGTAGTACAAAAATTCTTATTTTTTGTATTTTATCTTTCTATTTTTCTTAAGTGATAATTTATCTAAAGTAAAAATTTTGGTCTGGTTGTTGACAAAAGACTTTCAGCCTTTCCAACGAATTTTAAATTATTTTAGGAAAATATGTTTGGTTCTTCCTTAAAGTGTCGGAATTTGGGACATTTACCTTACTGTATATTTGCTTACACAATAGAGGGACTACTATGTATGTTTATAGTACATAAATTTTTAAATGTGTTTTGTATCAGCTTGTTGGTATAATAGAACAAATTTGGTAAAATAATTGTACAATAATGATAATTAATGCCGAAGTTTGGAATTCTCTGCTACAGTTTTCCGCTAAAGTTACTCACTTATGAATAAAAATTCACTTTTTAATCTGTGTTGTGTACCAACAATATTAACAACAATGTTTTATGACAGTTAAAGGAAAGTTTTTATTTTGGTTGGTTTAAAAATTCAAGTGTAATTTTTAATGTAATTTTTAATTAAATTAATACTTGTAATTAAAGTAATGCAACTAAATATTTGTAATTAAAGAAATGCAACAATACCAGAGTTACGGTTCTTGCAATATTCATAACGTCCTGTGAAATAAAAACATACAAAAATATTTCAAACATATTTTAACCAAAATTTATGAAAAACAGTGTTCGGTTTTTTTTTTTACTATACAGTACCTATCAATTCAAAAGTCGGCAGATGTTTACATATTGTCGTAAAATAAAAAAAAAATTTATTTTTATTTTTAAAAAAATTTTATTATACAGGGTGCGAATAATTTTAGTTTGGTCAGAGGCGTATTCAGAGAAATTCATATTAAACGATGAGCTGGCTGGGATGCGATTTTCTCAGATAGCGAATTCCGAAAAAATTTTTATGTCTTCGGCAATTTTACACCGAGATAAACCATCTCTCAAAAGGATGAAACTTATTTACTTTACACCCTGTATATATATATATATATATATATATATATATATATATATATATATATATATATATATATATATGTATATATATATATATATATATATATGTATATATATATATATATATATGTATATATATATATATATATATATATATATATATATATATATATATATATATATATATATATATATATATATATATAGTCTCGAACGTAATATCCTATTTTTATGAAGTTTGGTTACGTTGAAAGTTTGGAAAGTTTGGAAGAGTTCGCTAGCCAGACACTTCAATTCAAAAATCCTTAAAATGTAATTTTTGCTAAAGTTCCAGTCTTTTAAAATTTTTTACACCATGACAAAGAGTAAAAAATCCCATAAAATAGCTTTTAGAATCAGCATCCTATGTTAACGGATCTTCGAGAAAAAATAATTTTTAACGGAGAATTCGCTATGTTATATAGGATGCTGCAACAAGGGGTATTTTTAATTATATAGTCATCAAATTATAATTTGGATGGTTTTGTGACATCGCACTGATTTAGAGCATGGGTAGAATTACATATTCTGCAATATGCAATACACAAGAAGTCGAGAATATATCAGAAAATGAACTAATGCCTTTTTTAGTGATGTATTTATCTAAAGATGAGAAGGGCCATCTCCCAGGGCGACTTCCCATTATCTTGTTGTGTGAAATTGTATTTTATGAGGCTAAAAGTTAAAAATAGTTAATTTCCGGAAGTTCCAATCAAAGTTATGTCGAATTGCATATGTGCTTGAGTTATTTTTCTTTTTTACTTAAAAAAAAGAGTTTGGCCATAAATCTAGTTTTTTTCAATGGAATGTCTCCATATATTAAAAACTGAAATTGACTTACAGTAATAAAAAATAAAAATTATGTGACAAAAAGAAATTGAACAATAGTAAAGGGTCGCTTGAAAAAATAATAATAAAATAATAAAATGTCCTTCATATTTGTTCTGCTTTGCTTGGAATGTTTAACGTATGTGCGAAATTCTCTTAATGTGTAGACATACCGATACGATCGATCGGACAGTCTAAGCTCCAATATAATTTTATTATCCTACTTCACTCATAACTAAACACTCAAGTAGGTAATAATTTCTGAACAATTAATGTCAAGTAGATATTAATTTAGGATAAACAAAATTTGATACATGTTTTGGCCAATTTGTCCATTTGTGTCAAGGTATACGATATACTCACTTTCTGATTTAATAGCTTTTGGGTCCAGCGGTCAAATTGGTCTAATCGATCCTTTACCTATTCTGTGGATTAGTATAGAATATTGGTTTATTTTGTAATTTGTATATATGTCAGTAAAACAAAATAGGAACAAGTAAATTTAAAAAAAAATTTTTTTGTTAACGTTTTCTCTCTTAACATCATAAATACGCTTAACATCGCTTATCATAGATTAGTTTCCCGGCTTTTTACTGACTATACACATAACCTTCGATTCTATTTCGCCTAACCATTATTTTGTTTCCGCATCTACCAAAATAACGAAAACATTATAATCATCTTTGTGAGGTAAAAATTTTTTCTTTCAAAAATCAGACTTTTTACTCTTTACGGTTCTTAAAAAAATTTTGTCTTGTGGCTGCCTCTTTGTCCACCTGAGTATTCGTAAAACCTTCCAACGCGTAACTTCAGAACTATTCGACTAATTTCGATGAAATTTTCAAGGCTTTAGTTAGTCCCACCTGAATTTCTATTAAACGTGGTAAATAAAATCTATTATTATTATTTAAAGTTGTAAAACCTATTAAACGCCGATATTTTACTTACTATTCGACCAAAAGATTTTGAAGGTAGTTGAAAGCATTATATTGATTTATGACAGCATCACACATTTTTAATTGCAAGTATTTAATTAACTTCGAATTTTTAAAAAAACAATTTTTAATATTGCTTTAAAAAGTTTCACTACTAATTATACTTTCAAATTATTTAAATAGTTTAGCAAGAGTCTTGCTTTTTTCTTGCTTTTGTCTTGGTCTTGCTCACGCGAGTCTTGGTCTTGGTCTTGCTATACATAGTCTTGGTCTTGCAAAAAATGCAAGACCAAGACAAGACTGCAAGACCAAGACTAATTTTGCTTATCACTACGTACCATTAGACTTTACATTAAAATTGGAAAAGTTCCTTTCTTTAATTGTTCCTTTGCTTGAGAGTGGTTAAAAACATCTATTTTCATGAAAACTGCTGCTTTGTAGCTTTAAAGCATTAAGTCTGGCCTAGTAAAAAATGGTTTTTATGAGACAGACCAATATTTATGATTAGAGGGGATCTTAAACTTCATTTTAAAAAAAGAAAATATGAGGTGTTTTATCGCGGCCTCAAAGGAAGTGTATTTGTTTGTAAAAAAAAGTTAACGTTACACTTTAAATTTGAATTTTACAAACTTAGGTATATTTTGTTAAAGCCGAGTCAATTGTAATTGATATAAGAGGTTCCAAACTTAATTTTAAAAATAAAAAAAATTTACTTTTAATGATAACATTGCTTCAAACAGCTATCAATTTCATGCATGAAGGCTGAATATTTAAGGTTAAGTCTGTCATGGTTAATAACGTTTTCTTTTTGACAGACCAGTTTTAATACGTTGATAATGTCAAAAACTTTTAATTAAAACAAAAAATTGGGGGTGTTATGTGAGGTAGATTTGCCTAAAATTTTCACTAATTAAAATAGGTCTGTCAGACATTAATTATCAAAATATGCCAGACAGACCGATTGTTCAGTACAATATATATAATTTGATATAACATATGTAAATTTCAGCGAGGTGTTATGTGAGGTAGATTTGAAGTTTTTTTCGACCATTTCAAAAATTTTTTAAAAATAGAATTTAACAAAAACTTAAAGGTTTGGCGGGTATTTCCTATTGTCGGCATTAGTTACTATCGATTTAGCTTTTTTTAATTTGAGGTGTTTTATCCGGTATAATTTTGTGCTATCGGAGCTTGGGCTATTAGTAGTCGTACAGAGTTTGTTCTTATCCCCCATTGATTTTCTTTCACCGTTTGATAGTACTTGACTAGTACTATCCATACAAATTTAAAATGTCCAAATAAATTTATAGGTTTCTTGAAAAATGGCGACTGAACTTTTACCTTTTAAAATAAATTTACTTCTAAACTATCGGGTTTAAGTGAATAAATTTTGGTGCGTTACTTACTTGCTTAACGTACTATTATTTAGTGTTATTTTCGGCTTTCCTATTGCAATGGATTTGAAGAATAACGAGAAAAATTGTTTTAGGTGGTTTACACATGGGTCACTTTGCTCACATGTACTCTACAGAAACACAGATATCGCAAAATTAATAGCCTAGTACAACTACACAACACTTGTAGAATATAAAAATAAGTATAAAAATCATCAAAATCTAAAACTATGAGTTTTTGCGTGTTTGCCCTAATGAGAGAATTACCCAATTATTATATTATCTCCTTTTTATATACTTATCTCCTAAAAAAAATTTTAGTTTAAGATTTAAGATTCATTTTTTCTTGATGATTACTTTATGGTCATCTTTTATACAGTTATTGATTTTCGAACGAAAGGGAAAAATTGCTTCGATATGAACAAGTCGGCCGGATCCGACTAGATTGAAATTGGTGCCGGATCGCAACCTCTAGTTGCAACAGATCCTAGTAGCCCGTATGGCCTCCTCTACTTCGTATTGCTGCATTCATTCGCCTTGGCGTAATAGGGATCTGATTTTCGATAACATAATGGGGAGATTCTCTCATTCTGCTATTAGGCCTGGTTCAGATGGCGCGCGGAAACCGCGTGGAACGTTGTAGTAGCGGTACTGTTACCACTTACCACTTACTATTCACATGGTACCGTGCGGAAGCCGCGCGCTGATCATGTGAACAGTAAATGGTGATCCTGTATATATAGTACCGCCACTACAGCGTTTTGCACATCATCTGAACCAGGCTTTAGTGCATCTATCAGTTGATTATTGTTAACAGGTAAGGGCCTAAGACTGCCGACTCTTTTTTAAGAGCATCCCATAAATACTTTATGTTTATGGGATCTAAATTGCGACTGTTAATTGGCCATTCTATTAATTTAAGATTAACTGCTTTTAGGTATTGTTAGGTTTTTACGTTTTCAAAATTTATAGTAAAAAAATTGATAAATTTCAAAGTTAATTTTATTGTATATGTTTTGTTGCCGCCCAGTGTACCATCGCTGCTGGCGCAGACTGTACTTTATAATGTGTCAAATTCATTACATTCTTTCGAGTTGGCATTACTGCGGTAATGTAATTTTCCGCGCTAAACTCCGGCTATATATATCAGTTGATCAGTTATGTTAATTCTCATTTAATTTGTTTTTTTCTCGTAATCCCGACCGGACTCTGTATACAGGTATGCCTAAATTACTTCTTCTAATATATTTTTTCTATTATTGCAATAAAGTTTTAACATGTAAAATTTTGGTCACATGTAATTTAAAGGTTATATGTTGAATTTAAACTTTCTTTTTTAATTTTATCTTTGACAATAGTTAATTTAATTAAATTTATATTTTTATTTAATCAATTTCTTAAATAGAACTCTGTATACAGGAATTTTTGTAACAAAGCTATGTGACAATTTGGTATAAGCTTTGTAATGTCGAAACGTTGAGTGGCGTATATGACAATTGTGGAAATTTGTTAACCTGAAATCTTGCGTTACTTTTAATGAACAAGTTCTGGATGCAGTCAACTTGCTGTGGTTCAATTTGGAGTTTACGTTTTCTCATGTGAATTACATCTGTTTGCCATGAGTTCGCTTCAACCCTGGACAATCACAATTTCAGCATACTAAAGCCCAATTAACACCATCTTTAAAGTGGAAACCTTTAGTTAAGTAATCTTTTTGGCATGCTCTTATACCTTTTTTTGCAACGTGGTGTCTGGTGCTTTCTTTAATTAACAATTTAACATTGCTTAGTGAACCTAATAAAGTGTAAAACAGTTAAATTTTCTGCCATTCAATTTTTTATTAATTCCTTGTAATGTGTTAGTTTTCATTTAACGTAAAACAGTTGAATTTCTATTAACTTTTCTGTCACTCAAACTTTTGTTAATTCTTTATAACGTTCTAAAGTTTCATACTAATTGTAATTTAAGGCTACCTACCTAACCTAACTGTAATTTTAATTTTATAGCATGCATATTGGTCAGTAGAAGATATTTGTATCTCGTAAATTTTCTATATTTTTCCTACGTTCTTTTTTTGTATCTTATTAAAATTATTGTATTTCGTAATTTCTCTGTATTTTCTTGCGTTATGCTCATTTTTTATCTTACTAAAATATTTACTGACTGACTAAACTTTTAATATTATGTAATTTATTTCTAAACTAAATTGTTGCTTTTTTACATTTTCCTAAATTTTACTAATTTATTTATATTGTTAATTGTTATTGAAACAAGAAATTGTCATTAATTATTTATTCGTTCAAAATAATTTTATCACCCAATTACCTAATTTTTTTGTATAAAACTTTATATTGGGAACAATCTGAATAAACCCTCACGACCCTGAAATTGTACCAAAAAATTGTATAATTAAACAATTAAACAAAAAGAATTTACATGCTAGGCAAGCTTAGCATGAACTAGCTAAGGCAAAAATAAATTTTAATTTCAAACTGAAAATTTCTATTATTTAAAATTTTCCTTTTATTTTTATTTTTTTCAGTGCAATAAGAAACTTTCTTAATTCAAACTTTGAAAATTTTATTTTAAATAAATTTCTTTTATTTACTTTGAATTACCTAACAGTATTCAGTCATTTGTCTAGCCACGTGGGGACGAGCATTATCTTGCATGAATTCAAAACGCCGTTACATCTTCAACTATAATCTTTTTGAGATAATCTCTGTACGACTGCTAAAACATATTCCTCCCTTAAAACATTACAGCAAGATCAACTCTACCAGTTTTTACAGACAAATTTCAAAATTTCTCATGAAAAATTGTCAAACAAAAACATTATTTAGCCGATGAAAGTGTTGCGTATAAAGGAAAATCGGTTGAAATCTAGTTTAAATTGCGATTTGAGTCATTTAGCTTAACTTTTTTCACTGTTATTAACTCTAAACACGTGTAGTTCATACTGACGCTTATGGTTTATATGGTTTAGTAATAAAATTTGTGTTAAAAGGATAAAAAAGGATTAAACCATTATGAGAACAAAATTTGACATCAAAATTTTAGTTATTGTTTCCTCACACCCCTATATTACAAATTTTATCCCCTAAAATTTAACCCTCAACCACCCCTTGTGGCGCAAATTTAAAAACTTTTATGTCGTTCAATATCTCTAAAAAAATTAGTGGTAATCATCCTTTGCATTTTTCTCTATCTCGTCATTTTCAAAATAATGAGTACTTTATTCAATCTTGCCACAAAACTTTTTAATTTTTGTTACAAAATTTTCCAGGGATTTTCCCCATTTATTTTACTTCATAGTCTCATGACACTCGAGTAGTAGCATTATTTAAGCCGATTTCCTTTTATAGGTAATCCTTTAATTGGATAAATAAAGCGAATTTTGACAATTTTTTATGAAAAAATTTTGAAATTTTTCTATAAAAATTGGCATAATTGATACACCATTGATCTTCTTTCACTGTTTGATAGTACTCGACTAGTACTAGCCATAGAAATTTAAAACGTCCAAATCAATTTATCAGCTTGTTCAAAAATAGCGACTGAACTTTTATGTTTTAAAATAGCATATTAATAAAGTTTTCCCCTTAAGGACCCACAATAATTTGTTGTATGTATATGGTAAAATTACACACATGTTTGCGGGCCGCCTATAATTAACAAACAAACTTGGGATTCCAGTGTAATGTGTGGATAGGCTCTTTATTATTGGAACCCATCTCTATTCTTGTACTAGTGATAGGCATAATTGAATGAAAAATAATCGATCATTCGATTATTGAAATATCTCGAGATACAATAAAATCATTAAATCGGATCATTCGAATGAATCCCACGCTACCGATTGACTTAAACTAACTGTTAATTTGACATTCAAATGTATGATATATAAAATACAAAACAGTAAATGAAGTTAGAATTTTGAAAACGTTTTTCTCGAAACTGACTGGCCAGTAGGTCTTTATATTTTCACAATTGATTAATCTTCTAGGCGACTATAATCCTGCGAAATGCCATCCCAAAGTCAATTTCCCATGTCGTGCCCTCTCCTTGTTAGTTTCAAATTCAAACTTATAATACAATATTATTTACTTGTATGAACCATACCACTATAATCCACCTTTCAGTTCTTTTGTCTTTAGGTAGTTTATCATATTATCTTCAAAAATCTTTTTTATAATTTTTTTTTATAATATTAATGTCCATTAGAGATTAAACCAGTACTAATTACAGTATTATCGGTTTTTCCATTTTAATAGTCGGCATTTTAACACGTTGATGGTCATAATCTATAATGACGAAACACCCCACTAGCGCAGTATTTTGACAACTAATACACTTTATATATAGAATTGTTGACGTAGTACAGTGTTGTGTCTTATTGTTAGTTAGTTAGGTTTTACTTGACGGTGCACATACAGCGCCCATGACCATTAAAGTATCAATAAGGAGCACCCCTGCTAGGTTGTGTTATTCATTTTATGCAAAACATCGCCAATCATTGTTATCCTAAAACCTTTTAGCGAATTTCCAGAATGGAATTCAGCTATTACAGCCACTGTCATGACGCGACTTGAACCCGGGACCATGGCAGAAATTTGTTTTGAGGTCCCTAGAAACCGAAAATAATATTCACCAAAATTTATATATATATATATATATATATATATATATATATATATATATATATATATATATATATATGTATATATGTATATATATATATATATATATATATATATATATATATATATATATATATATATATATATATATATATATATGTGTCCGCACGATAACTCTCGAACGAAATGTCCTAGGTTTACGAAATTTGGTGAAAATGTTGGAAGTCCCAAACCGTTGGACAAGTTCGTTAGCCAGACACGTCGGATGCCAGGAACATGGTGTTTGTTCTTGCAAAAAATTAGTTTTTTGCCAAAATTTCCACTTATTTAAAAATTTTTGCAAAATTTTTTTACATCATTTAAACGACGAAAAAAAATTACATAAAAAAGGTCTTTAAACTATTATTCTATCTCAACTAGTTTCCGAGAAAATTTAATTTTTATAAAAGGGCATTCGCTATGTTATGCAGGATGCTGCGACAGGGGTATACCTATATGCATAATTATATGAAAGAATGTGTTTGTGGTACAGGAAGATAGATTGTATAGAAGTCATATACGTCATACATATGTATATGTTTGTATGTTACTTATATGCCGTTTTTTAGGGTTCCGAAGAAAGTTCTATTTTTTAGAGCTCCGAAATAAATCTCCCGAGACTATAATAGAAATTTGTTTTGGGGTCCCTAGAAACCAAAAATAATATTCACTAAAATTTATGTATTAAATTTATATTTAGTCCCACACCGTTGGACAAATTCGTTAGCCAGCCATGTCGGATGCCTAGAACATGGTTTTTTTGACCATTTTTCGTGAAAAAAATTAGTTTTTTGCCAAAATTTTCTAAAGAAAAAAATTTTTTTGACATTTATTTACACCATTAGAAAGAGGAGGAAAAATCACTTAAAAGGGTGAAAAATCACAGAAAAACGGATTTTTATAAACGGAAATTCGCTATGTTATGCAGGATGCTGCGACAGGGGTATTTTTTTATTTAAACTGTTGTCCGTTTTCAATAGATATGACCCACTAAATAATTATTACCTGGCATTTAGTAAGATCACTTAAAAGAATCAAATTTGTTTTATTTCAAGATATTTTTAAAACTGTTCGATTGAAAAATAAGCGAATGATTTAATATCTCGAGATATTTTTTTAAAATCATTCGAATGAAAAATAATCAAATGATTTTATTATATCTCGAGATATCTCAAGATATTTTAATAATCGAATGATCGATTAATTTTCATTCGATTATGCCCATCACTAATTAATATCTAATTCTGATACAGTATTGTGACCTTGAAAAACTTTAAAACTTAATAAAAAATTTTCTATTGCTGACCAATTAATGAAACCAATTGACCTTTTATGACCATTTTCTGACCTTTTAAATCATGTCTTTGGCCAGTCGAAATTTCATATTTGGGGTGCTAAAGTTTTTGAATGACCTTGAAAAACTTTCACCCATAATAAAAAATTTTCGGTTGCTGATCAATTAATGAAACCAACTGACCTTTTATGACCATTTTCTGAGCTTTTAAATGATACAATTCGTCATTCAAAATTTCACATTTGGGGTGCTAAAATTTTAGTAAAAAATTTTCTATTGCTGACCAATTAATCAAACCAGTTGACCTTTATGACCATTTTCTGACCTTTTGAATGATGTAGTTGGTTTTTCGAAATTTCACAACTGGGGGGCTAAAATTTCTGAATGATCTTGAAATATTTTAGCCCTTAATAAAAAATTTTGTATTGTTGACCAATTAATGAAACCAACTGACCTTTTATGACCATTTTCTGACCTTTTAAGTCATGTAATTGGTCAATCGAAATTTCACATTTGAGGTGCTAGCATCGCGGAGCCTTATACTTGCAATTCTGTTGGAGATTTATTTATTACTTTCAATGTATTTTTTTTTCCAAGAACAGGACTTGTATTGTTTGTGACGATTGGTTTAATTATATTTGTTTAAGTGCGAGAGAGATAAGTATTACGTTCTAGTATATTCCATGAATATGGTTTTAGTACGCCATCATGAAGTGATTTATGTTAAGTAAATTACCTCTCTCTCTGTCACACTTTGTTTGTGGAATGCTGGGGTCTCTGTCAGTAAAGAATATCAATACATCAGGATAGAAAGTTCTAGAAAAAGGATAACTATATATAAGAGAGACCAGCATTGCAAAAAAGAAGAATATATAGCTAGTTGTAATAAGAAAACTTGTGTGTCCGTTGAATCGTTTACCGAGGCTCGAAGCCATGTTATAAAAAATAAAAACTGTAAATCGAATTCGAAAAGTTTATTGTTTATTAAATTCGTTTAATTATATTAAATAAATAATTCAATAATAAATCAAATAAATCGTTAACGTATTCAGAGTTTTATTTCAAAATTATTTTCCTAAATTACAAATTTCAAGTGAAGTACCCAACTACGCAGTTGTCCACGAGTTTTAAGCCGAGAAGGGACGAAGAACTTACGACAATAGAAAAGAAAATCCAATGCTAAATTAAAGTAAATTTAAGTGGGAAGAAACAGTTAAAAATCCTCTGCGCTGTTTTACGCCCACTTAACTACAACAGGGACCATATCGTTACAAATTTGGCATCCGCAGGCGTGGATTTCCCACAATCGTAATTATAGTTACAGTATCAATGTAGGAGCATCCTCACTAACTTCAGTTATATGGGCAGCTTGATTTACCAGTACAGCAAATCTCGCACATGCGTTACAATATGAAAAAACTTTTTTTTTGGCAACCAGTTGACCAATTGCTGACCAATTAATGGAACTAGTTGACGAATTATGACCGATTTGTGATCTGTTAGATCAAATTTTTTCAATATCCAAATTTTTAGATGACGTGCTACCGAGAAGGTTCTAGCCTCATAGAACCTTGTCTTAGACTGTAAGTTCATCTTGACTGAAATTTTCTGAGATACATGTAATAATATGTGTATATGAACAATAAAAACTTATTACTTGAATAATGTTATAGAATTAAAGTTGCTGGAGATATATTTCTTTTTTTATATCTTAATTGAGTTAATTGAAATAATATGTTTTTAGTTAGGTAAAAACAATAATACGTTTATTCTGTTACAATGATATAATTAATCAAAGAAACGAGTATCATTAAGTTTTGAACGAAACTGCTATTTGATTTCTATTACAATAAAAATACTAATGGTAAAAAAGCTACTAACCGCTATAATAAGTGCTACCGAGAAAATTTTAGATATATACTTTAGAAATTCAACAAATATAGTCAAGTTGATATTCTTACGTTTCACTTTGGAATGATCCAGTAGTTATGGTCAATAAGTGCAATAATTATGAGTGAAAGGGCTGTGCCGATTCTGCCGCACCGCAAAACGGAATAAATTGAACCCATTTGACGATGTTTGAAAGAGTGTGATTTAGGGTCCTATTGCACTCATCTTACGATACTATACATTCCGGAATGATGAGTCATCAAAAATGTGTCGATGTACAAACCTTGACATTTGACCCCACCCGCGCTCATCCCGTTGGCCTTGAAATTGCTACCATAAAATGCTAAAAGATGAGTCATCAGCGACCGCACAAGTAGTTAACCCATTATGCGTCAACACAATTTAGATTTTAGTGTTAACCCATTATCCACCAATACAGCCTGATTGCGTAGTTTTTGAACTCAAACCTAACGCATGTGCAGACAGAATTTTAGACCACAACGCATGCGAAAATTTGAATTACACTGGTTTTTTGAGAGCGGCACCATACTACCGCTTGAAAAATATGGAGACACCTTGAACCGGGGATTTGAGACCGTACTGTACTTAAAGTTGTAGTACACTACCGTGTCAAAAGTGTGGACTCCCTGACCAAAAGTACTAGATCACTTTTTTAAGCGTACTGTACTTATTTTGTGTACGTGCAAACCTTGGCCTTTGACCTCACATAATTGCGTCGTCTTAAATGAACAAAGAAACGATTTGATCCAGCACGCTAACTTGACTAACGATAGATTTTGTCGGGGCACTGTACTAAGTGCTAGATTTTAAACATTGGTCAAGCCCCTGTCAAGATTTTAAGACTAACTTTTACTTAACGTGTTTGGATTCTAGGGTCCAAATTTCTGACCGCTACTGTACGTTAGCAATGTTGAACTGACCTTGAATCGTTAGATAACGTTATGGAATATTAATGGGTTAAAAAAATTGGTTAGCAAAAAGTATATATACAGTTAGCAACATAAATATTTGGACAAAATTTTGAAAAAGCAATTTTCAAACTTATTTTCTAAATTATTATTACTGACGTTATAAATTATACATTAAGATAGATACAATTAAGTACCTTATACTTACTTATACGATAGAATGGCAAATTAAAAAGAATTAGTCATGCCCTTATTTTTATTTCAATAAAATATACGTGTGATATTACATTTACAAAAGTATTTGGACAAGTAAAGATGAGTAAAAATTTAGTCATGTATTTTTCAAAAAGTTTCTCACCTTTATGTATTTCATTATCTTATTATCTACTTAGAGACTGTGCATGCATGTACTTTTAAATGTAAAAAACCATAAAATTGGGAAAAGGGAAAGAAATTTCGGAGGATATAAAACAATTAATAATTAATTTTTATAACGAAAAAAAACATACCGTGAAATTTCGCAATTAGTGAAATTAGGTGTCTCTACAGTTGGATATATAATAAAAAAAAATATATAGATTGTTTATTTTGGATAGCATATACGTCATAACTTTCCTTGTCTATTTTTCGTCTTCCTCTACTTTCTGAACATTTTTGCAATAATGACCCTTAAGTAAAAAAAACATAAGATCCTTGCAGCTAAATATTTATATTCTTTTTTATATGACATCATAATCCCTGCATATTTTTATTATCTACGACATACGTTTAAGTAATTACTTCGTAATTAGTTGAAAGGAGATGTCTAATATTTTCAATAAAGTAGCTAAGAAAAGTTTTTATTAAAATAAACGCCCAGTGTTTCCTCCCTCTTTGTTATTAATGACACGCCCTTCGAAAACCTAAACAAGTCGTCAAAGGTAAGTTGTACTTGTGCAAACAGTGTTCCGTACAATCAGTTGTTTTTATAAATTTGATATAATAGTATACGAAAGTGGCTGAAATATTTTTTCTAATGAATACATTTTGTTTCTAAAACAAACCATATTTTTCGGTTTCAACATGATGGTATCGTTATTTTGGTCTATTTACCTTTATCACAAACGCACAGTGATATTTACTGAATGGAGTAAATGTACTAAGAAACTCTGTTTTTTCTTTTTTTCAATAATACTTTTTAGCAGTACTATTAATTATAAAAATTGTATTAGATAATATTGCAAGTCCGAAAATTATTTAAATATTATTGTGAATTTCTTTGAATAGATTGAATTTGCTTTATTTCTCTGGATACCTAACAAAATTTTACAAATAATATTATTATAGATAATATTTAGATACAGAGATTGTAATATATTTTGCCCGTACAGATTTATCTGCTATTCCTTACTTCTTTAATTTCTAAAACTCTCTTTATAAAAAAATTACCAAAATAACATAGATACTGTTAATGCAATTGATCAAAAACATCTTTATTAAAGCAAAATATGTCACCAACTTTTATTTTTATATACCAAGAAAATTGTACAAGGAAATTCAGTCCTGATAATTTTCGCTTAATCCACACCCCATTCTTAATGTTCATTAATTTTTTCAGATTTTTCTGAGCAACCCTTCTGATAATAGGGGTCGGGAACAGCAATTTTTATGATTTACGTCCCCTCCCCTAAAAAAGGACGAAAAGTATGTAGTTAGGTACATATATTACTGAATTCGTACTTTAATAGGCTTTTGTTTGATACTCTACTCAATGCTCTTTGGGAAAAATTTTGTTTTTACTTTCCAGGTTATCCTATAAAATTAATTCCCAGAATCAAAATTCAATTTCACATCTGTAATCTGCCACCACACCCTATCTCTGTGCTAAGTTTCAAATTTTCGCGTCGAGTGATTTCAGAGAAAATTGCTTGTCACACCCGGACAAATGTTTCGTTTTGCCAATTTTGGTACGGAATACTATAAAAGATACATTATTTATTCAATATGTTCTAAGATTTTTTATATGCCAGTACCTTTGGGCCAGGTGTCAGGTGTGAAGGCAGATGTGTTTGAACATAATAGATTATTTTATTAGGTACTCAATTACAGAGCGAGAGCCTAGCTTTAAAAAATATATAGGACAAATTTTATCATAGCGAAAAAAAAAAATAGTACAAAACCTTTTATTAACAAGTAAACGCGATAAAAAATGAAACGAAAATTTTTATTGGTAATTTTAACTGATTTCAAAACTATAATAAAAAGATATTAAGTTATAATATAAATTAAACTTATTTTATTCGTCAAATTGTCTTACCATATTACATTTAAGTTCTGTATTTTTTCTGAGTTTTGCATATTATACAACTCAAATTTGTTGCAATTAAACTGAAAGGACTCAATTTAACTGAGGGGATATCATACATCGAATACAATGCAACCGGATACCGACTGTTCGGATCAATATATTGTATCTTTATTTAGATGAGAGCGATTCTACTCTTTGTTTCGTATTAATTAGATGTTCGACATCGAGATAGTAGACAAAGAAAACATTTTTTTCTCAAATTAGGTTCCCACTAAATATACGTTTGACCAAGATTTTATAAGGAAAATATACACTGGCTGAAAGGAAAAATTTTCCACAACTTAACAACAACAGGTTGGTATTCTCATATTTACCCCAACAGAAAGTAACCTGCTTGTACCGGAAATGAAATTTGCCCGAGCAGGATGTTTCTAGGAACCACTTTTGTCATTGTTTAAACTACACTTTCTGAGTTTTATTGATAAAGAAATCAACTACATTCTTTTACATTGGGGTTTTGGACTATTAATTATTGTGATTAGAAAGCTTGCAAACTAATATAGGGTATAGGAAAAAACCATACCAGAGGTTTCTATCTATGTAAAATAAATATTTTTTTATTATTAGTGTAATATATTTAATGCCTGAGATACAATATTCTCTAAAAGTCAGTCCAAAATATATTAATTCTTATTAGTCTTTATCTGAAAATCTAATTATTTAATATTAAATTGCTTCCTTCTGGTAGATACAGTTTATGAATTTTAGGACAGTTCCGACAGTTTGTTGTACAAATTTTATTTTACACTCACACAATTTTAAATTGTGATAATTACATACTAAACTTAACTGTGAACATTATTAGTTTACATATAACACCTTCACGGATATGCAGCCTGAGAGATTTCTATGTTATGGCTCATCAGACTCATATCAACTTCTTTCAGTAAAGTCCCTTTAAAAGGGTTATCTAAAGACATGATAAATAATCAGTAAGTGCTAATCTTACTGAATATGTACTTACGTAGTGTGAGAACCACTCAAAAAGAAAATTTTTAATTTTATGTGTCTGTTTGCGTTATGCAAAATTCCATAAATAAAATAGGTGATCCAAGAGTGGTTCCACAGTTTGGGGCTTCAGTAAATCACGTGACCCAATTAAAGTGGTAATTAAGTATTACAAAATCTTAAGTTAATATTGAAATGCATCAAAAGAAGTTTTAGCAGGTCACTTTAAAAAAAAATTATTTTATAACAAAAAAAGAAAAAAACACGCACATATAGCCATTAGTAATCACAGCTGACAAGTTTTCAAGTTTTTGGCATATAAGCAACGGAATAAAAATTTTTTTCAGGTAAACGTTCTTATTACTAGGAGAAAAGATTTTGGTTTCTATCATTGCCACATCAGTGAACTTTAATTGAAGTAAACAAATTTTTTTCCCTTTCAGTTTTGTTAATTCCCGAAAAAATTGCTTAATGTTGATTATATTTATTCTAATTTAGGTTATAGATTTTTTTCCTCTGAAAAGAGTCCTATAGTTATAAGTCCTGTAGTTAATAAGTTCTACCGTTGTAAACAATGATATATAGAGAGAAATTTTTATTTATAAGATTACCGTATAAGAAAGTCATGTACAGATGTAGTATCTAAAACTAGTAAAAGAAGCGTGTAATTAAGGTTTCTAACAAATTTTAGGCAAATACCTATTCAAACTCTGTTTTTATTTTTGTATAAAATTTGTATAAATTTTTTTCATGTAGGTACCCCAATTTTTTTTCACAAATGGAAGATACATAAATCATTTCAAAGTAAACATGAGGGGAAAATATAATACTTTGATTGTAAATATAGCAATCTAATTAGCATAAAAATGGGCGTATTGTTTGTTAAGCTTTTTTTTTAGTTATCGCAATAAAAATTGTATGCATTTCTTTCCAACTAATTTAAAATTAATTAAAAATCATTTGTCGTGAATAACTACATTTTAAAATATTTATGACGTCATACGAAAACAGATAGATATATTTAACAATATATACCAAATGTACCTATTACAAAAAGGCTATTATTGCCATAAATCAAAAAAATTAAAGAAGATAAGAAAAGTTGTGCAAAACAGAGAAAGAAAATTGATGATGTATATGCTATCCAGAATAAACAAATAATATATATAAAACCGATGGTTCAGTTAAAACTAAGCCACGTAGTAGCAGACATCCTAAACTGTCTGAACGTATTGAAAGAGAAATTGTGAAAATGGTTAAAAAAGAACCACGAAAAAGTGCTATAACTATAAAAAAGAGATTGAAAATAGTTTTAATATAAATGTAAGTGCTCAAACAATCCGACGAATCTTAAGGTGGCTGTACACCGAATGTAACATTGCTAATAACACGTGTTTTTAGCAATTTTTTTAACAATTTTTTAATATTGGTTAAATCAATGTTAATAATATTTGCTATTAACATTTGTTAATAACATTTGCAATTAACATGTTAAAATTTACTGAAATATTTAATAACATTTTTGCTATTAACTTTTGTTAATAACATTTGCTTTCCGCATTTGTTATATTTTTCACTAACATGTTAAAAAAGTTGTTGATAACATTGTTAGCAGCACAATTTTTGCTATCGATCTGGAAGCGGTCTAGATCAAAGGATGTCAATAATAAAATGTTTAAAACAAGTTAATTCTGAATAAAACATGTTAACAACATTCTACGCGCATTTTTCGGTTAGTTAATTTGTAATAGGCGATTGCATACATATCAGCTGTTATTATTTTGTAACTATATTTACAAAATATATGTCTCTGCACATTTCTTGTAAATTTATTTTTTCATTAGTTCTTGTAAAAATAAATTATATAATGTTTATGACTATTAATAATGCAATGCTTGACATTCTAAAAAAATGAAAACTCTCAAATGACAAGTCTCCTAGTTCTATTTATCATTTCTTTTTTCTTTTTAAATTATTTAATATAATTCGTCCATTATGTGTGTCTCTTTTTTGAAGGTACGAACGAATCCTTAATTTTTTTTCTTTTTACGTTGATTTTTTACTCTAATAATCATCACAGGAGCTCCTACAATAGCAAGCTAGTTCTTCCTACGAAATCATTTTTAAACTAAAAGTACTAACAGTTCTACTAAAAGTATAGAAAGTTCAAAGACAAGTATGTTAATAGCATATTTTGTTTCTAATTAACATCGTTAGTAAGGATGTTAGTAACACTGTTATTAACTTTATGAATAACAATGTTATTAACAATGCCACAACTATACTCATTCAAGTGATTTAAAATGTTACTCATTTTATATATCAGAAACATTGTTATTAGCATATGAATGTTAACATTTTCAGAAGATATTTAAACAAATGTCGATAACATTTTTGTTTTCAACATGTTTTTGCTATTTTTTCGGTGTACAGGCACCTTTACACAAACACGAACTTCACGGTTACGTTGCCCGTAAGAAGCTCTTTATTAATGAGAAGAATATATTAAGGAGACTAAAGTTCGCAAAAGAATATAAAAATAAAACAATAGATTTCTGGAAGACGGTTACCTTTTCGGATGAAACAAAACATTTTTGGATCAGATGGCATTAATAAATTTGGAGAAAACGAAAAGAAACTTTTAAACCAAAAGACTTACTACCAACAGTTAAACATGGTGGTGGAAATATAATGATATGGGGTTGTTCAGCAGCTAATGGGGTTGGAAATCCCCATGTTCTAGATAAAATGAAGGATAAATTGTATCCACAATCGCCAGACATAAATATTATTCTTTTAATTTCAAATGTTATCGAGTGCCTGTGAAACATTATTAGTGTATGGCGGATTTTTATCCGTATTTAAACACACACCAATATTATATGTTCACTCAATGTCCAGCTTTGGCTGATACCTGAACACTCGATGTACTTTGGCAAATGGCCAATTCATTATGTTAATTAAAATTGACATTGTGTTTGAAAAATTACCAAACTGGATCGGCTGGGACTCGAACCCGGATCTCTTGGTTACCAGCCAAGCGCCTTACCAACTAGGCCACCGATCACTTGTTCGAGTGCCACTCCAATTCAGTAATCAATCAAACACAACCTCTCTCTAATGCGAGACGCAGTTTTATACTTTTAATTTCAAATGTTATCGAGTGCCTGTGAAACATTATTAGTGTATGGCGGATTTTTATCCGTATTTAAACACAGACCAATATTTAAATACGGATAAAAATCCGCCATACACTAATAATGTTTCACAGGCACTCGATAACATTTGAAATTAAAAGTATAAAACTGCGTCTCGCATTAGAGAGAGGTTGTGTTTGATTGATTACTGAATTGGAGTGGCACTCGAACAAGTGATCGGTGGCCTAGTTGGTAAGGCGCTTGGCTGGTAACCAAGAGATCCGGGTTCGAGTCCCAGCCGATCCAGTTTGGTAATTTTTCAAACACTATGTCAATTTTAATAAATATTATTGAAAATGTTTGGCAGCAATTGAAAAGAAATATGTAAGGAAACATAATTTTTCCAAAAAAAAAAAAGATTTAATTCAAAAAGTTCGAGAAGAATGGGAGAAAATTGATCAAAATTTTATTAAAGTGGGCGTTTAGATGCCATAGTAAAAGCCAAAGGTTTTGTAACAAAATATTAGTTCTTGAAATTTTTGAATTTTTTTTTAATGACAATTTTGTCCAAATACTTTTGTAAACGTAATGCGATGTACATATTTTATTTAAAAAAAAATAAATATATTACTATTTCTTTTTAATTTATTAATTTATTGTTTTAATATGAACGTATACCATACATTCTAACATTTATTTTAATATATAATTCATTGAGCTAAAGGTAATATTTTAGAAAAAAAATAACAAGAAAGTTTCTTCTAGATTTTGTCCAAATACTTCTCCTGCCAACTGTACCTTATTATAGACCTCAAGCAAGAAGTTATTTATTATGAGTTTTAATATTTTAGCATTTGAGGTTGGTGAGTAATTTTTCAGTTAGCTTCTTGAAATTTGGACGAGTTACAAAAAAATATTTCTTATTGAGTTTCTAACGGATTTGCTTACTGGGTGTTGTTAAAAATGTTTATAAACTTCTTCGTGGGTTCGTTTATTTATTACATAAAAACCTGTTATTGGTTGACGGATACAAACGTATGTCCATTGTTGTTAATAAAAAAATTAAGTCAAAAAACAAAAATACCCGACTGCGTTTAAAGTAAACTAAAATGGTGTAAACAACATGAGATAGAGAAAAAGAAGAATGAATAAAAAGTAAAGCAGTCGGAGGCATGCCTGTTGTACCAAGTTAAACAGAAAAGTTTGATGCCTCCGACTACTTTACTTTTTATTCATTCTTCTTTTTCTCTATTTCATCTTGTTTACACCATTTTAGTTTACTTTAAACGCAGTCGGGTATTTTTAATTTTTTTAATTAATTTTTTTATTTAGGTTTTTTTAGCGTTGTTTAATTATTTAGAAGAAAAAATATATATGAAGGCATATGAGGTTACTGTGGCTGGCAGCTTAAATTACCACGAATTTGATATTAAAAAATTTTTTTTATACTAGCGCAGAGTCATTGAAGGTTCATTAAATGATGTCGTACACTTACTATGTAGTCATCGACTTCACACGGATGAATTAATTCATCGACAAAAACTATATAGTTTCCATATAAATTTTCAACCCTTGTCCTTTCAGCTCGCCTTAGGGTATGAAATTTTAAAAATCTACACTTGGTACTCGCTTACGTTACTAAAAAACCCCTGTGTAGAATTTTACGTTTCTAGACTCAATGGGTTTCTATATAAATTTTTATCCCCTAATTTATATCCTTTCGGAATAAAATTCCAAAAATCCCTTCTTAGAGCTCACCTACGCTACATAAGGAAATCCTGTACAAAATTTCACGTTTCTGGGCCTAGTAAGTTTTTTAAATAAATTTTAACCGCCTATTTTACCCCGTTAGGGGATGAATTTCCAAAACCCCTTCTTGGTGCTCGCCTACATTATATAAAGAACCCCTTTGTAAAATTTCACGTTTCTAGACTCAACAATTTCTATATAAATTTTCATCCCCTATTGTAACCCCTTAGAAAACGAAGTTCTAAAAATCCGCTTTTGGTGCTTGCTTGCGTTACTAAAGGAACCTGTGTACAAAATTTTACGTTTCTAAACCCAGCGGATTTCTATATAAATTTTCATCCTCTGTTTTACACCCTTAATGGATAAATTTTTACAAAAATTCTCCCTCTTAATACTCATCTACATTTTTAAAGCACTCCTGTGGCCCTATGCAAAATTTTACCTTTCATAAATTTTCATCCCCAACTTTATACCCTTAGGGAATGAATTTCCAAAAATCTTTTCTTAGTGCTCCCCTACGTTACATAAAGAACTCGTCTGCAAAATTTCACGTTTCTAGACCCAATGGTTTACTATATAAATTTTACATCCCCTATTTAGGGGATGAATTTTGAAATTTCGTATAGCCTATAGCACTCTTCAGATTAAGACGAAGCCAGCGACACCTTCTTTACCAAAATCGGTCAAGCCGTTTAGGCTGTAGGTTGCACCACAGAAACAGACAGAGGATACATAGGGGAAGGTTGCCAACATCGTACCACTTTTTAGATTTCAGCTTCTATTTCCTTATTTACTGTAATTTTTCTGGATTAATTAATTTTTTTACAAACATTTGCTTTTGTAGAGTCATGTTATAACCTAACAAAAAGCAAAAATTACTTATTCTACTTATTATGAATCTTTTTTCAAACCTTTGCAAATGGTACGATTTAAGAAATTAGTTTCCCAAATCGTACCGCTAGGTTTCTAAATCGTACTCTACTAATAAATAAAATTACTGTAAAGAATTAGAAAGGGAAAAAAAGAAAAACAACACGGTAATTTTTAAAAAAAAAATACGCTTTATTCAGTAGAATATTACATCCGAAAAAATATGATGTATTATCAATAATGTTTCATCAAAAATATTCTTAATATTCTTGTTTCATTTCACACTTTTAGCGAATTTCCAAAACTGGAAATTCAGCTATTACAGCAGGTGTCATGGTGCGACCTCCGGCGGTGACTATAACAGAAATGTGTTTTGAGGTCCCTAGAATACGAAAATGATATTCACTAAAATATATATATATATATATATATATATATATATATATATATATATATATATATATATATATATATATATATATATATATATATATATATACAGTCAGTTAAGTAAGATCGTGGTCGACCAGACTCACAACTGGTAAAAGTTTTTCTCTAAATATTTTGTGAGCAGATAGAGTGAACCTTTGTCTACCACGCACTTTAAAGAAAGATTCAGTTGTTTGTCTTTTGTTAGAATAACAAGTGAAGAACCATGGGTGCCAAATACGCGACACGAATGCCAAATCTGACATCGTTACATTCGACTGGCCGTCACAGTTGGCCGATACCAATCCGATTAGGTCACATATCAAGTACAAACTTCGAGGAAAACGCATATATACATTTAAAGCAGTTAACTCGCGAGATTCGTCTCAATCTAAAAAATTGAAATCTAAGAAATTCGTCAATTTAACTAAAAGTATGCCTCGAAAATAGCGTCACCACCGGCGATTATCGACGCCGGTGGTGACTGGACACCTTATAAAGCTAATTGCGTCGTCGTCCTCATCAAGTGGAACGTATATATGTATTTCAAAATTTTTTTAAATAAATTTTTCTATAAATTATTTCTACCACGATCTTACTTAACTGACTGTATATATATATATGTATGAACACGATAACTCTCGAACGGAGCATTTAATTTTTATGAAATTTGGTGAAAAGTTTCGAAATTCAAAACTCTTGGACGAGTTCGTTAGCCAGACACGTCGGATGCCCAAAAGTAGATTTTTCGGGCATTTTTTGTCAAAAAAATGAGTTTTTTAAATTTTTTTTACACTAATTGAAAGGAGGAGGCAAGTTACGTAAAAAATGTTTTTAAACCATTGCTCTAGGTTAATTACTTTTCGAGAAAAACTAAGAAAAATGTCGTTCTTCATTTCACTTGCACTCACACTCTTTTATTTTCTGTCTCATGTTTTGCCAAGATATATTCGAAAAAACGGCTTTATAAGTGACGTGTCATGATTTTTTTTTTAATCCAATTTAACGATTCGGCTATATTTTATTTCTGTCAGTTTTAAAGTTTTATTAATATATATCTGTTCCATTTTTTTCTAGAAAAATACTTTAGAATATTTGTCTTATGTAATATGGTTAGAATTTAGAATACGTTTATACCATACTAAAATTGTTAAGAGTTTGCTACAAATGAATAAAAATTACGTTAAACCATAATAAAATAATAAAATTTTTACGTAAATTTCTGCCAGATTGATAATACAGTTTTAATTGGAACGTATAAATATAGCACTTTTATCTTAAATAATTTTGTATATTTATTTTGTTTTTTTTGTTAAAAAGAAAAAAAATTATTTTGACATATTCTGTCATTTCGTTGTGGAAATATTACAAAATTTTGACGCGAATCATTTAAAAAAGAGTTAAATTAATATGTCAAAGGAAAACATCTATATGTGTACTGAAAATTTTACAGTTTTTCGAAAATATGTAATAAAATTTTTACATTTTACATAAGTATATACAACAATTGTATTAAAAAGGTAATTCATGGGTAATTTTTTTTTATTTCTTTCATTAATTTTTTATTTTCTTTTAGAATTTTATTCTTTGAAGAAAATCTTCGTTGTCTAATTCGCTTCGAGCCAAAAGTATAGCCGCATATATCAAATGATTATTTAATATCATCAGGACATCTTACTGTTTTAAAATGAATGAAATATATTGAAAACTGAAATTTGTTTAATAAAAGCCATACATCTGCTCAATTTATCTTAAAAATGAAAATAAAAAATATTTTTCAATAATTAACCAAGAAAAGGTATAAGAGGTAATTTTTATGATTTTTAAATATTAAAAATATTTAAAGTTTCAATTACTTTGTCAATTTCACTAGAATTGAGTAGAATTTACTAAACGCGTTTTCAATCTCGCGACCATCATCAGAGTAATTGAAGAAATGTATGTGGGAGTGTAATAAATACTCTTAAAAATGAATTTGGGAAAAACCCGTCATTATACTATTTCATATGAAATAGGCTGTACAATAACGTACCTGAAAGACGATGTTGATAAACCAGTTTTGAATAATAGAGATAATTATTTTTAAACAAAAACAAAAATAATTATCTCTATTATTCAAAACTGGTTTATCAACATCGTCTTTCAGGTACGTTATTGTACAGCCTATTTCATATGAAATAGTATAATGACGGGTTTTTCCCAAATTCATTTTTAAGAGTATTTATTACACTCCCACATACATTTCTTCAATTACTCTGATGATGGTCGCGAGATTGAAAACGCGTTTAGTAAATTCTACTCAATTCTAGTGAAATTGACAAAGTAATTGAAACTTTAAATATTTTTAATATTTAAAAATCATAAAAATTACCTCTTATACCTTTTCTTGGTTAATTATTGAAAAATATTTTTTATTTTCATTTTTAAGATAAATTGAGCAGATGTATAGCATTAGCAGTTAATAAAATGACGTTTGATGGTAGTGTTACAAATGATTTTTTTTTTATTTTGTAGAAGCTGGTAAACAGAAATCGTAGTAAATATTCGCTTTGAAAAAATCAAACAAGTACTAAAAAATACTTTTTCTTAAAGAAAATATTAAAATTATGTACAAGTGCCGTCCTGACTTGTCCACCTTGTGTGCTGTAGTTGATTTTTGTATATCCGCCAGGTAAAAGCTCAAAGCGAATGAATATTTTTAAAATATCCTTTTGATTGTTGTAACTCAATCATAAGAAATAAAATCTCCGTAAAAAATGTAATTGACCTGTTTTTTCTCAATTTTCTAGCATTAAGTCTAAGGGTGGTTAACTAGGGGGATTGTGTCGACATTTTAATGTGAAATATAGTAATTGTAACAATTTTCAAAAGAAAGTTTCGATTTTAACAAAAAAAAATTTTTTTTTTTGAATGAATGAATATAAATTCTGTATTTAAAGACTAAGCTTATTACAGAGGCTGATAATACAAAATACATGAGTAATTAATAAAAAAGTACAAGAATTTTACATATCTAATGCACTTGCCATTAAGTAAAGTTATTAATTATAAGTTATAGTAACAGTTCTAACAGTACACATGTTTTTTTTTTCTTTTTTTTTTTTTTCTTTTACAATTGATTATTTAAGGGCAATTGCGGAAATATCAAAAAAAATGAATAAATAAATAAATAAATAAACAGAATAAATTTGTATAATAAAAATAAAAAGCAAAAAGTAGAAGATTCTTTAGAAATTTTCCTAAAAATACTACATTATAAAAAAAAAAAATGCCGTGAGCAGCGGGGCCCCATCACGGTAGTCGAATTTTCCCCTTCATCTTCGGTATTGAATGTCTACAAGTGAAATGTGATTGAAAGTCTACAACCGAATTGTCATTTTGTTGGTTTCAAAACTGGTGATGAGTGTTCGGCTGATCGAGGCTTTAAAAAAAGGTTTTAAGTAGAGATGAAACGGATATCCGGCAACTATTCGGTATCCGGCCTATCCGGCCAAATTTTACTACGGATAGCGGATACGAATACCGGATAGTAACCCACTATCCGGCCGAATACCGAATATTAAAAGAAATTCAACTCATTAACACAAGATAAATCATACCACAATAGTTTACAAATACGATTTATTTATAATTAAAGAAACAAAGTTTGAATATAACATCTAAATTATTTTTGTTAATATTTAATTTATTTCTAATGTATTTTACGGAAACTGTGGACAGAAAATGTCAGAACCAATCAGCGTTCAGCACACATGTAACGACTCTATTTATTATAGGGACTCTATATATACCTACATTAATTTTGAATTGTATCCCACTTCACTTGCCATCTAGGCAATCATCTGAAATATACACGTTTTCCAAGGACCTCATAGTTTGATTCTCCACCAGCCTATTAGACAGCGGTCATAGGCCGAATATTTGGTTGCCGAATATCCGGCCATCCGGCCTTGAAGCTTGCCGAATATCCGGTATCCGGTATCCGGCCAAACTACTATCCGTTTCATCTCTAGTTTTAAGTATTTAAGGGCTGTATCTCAGTAAATTTCAATTTTGTGCCGAAAACAGGTAGCAGAAAAAAAACCAACACAATTCGTACGAGGACATTCCTGCCCATGTTTATCCGCTAATTGCCTTTATGTTTTAGTTTTAAATATTAAAAAAGGACCTTAAATAGTAAACTGGAAGGCCTTTATAAAGATATTTTTTCTTTCCAAAAAAATCCAAAATTTCTATTTTATAAATACTAAAAATCCAAAATTCCTAATTTATAAATAAACAGTGACTTTAATAACATTTTTAAATTACTTAATATGTATGTATTTCATTTGTCATAAAAGTAAGTTCACTTTTTTTTAAATTTTTTAAAATTACTATTCGCCTACTTGTATTTAGAATAAACATAATGCTTTTAAAACACATTTAACAATAGCATTCAATTCCGATGTAAAAATGGGAGAAGTGGGGGGAAAAGTGATGTGGACTCCCTACAAGGTACTAGCTGGATACTAACTGAATACACGTACAAAATTTCAGCCCTCTAGGTTTCCTTATGGAGTCTCTAGACGTGTTAGAAAACAAGCAAAAAAATTAAGGAAATATTGGCGTAAAAATCGTGGGGGTAAGGGTTAAAAGTTGAAACCTTCAAAAAACAGTGTCTGGCTGTTAGCTTAACCTGTACACCAAATTTCAGCCCTCTAGGTTTATTTGGGGAGATTTTGACCCGAACGAAACTGTTAAAAAACAAGAAAAATCATGTTCTTCTGGGTATAAAAATGGTGGGGGTAGGGGTTAAAAGTCGAGACCTCCAAAAGGCACCCCCTTGATACTAACTCAATCCGAATACAAATTTTCAGCCCTCTAGGTTTATTCGGGTGACCTGTGCGAGTGGTACAAACTTCGGAAACGTCGAAAATGCATGAAATTATAGCTTAAAAATGAGGGGGTGGGGGTAAAATATTAAAACCTCCAAAAAGCACAACCTAGGTACGAACTTTATCAACACACCAAATTTCAACCCTCTACGTTAATTCTGGGGGGCTGGGGGCCTGTTAGATCCAGCGTAAATCGTTTTCCTCCCCTCTACTCCCACCATATCATCCTAGGAAGCTGAATTTTGGATATGTTGTAGATAATTGACTGAAACATTATTTAAAACCGGTTTGGAAAAGTTTTATTGCTTTTCCGCCCCCCACCACCCCCTTAAAGGTCGGGTCAGAAAAAAAATTTGCCCAAAATTTGACCCCACTTTGATAGTATGAGGTGCCTCGAAAATGAGCCCCATTTACCAAATTCCATCTCTTAACTTCCATAGGGGGGCCCTACACAAATTAAAAGGTGGCGGGAATATATATATATATATATATATATATATATATATATATATATATATATATATATATATATATATATATATATATATATATATCAGACATTTTTTTTCTACATATTCGTGTTCTACGGGTCCGAAAACGGATAGCGCCCCTACTCTCGCCTCTCGCAGCTCTTATCGTATAGACTGTATAAGTCTAATTTTTCGGAGAAAATTCAACTAAAAAAAGAGAAGAAAAGTAGAAATAGTTTGACATCAGGAATGAGTTCTACCGGACCGAATTAAACATGGCCATTAAAGAGAAATAACTGAGTTATTTATTATTCATTGATTATAAATGATCTGATTTTTAAAAGGTTCGCAAAAAAACAATAGATGTCATTGAGTTGGTGATAATTAGCAATATTTAGGAGAATTTCACAAGTTTTCCTCGCTTATAGGCACCGGGCTCAAAAAATATTTGTATAGATATGCTACGCGGATATGTTCATAAATGGGGCACTCCAGCATTATATGAAAAAGAGTTTCATTTTTATATTGGTTACATATAAAAATGAAACTCTTTGCATAGGACATTTGGGTCAATCTTATAACAGTTATTATTGACAGAAAAGTATGATATACGGTTATTAGTTGTACGAAGTTGAAAAGCCAGTCGTAATTTTTTAATTGAAACAGACAGATCTAATATACTGTTTGGATTTAATCGTTTATAGTATGGTACGTATCTAGAATTGTTAATCAGATCCAGGTCCTGATAATAATAGTATTCCGAAAGCCTATCAATAAAATTTGTTAAATTTCTTTTAATGTTGAATGCGTTTTGGGAATTCCAGAGCTCAATATTATTTGTGATTTGAAAAAAATGTCTTAGCTGATTCACCCAATTATACTTTGGTACGTTATTATTGGAAACACTTAAAGTAAACAGCCTGTTATAGCAGATGCGGGGCAACCGACCGTCCTGCATATCTAGTATTTTACAAAGGAGTTTCACCGCTCTCTTGACAACATATACAATTATTCTATTAAGATTGAATTCTCTGCGAATCACATATCCCGGCGTCGAGCAATCCAGGTAATATAAAGACTTAAAAAATTTGACTTGTGATTTTTCCAACAGATCCGGATAGCTTAACGCCCAGACTTCCGACGCGTAGAGTAACACGCTCAGTACAGTGGAGGAATACAGATACATTCTAGAGTTGTGGTTTTGCATTTTAGATTTTAACATTACTAGTTTGGCATTGCACATGGCCGAATTTGCTTTAGACACAAATTGATTAGCTGCATTCAAAAAAAGCCCTTAATTACTGAAGGTAACGCCAAGGTATTCATATTGATTGACAATTTCCAAGTTATATGAGTCATAAACGAATTTAAGTCCAGAAGGAAGTCTACCGGCACGTTGGAAAACCATGATTTTGGATTTTTTAGTATTAACCGTAAGATTATTGATCATGCAATACTCCTTTAAATAATGAAGTGTAGTCTGAAGCTGGTGAGGATTATGTGCCAGAATTATCAGATCATCTGCATAAAATAGAGAATTTACATTGTGATAACCATCAATATTAATTCCCTCAAATCCCTTATTCAATAAAAAATTTTCAAAGTCAGCAATAAATAATGCGAACAGCAGGGGGCTAAGTGTGTCTCCTTGGAGGACCCCCTTTTGAATATTAATGTCTTCTGAATATTTATCATTGAGTTGAATATTAAAGCAGGCGTTGTTATAAAAGTTTTTAATTATACGAATTAATTTAGCACTTAGCCCTATCTGAAATAATTTCAGCAAGAGTAAGGAATGATCAACCGTGTCGAAGGCAGATTTAAAGTCTATAAATGCACAAAATAGTTTACTTTTTTTAAAACGTAAATGACAACATACTGCCGTGCTTAATATAAATATGCCATCCACGCACGATCGACCCTTTCTAAACCCTAGCTGTGTATCCGGGAGTTTATCATATGTTTCCGACCACAGGGATATTCTATCATAGATAATATGTGTAAATATTTTGGTAAGACTACTTATAAGGGAAATACCTCGGTAGTTTTCTGGTTGATTTATATCCCCCTTCTTATGGAGCAAGCAGAGTTTAACCTTCGACCACTGAGGAGGAATATTTTCAGTTTCAAGTATGTTATTAAATAGTTTTAGTATAAATTCTTTCCCTTCAATAGGCAAAGACTTAAAAAATTCATTTGGAATACCATCGGGGCCCGGAGCACTGCCATTCTTTAACTTGCATAGGACTTTTTCTAATTCGTTCGAATAGATGGCAGAGTCCAGGTCCGGATGGCAGACACCATAGAAATCAAGAGGATCACCCGGGGATTCCAAACTAAACAATTTTGAGAAATAGTCATACCAAATGTCGATATCTATTGGGTTGTTTATTTTTTGTTTCGAGTTTACTTTCTTTATAATAGTCCAGAAGTCTTTACTGTTTTTTTGTATCTGCTAGTCTATTCTGCAGGTCTAAATTATATGCTTTTTTACTGGCAGCAACAATTTCTTTATACGATTTTTTAGCTTGCAGATATTCTTGTGATACTACGTTTGTAAAACCATCTTTTTTCCCCTTTTTTAATAAATTTTTTACCACGCTTTTAGCTTCCTTACATTCAAGATTAAACCATGGTTTGTTGAATCTTAAGAACTTTGGAAAAATATTAAAATCCTTAAACATCATTAGATCCATAGAGACAGACTGAATGGACTCAATAAGAAATTGGTAGGCACTTGAGGGGGAGCTATGGCTTAAATCAAGTGAATCTATTAATTCCGCAAATTTAGATTGGTACTCAGCTATTAAATGTTCATTCCAAATAAATTTTTTTTGTAGATAGTACAGACGTAGTTTTTTGTTTGCATGTAATGTACTCAGTTTTTATATTAATTTTATAAGGCAGATGATCTGATAATGAGACAATACAACAAACCTCAGAGTCCTCTATATAAGCAAGAAAAGACGAGGAAACCCAACATAAATCGATAGTCGAATTGCCCGCAGAGCCAATAAAGGTGTATTGCGCAGGGGTATCACTTGCTGAACGCCCATTTAATACATAAAGATCATGCTCTTCCATAAAGCTCAGAATTTTTTTCCCTCTTAAGTTAATGACCGTATCATAAGCAGAACGTGTATTATTTAATAGAGTATTGCAGCATAGTTCATCATTTAGTGAGCCTAGGCAGCCTACGCGAGAGTTAAAATCTCCCACCAGAATAATATTACTCGATATTGTTTCTGAAATGAAGTCAAGTGTGCTATTTAATAGTTCAAAAGTTGTGTCAATGTTTGTTGAAGGTGGTAAATAAATTATACCCAAGACGAACCTTACATTGTAAGTTAAAATTTCCACGAAAATCCACAGGTTTGTAATTTCAATAACAGTAGCTTCAAAACATTTTTTAACAAGGAGAATTAAACCCCCGCTGGCACGACCCCTAGATTTTTCTTTTATAGCGCAACTATGTATTATTTTAAAATGCTCAGTTATTTCTCTTTCTATAATTGGTACCGACTGTAAGTGCCAAGTTTCACAAAGACCAATCAAGTCGAACCCGTACAACTCGTTAACATTTCCTGAAAGAAAAGTATTTTTAAAGTTAACTAAACCTAAACAATTCCATAGAACAATACAAACTTTTTTAAAAGAATAAAAGGAGTTTAGTTTTTTATGTTATTATTCTGTTGTGTCACTCGGTTTTTTTCTTTTAATTTTTTAGTACTTTGAACTACTTTGTCTTCTTCGTCGAATAGCTCCTCTGACGACTGCGGTTTAAATCGCTTTTTATTATTAATTTCCCGAAGCGCGAGTCGTTTTTCTCGTTTCTTAATACGTAAATCCAACGGTAGATCTTCTTGAATGTATACATTTGTCCCTTTAAGTTTAAATCTTCCGTCGTAAATACTTTTCTTTAGACGATAGTCGTATAAACAGACTTTAACTGGATTGTTTCCATCGCTTTTATTACCAATTCGAAACATTTTGACTACATCTGATTCATTTATTTGGATTTCTAATTTTTCACCGACAATGTCACGGAAATTGGAGAATAGTTCGGTATCGACACTTGAAATGCCAAAAACAATAAGATTGCATTTGTTAACCTCTTTCTGTAAATATGAAATACTGGCTTGCTGTTGTGTAACTAATGATTCCAGTTGAGTGTATTTATTTTGATTAGATAAACATATTTTTTTAACTTCACTAATATCTTCCTTTGTATGCAGAATGTCGTTTCTTAAATTTAATTCCATTTCATCAATACGTTTTAACAAAGTATCCAGCTTCTTCTCCATGGTGACAGTTCAACACTTATTCAACATGTGTTCAACGCTTAAACATAACCTAAGTTTTTGTTCTGATGTTATACAGTGAGAAATTATAAATTTTTCCCCATCAAAATACCGAAGTTTATCAAAAATTTTAAACAAAAACCAATGGCAAGCAAAATTCAATATAAATTTTATCAAACGAGAAGTAAATTCGATCAAAAAATGTAAAAATATGCACATATGAAAGAAACACGCCTTTCGCGGTTAAGTGCAGTATTGCCAACCACAAAAAAAAAATTTAAAAAAGTGTTTTAGTTCTTCCAGGATTGTCAAAAAGGTACTGAAATGCTTTTTGCAATTCCGGGACTAAAAGACATGATTTAGTCCCTCATAATAGGGAGTAAAGTGCCACTTTTAGTCCCAAGGGACTAAAAAATTATTTTGCTGCCACTTTTAAGCCAATCAGCAAACTTAATTTATAGAATAGCAGCTGTCAGTAAGTTTAATTTATACACCACAGCACTTATGAATATATAAATTAATTTAAACTTATTATGTAGACAAAAGTAAACAGAACAGATATATGTATGTCTTGAGGAAATTTTATTTAGAATTAATGTTTACATATATGTATATGTATTTATATTACTGCAACTCGATATTTTAAATAAATCATTATTTAAGCTGGAAGGTTCATTTTCATTAAAGGTTAATTCAGAAGTCGATTTCACATCCTTTTGTCCGAAAAGTTTACTATATCTTTTTTATTGTTAATTGAATTTTCAACATAGCCTTTTACCACTGTCGAAGATTTCCACCTCCCCATGTCGTTTGACAATGTCGATGTTTGCCCCCAAATCTGCTAATAAATATGCAGATGTACGCCTGAAACAATGGCCATTGTATGAGGATGGATTCTCCAGTTTTAAAAACGTGGCTACATTTTGAGGCAGTTTGGCAAATGCATTTTCACTGCACGAAATTATCCACTTGATCGAAATTATCCAGTTTTTTTTTTCTTTTTTTTTATTTTAAAATTTAAATCAAAAAGTAATAATTTGAAGTTTTACATGCAAAATTTCTAATGCAAATGGTTAAAATTCTAAAGTAAATAAATTTTGTTGACAAACGTTGCTACGCAATTTAAATATTTTATAGTCCATGCGTATAATAACACAGAGCACTGAATCAAACATATTAACATATGTTTCCTAGAGACAACACAGGCATTAAATTTTGAAGCATGACTCCATTTTAGTAAGCCCAACTTGTAACCACGGAGACTTGTTTATAAATATTAGACAAACCATTAAATTAATGGTTTGACCGCCATTAAAGTAATCCCATCAGTCATTTTTTTTGCTCACATCAGTCAATTTTTTTGCTTCAATTTCTTAATGTATTTGTAATACACAGCATTCTCTCTAGTCGATTCTCTCCTCAATGTATAATAATAATATGGTTAATTTCTTCAAAGTATACTTGATTCATATAATATTATCATATAGTATAAACAATGTTTTAAGAATTTTTCTTTTTTTTTAAATAATTCACTGTTGAGAGATTTACTTTGTGAAATTTCATTTTAAATATTGAAAATATTTAAAGTTTAAATTACTTTGTCTATTTCACGAATTAAAAATTATTTTTACTGAACATGTTTTCAGCCCTTTCGGCCATCCTCAGAGAAGAATGACGAAAATAAATGATGAGAATTTATAGGTAAGAAAAAAATATAGGAGGGGTGTAATATTATTGAATTAAGGGGTGTAATATTATTGAATTTTTTTTATTTTTATTTGATATTAAATTTATAACGTGAAATAATCTGAAATTGCAAAAAATAGTATATACTCTACGGGACCTGTGAATTGTTGCCCTCGGGCCTTACAGGCCCTCTTCAACAAACTTCACACTCGGGATTACTCGGGATCACACTTTAGCCCCTAACATTCTATTAGTTGTTGATAATTATATACAAAAAATATTAATGTGTTAAGTACTTGCTAGACTTACAGGTTTTATGGGTGTTTTTTTTTTTAGTAGGATACCTTTTTATAGGTATATGTGGTGAGTAGGGTTGCCACCATTTTTTAAGAAAATAGAGTAATTTTAAAATTTTGTGCAAAAAAACAAAGTACAATTAACTAAGAAAAAGTACGCGTTCCCACTTTTTTGGATTTTGTAGTACAAGAAAATCCTTATAAATTCGTATTTATCAGCTTACTCCCATTTGACCACTTTTAACGAGTCAGAGTCAGATCTTACGCAATTTAATAAACAGTGTCGTTTTGATTCTTTTAAACTCATTTAAGATATTTATTGTTAGTGATATTTGAATTACTTTCTTAACTAATAAATTAAATTCTGTAGACTGATGATTTTGTATATAAAAAAAATAATTCTAAGTGACGTCTGTATTAGACAAAAGTCTGAAAAACGGATGTAGAATCTCACTGTTATTAATTTTTATGTCTTGTAATCTTGAAAAATTATTTTTTGAACTAAAATAAGTTAATAGGAGGAAATTCGCTATGTTATGCAGATGCTGCGACAGGGGTATTTTTTATTATGACATATTAAAGTAAAAATATACTTAAATTTCACAGTTTACACAAATATATTTCTTAATTCTTGATTTTACACCAGCGCATGTTTCGTGGATCCATTTCTTGCATAGTAAACATTGGACCATGTCCTCAACCACAGCTTCTTCACAAATGGTACAAAACCAGTCATCTGCTTGTACTTCTATTACAATATCTGGTTGGTGAGACGTACCAGGAACTGACGGTACAGTAATAGTGCTAGAACTCTTATTTTGTTTATCTGCTTGAAGTTTCTTTTTTTGGGGAAGTACCTTTTTACGTTTTGTTAAGTTTGATTTTTTTTCTAATTGTTCTTCCATTTCTTTGGACTGAGCAATTTGTTTTTTCAATTTTTTCACTCTATCTTGTGCTATTTGAAGATTCCTAGCCATCTGTAGTTGATTTTTGTATGGACTACTCGTTAACTCTACAGCTTTTTGGGCTGTTTGTTTACTTTTAGATCTTGGTTTAGGAAGTGGTGATATGGTTTCAACAGATATCGAAAGTCTTGAATTTGATCTACCAGGAGATTCCACTGGATTCATTTGCGGGTCATCAGCTTCCTCACTTGAATCATTTTCGATGCTCTCATAGATATTTGTAGGAAAAGTCTTTTAAGTAACTATCAAGTTCGTGGAAGGCAAAAAATCACAGTCTTTGAAAATAGATTCATCCACAGGCCATATCCCGGTCGACTTAAATCCACTGATAGCGTTATGTATTGTTGCTGCTTTCCCGTAAGCAACTGCTGCTAACTGGCTGACTTGATACTGGGTCACTTTCAATTCTGGGTTTGTTCGGAGCCATCTTTCTACCGCTTGAATATAATAATGTTTAAGAGAACTGAAAAATGTCCTATCTAAAGGCTGAATTCGCTGTGTAGTATGGCCTGGAAGTTGCAGTAAGATTACTCCAGCCTCTCGTGCCAGCAACAAAGCATCCAAGTTCTTCGCGTGTGTGGTGTGCCCGTCTAAAACGAGTAGAACTTTTTCTTGAGGAGAAGGTTTCACAACTTCTATGAAATGTTTTAACCATGTAACGAAAAGTTCACTGTTTATGTATTCAGTATCTGATACATGAACCAAGCTACCTGGTGATGCTCCAACTTTCAAATCATCTGTCATTCTTTGTCTTTTGAAAATTAACATAGGTGGGATGTAAGCTCCAGAAGCACTTGAACAACATACCATGGTTGTGGTAACACCCCTTTCACCGCTGGATATTGAGCCAACTTGCTTTTTGCCTTTCCTTGCAATAACCTTTTGGCATCTAGTTTGGACTGTTGAAAGTCCAGTTTCGTCCACGTTATAAATACGCGTTGCGTCTATACAGTTTTCATCAATAAATAATCGTTTTTAGAAGAGGAAAAAACTCTTTTACATTTTCTCTGTTGAAGCCTTTGGCTCTTGCCAAGGATGTCGCCTCAGGCTCTCTTAAACTCAACTCTGGATGACGGGCTTTGAAGCTATAAAACCATTTTTTTCCTGCCATTTGTTTTTCTTTATTAAACGTATGGGGAATTTTATTTTTTTCCGCAATTTGGTAGGCTAATTTACAGACATCTTTAATGGTTTGTCCAAAAAAGACTCTTCAAGTTTCAGAAGGTATTCTGCTAGTTCTGCTTCAAGTTCATCATTTAAGAAGGGTGTATGTCCTAAATGTTATAGCATGAAGAATTATACCTTTTAAGGTATTAAACACACAACATTTTCAATTTATAAACAATTTATTTGCACAAAAAAATAGTTGTATGAAATTATAATCAATTGTTAGATTTTAAAATAGTTTTAGATTAATACAAAAAAAATCAATTACAATTCACCATAAAATGGTATATAAAAATGAAGCGCATGTATGCATACATGCGTTCTGTTTGAATTGTAATTTTATAATGAATTGTTTTTAGTTTTTTTATAAACAAATTAGATATTTTTATGTTTTTTACAAAGGTTCCTACAAAATTAAATTATTATTAAATTAATAACAAGTTTTTGTTTAAAAAATAAAAATTATTTCTGGGATGGTTTCCAATCAAAAAATATGTTGGAACATTGTTTCCAACACTAAAGACTTTTTTCCGTCGTTTGCCACTATATTTTTTTGATCTAAGTGACGTTTTAAAGTAGGTTTTGGGATACAATATTGGCGCGAACATTCACTGAATCCCATGTCGCCATTTCTGTACGTAGCAACAGCTCTCTGCAAATCCTCCTCAGACCAAGCTCCATATTTTCTTTTCGACATTCTAAAACACACAAAAGGTGCGTCATTTATGTTTAAAGTTGTTTAAACCAATAAAGCTAACACAGTTTGTACTAACAAAATTAAAAATATTAAGCTTAGAATAACATAGTTGCTTAAATCGTACCGGTACGATTTGAGCAACCATTGGTGGTAATAGGCAACTGCAACTTTTTACAAACATAACCTTATTTCTAACTGAAAGCAAAAGCTACTATATGAACAACTCTACTAAAACATAGCATTTTAGTTGTATTTTGATTATTCAGACGGTAAATTAAATAAAACCTACCTCGTAAGACACTATTAGCTTGCATGCGACACCTGAAAACTACATCAGTTTCCAACAAAACTTAAAAACTCATTAAATTTTATAATATGTTACTTAACACCACGTGCACTATTTCTCATACAGTGGCCATCCGATGGTACGTACTCCGATTTTACGTAGTGACGTCAGCGATTTAGTGGGGTTCCCCTCTCACAGATATGTTGTTGTTTGTCTGTGTTGGTGAAAATTTATGTACCAAGCCCGAGTCAGGGCCGTAGGTAATATTGTCTGAGGGTCTCGTAGCCTTTAAAAATTTTAAAATTTCACTGAAGATATATATGCACATATTCTGTATGCGTAATATGCAAAATGCAAATGTAAAATTAGTAACGTAAAATTCTAGAATATTCTAATCATCAACTAGCAGAGATATCAAAAAACAAACTTCACCGTTGAATTGGTCATTAAAAATGAGATTAAACAGTGTAGTTTGACAAAAATTCTAGAATGTTCTATTTGTCAACTAGCAAAGATATTAAAAAATCAATTGTACCATTTAATTGTCCATTGAAAAAGAGATCAAATTACACAGTTTGACAAATGTTCTGGAATATTCTATTCGTCAACTAGCAAAGATATTCAAAAACAAACGTCGCCATTGAATTGAGTACCAAAAAGGAGACCACATAACATATTTTGAGAAATGTTCTAGAATATTCTATTTGTCAACTAACAAAGATATTGGAAAATCTACTGCACCACTTAATTGTCCAACCGAAATTAAACTAATGTAAACCAAATGTCCGATTTTGACAAACAATTTTTGCTATCTGACGAATAGAATATTCTAGAACATTTATGAAAATGTGCTATTCCGTCTTTTATTCGATGACCAATTAAATGGTGCAATCGATTTTTCGATATCTTTGTTAATTGACGAATAGAACATTCTAGAATTTTTGTAAAAATGCGCTGCTTATTCTAATTTTTAGTGCGCAATTCAATAGTGAAGTTTGTTTTTTGGTATCTTTGCCAATTCACGAGTAGAATATTCTAGAATTTTTGTCAGCTTCCGCTATTTGGCGTCTTTTACGCTGGTGAATGCGATAGTGAAGTTGATTTTTGGACAGTTTTCTAAAAGTTGTCACTCATATTCATTAGTATAACATTCGATTTCCTTTGTCTACACAACCGAATTTTAAGTGTAAATTGTCTCTTAAGATAATATTGTTTTAAATAAATTCAGATAAATAATATTTACCAACCCCCCAAAACAAAAGTTTACCGACGCCCCTGATCTTCCGATTTTACGTACTTCCCCTTAAATTTGCACCGACCACTACGTAAAATTGGATTTGTGGTGTATTTCAAACCAACAGATAGTTCTATTTTACACCTCAAGAGCGCTTTAGCATTCCTTATTTTGCTAAAATTGACTGTGGTACGATTTAGGAGGCGGTACGATATTAGAAACTTTTCCCTACATACTTTCGAAACGCATTACCCTCCTTCTGATGCAGTCGGGGAGTAAGATAACTAATTCATGTCGTAAGCAACCGTCAAAGTTAAATTGTGTCCCTGTTTTTAATTCGAACTCATGACTTAATCACGTAAAATGATGAAATAAAACAACAAACACTTCGACAATACGAAAACAAAATGTAATTTACTAAAATCTGTTGTGATTACATTGTTACTTAAAGTAAACAATCAAAAGTTAAATTGAATTGGAGTCCACAACAATACTTAGGAAATGAGATGTTCCCTCATTCCATTCTAAACCCCAATTAACCTTTATTCCTGATAACCGCTAGTATAAAACATGTAAGCCGCATCACCCCACTCCCCTCAGACCACAGCGACCCATCCTATTCCTGACGAGGTCGTCGGTGCGGTTATGATCTACACTATATACAATAACTGTTAAAGGGAGTGTGGTGAAGATGGCGTTAAACACAGTTTGGGACATATACAAAATGTACTAGACAACCGATAGCACACATATGTTGTGTCAATTGTCTATAAACTCCTGTTATTGCATCTCGGTTACACCAGGCATTTTTCCCAGTAGTTTTCGCCTTACCTCTAGATACGTGAGTTTTTCCAGGACTGATTCTTCTTTAAATTTGGGGCAATTCCTCGACTTAGCTGAGTGATTGCCCCCGCAGTTGACACATTTTACCGGCTCGTCACATGGTTTTCACTCGTCTTCATTCGATTTTTCAGCCGCTGAAGGGGCGAGGGCCGTAACAGCGCGTGCATATCCTTCAAGAGCTGAGCGACGAGGCGTATTGCCTAGAAGCTTTCGTCTTGCCTCTGGATAGGTTAATCTCTCCAGGGCTCTCAACTCTTGAATTGCTGGTTCTTGTTTAAAGATGGGGCAATTCCTCGACTTAGCCGGATGATTACCCCCACAGTTGTTGCATTTAATAGGCTCGTCACATGGCCGCCTTTCATGTAACGGCCTTCTACACACGTAGATCTGCTGCTCTATAATATATTTTTGTGAGACTGTAACGTTTTTCATTGTCTGTGATCTTAAATTTGTGAAAATGCTGATGCTGGGCCCGTTTTTAGGCAGATGACATTACATAGTGGTACGTGGATTGCTGTCTACTTTGTTGTACACAGGAGACGTCGAATTGTATTGTGGCTAAGTTGACTAAGATATTATCTCTATTGCAGTGTTATCCAGTGTTAAACTAGTGACGACCCTCACCTGTGGTTTAAAGCGGTGTCACCCGTTCAGCGTGTATGTGTGGATTGGCGTGATGTGGTCATTATATTTTTTTTTCCTTTTTGTTTAAATTTTTATTGTATATAGTTATTTTTTTTGTTATCTTTTAGTTTTATATAGTGTGAATGAGTTTGTAAATAGTATGTGAATGTGTAGTTTTAAGTTTTATTTTAACTGGAGGATCCGATGTAAGTACGATTTCGGCTCTTATATTTTATTTCGCTGAAATGCCCGGTAGCCATATTAGCCATTGTCTGTTATTAACGTGATTTGGTTTAGGTGTAAAATCAAATTGAAGATTAATTTCTTTCCAATATTTAACAATATATTTAATAAAATTAATCAAATTTACAAATGTCACAGATGAGGGGTATAAAAGCAAAGTTTACAATGTCCACCTGCACCATATTTCGAGTAATCATCTTTTTTAAATTTTTATCCTTCTCAATTCATAACCAATAAACTGTTGTTACTAGTTGGTGAAAAAACATTTATTAAAGCTGTTGTTTTAAGCCTGACTAGTGTTAGTAAAGTAATTTAAGAGTAAAATCAAATTTATTGATGGAGAGGTTGCTGGCTTTGCTTTGGACGTAAGGAGATTGTAGTGTTTGCTTTGAAAATACAAGGATATTGTGTCTTTTGCATTGTTTGGTAAATAAAGGAACAATTAAACATTATTTTATAAAAGTTGATAGTAAATATTTTTAAAACAAAAAACAAAAAAATTAAATAAAAAAGAAAATATTTTTTCTACTCCTACTATTAAAAGTAACATTTTGCGCACGGCTAACTATATGTACAAATTAACAATTGCCCACACTGTGCGGAAATAGCGTGGAAAATTATTTCGCACGGCTTAATATAGTAAAAAAGTTGGCTATGTCCTTGATCTAATATAATATAATCTAAATAAATAATTCTAAAAATATAGATATGTAAGTTGATTATTTATTTTCCATAGTTTCCATAGTTTCAAAGTATGCTTTGGCAAAAATTTGAACATCTTACCACTGACATTATAAATTTAAAAAATTTTTACTACTTGTTTAAATTTTATTTTAACACTATGAGGCCTGAGCACTTTCATAGATAACTTCCCCGAAAGCCGGCAATATTTAAAAAAAAACTTTATATAAACAAATACCTAAAATAAAATTATTCAAACACTGAATAGATTCAACACAGTTCAACATGTATGTGTAAAACTGTAAACATACGTACGTGATACGTACATACTACATATACACTGACATTCAAATCAATTTTATTTAAAAATATAAATTATATTTTTTATGTATTTTTTATCTTAAAATATTTTATACATAGAAACCAAAAGAGTAGTGTGTGTTGGTATATATTTGTGTGAGTAGGAACACATCCGTGTGATTAATGATGATAAACATCGCACACATAATGCGTAACCAACTAATCAATTAATCATTGATCGCGGTCGGCCTCTGAGGATGTGTTGTTTGGTTTCGGATGCCGAAACCGTGGGACTGAAAGTGTTAATTATTTACGTTAAATTTTACGAAAAAAAGTGCTCGTAGAAAAAGTATAGTGCAAGATACGTGGGAAAAACTTATTTCTCACTCATATGAATTGTTGCACTCGCCCTGCGGACTCGCGCAACAAGCTCATATTCCTGAGAAATAAGCCTCTTTTCCCACTTATTATATAATATACTATTTTATTAAATCAAAGTAAATACAAATTTATATCAAATAATCATACGTTTATATGATTAAATCAGGAGCCTCAACCAAAATTTCACATAATAGAAGATTTTCCTCTGGTGGATTATCTTCCACAGTAGTATCATTATTGAGTACATTGTGCCTAGAAGACACTCTTTTGTAATATACAAGCTCTAGTTTAGCAGACCATTCTTCCCCAAAATGTTTCTTGAGTAAGTTGTTCACGTCAGTTAGTTTTGCTACAGTGACTTTTACTTCATTATTTTTTATTTTTTGCAGCTTTACGTTTTTTATACTTTTGCCACTTTTGAGAACAGTTATGTAAACTCCGCAATCATTTTTATAAAAACGTCCCCCTTTAATTAATACAGAAGTTTTGGTAGCATTTCGTTTTATATAAAATCGTTTCGTCGGTTGAAACTGAAAATGCCAGTTACCACATTTTTTCATAATAGCATCTGATACTTTTTTCCAGTCGAAAATTTCGCATTCGGATCCAAGTTTTACTACCGTGGCATGACTTTTTATAATTTTTACGTAATCAGCAGCGGAAACTATTGTTTCGTGACGTCTAATTTTTTTTTTTCAATGTTCCCGAAAACTTTATCAGGGAGAATGAAAGAATGTCCGGCTACAGGAAAAATAAATTCTGTTTTTGACATGAAGATGTGAATGACTCCAAAGACAAAAGTATTTTATAAAGTGTTAGTTGTCTTTTATTTGAAAATGCAACAAACACTTTAAATAAAACAGTAAAAATGGAGATTGCTAAGTTTGCTTTAAGCATTTGAGTGGAGAATGCTATGAGATTGCTTTGAACCGTGATATTTAAATGAATTTTTCTATTGGAGTTTGAGGTATTTGTCATGAATTTAGTATTTGCATATGTATATTAGTCTATGTTTTTGCCTATGATACCATTAACTCATTTTCGTTAAAAAGTGGAGATTGCAGACTTTGCTTTTATACCCCTCAGGTGATTTGTCGATTTATAAATAATATTTAACAATTGTGCAGGCTGACGGTCAATAAACTATGAATCTCACAACAATATAACTAATTATGCCTAAACTAACTACTACTATATATGAGCCGTTTATTTTGAAAGTCGGGCAAGTCCATTTTTGAAAAAAAATGAAGATAATGGTAGTTATAGATAAGACTTAGTATGATCTTTTTATCTGTCAACAATTTATAGTCAAAAAAATTCAGAAGCCTAATATTTGGAAGATTGAAGTTTTAGCTCTTAATAGTATTGTAAATATGTTTACTTTGATAGTGGTGCAAGTCCATATTACAAGTAAAATTTCTGAAACCGGACCTATTGATTTTGATGAAGCTTAGATACGTTGTAGAACACTAAAAAATAAGTAACACGTATTTTTTTTTATTTGCGGAAAAGCGGTTTGAAGGGGTGAAATCGTCTTGCAAAAATTGGGGTGAAAATTTAATTCTTCAAATATCTCGAAAACGGTAAGAAATAGAGCAAAAGCTTAAACTGGCGATATTACTCTTTTTTAAAAAGCTATCTATTGATATGCAATTTGTTTAAATTACACCAACAGGGGTAGCTTAAGGCTGAAATTTGGGGGTTAATTTTGCGAAAAGGGTAAAAAATAAAACATAATAAAGTTTTATTTACAGATTTCAAATGTATGTAAAAAAATCTAATCGACCTGTTTTTACTCAATTTCCTAATATTAAATCCAGGGGTAGTTAACTACGGGAGTGACTGTGTCGACATAATCGTACTATTTGAGTAATTAAAAACTTCTTCAAGGAAAATAGTTTAAAACAATTAAAATAAATTTCCAAATTAATTTTAAGCAACACTGCAGTGGGGTGAGTCGCCCTTTTAAAGTACATACTTATTTTCATTCACTCATTTCTACTACTAAGGCACTGGCAGGGGGTATTAATGTCAAAGTACGTGCTTCTGAAGTTGAACTGTCGTATGAAAAGTTTTTATTATGTTTATTTTTAAATGATAAAACTCAAATATTATCCATTTAAATTAACGATTATAATAATTCATTAATTTTGAAAGTGAGGCAAGTCCATTTAGTTATAATAAAACCACTATTCTTTTTAGCTAGTACTATGAACACTATTGGATTATAAACTTACATTATCTAATACCACAAAATACAAAAAATATGTCTATTAACACTTACCAATATTTTTAATTTTTTTGAAACGCAAACCCTTAAATATCTCGCAATAACAAAATGTGGTACTATTTGGAACTCGCTATTTATCGGTGGTGTGGTCCGATAGCCCGACCGTTGGAGATAATTAACCCTATGTCGAGTGATCTCGCCGAAATATGATTAGTATGAAATATTAAAAAAACTGTTACAATATAATGAAATTTTAATAAAACTGTTGATTGTAATTTATAGTAAACCCGATTTTACAGCTTTTATCGTTGTGTTATTCAAATTTAGCGTATGATTTGCATTCTTACTTGAAATTAAATAATTGTCAAAAATGAAATGTACCGTGTTTATATTTGGTATTATATTATTAACAACTAAGATGCAAACGGCCCGAAATAATAATACCCCTGTCGCAGCATTTGCATAACATAGCGAATTTCCAAATCTTGGGCACTGGCGGATCTCATCTAAGACCTGTACCTATTTAAAATAGTTTAGCTTTCTAAGAGTAAAAGAATTTTTAAAATCGGTTGGGTAATTAGTTATGGTATTTTTGGGGGCCCCAGAACCCGAACGAATTTTGTGCAGCATAGTCGTATCCATCTAAACTAATTTAGTTCTCTAGCAGTGAGAAATTTTTTAGCATCGGTTTGATAGCTTATTACTGGCGTTTTCGGATCTGCAAGATCCCGGTGAACCTCATTAAAAAATCAGCTCGACCGTATATTCTAGGCGGACTTTATGTAATATATATATATATATATATATATATATATATATATATATATATATATATATATATATATATGTATATATATATATATATATATATATATATATATATATATATATATATATATATATATATATATATATATATATATATATTCAAAACCCGTTGTGTAGCATTCTACGCCGCATTTGCATCCGCAGGACAGTTGTGGATCTCAGATAACACAACCTGTACCTATCTAAAATAGTTTACCTCGGTAATAGTAAACAGGTTTCAAAATCGGTCAGTTATTTTATTTTTGACACTTTTAGGTCCTACTGACACTTCAGACCTTACATAACGTAATCTATATGTATCTAAAATAGCTTAGCTCCCCAACAGTGAAAAAATTTTCAAAATCGGTCGGTTAGTTTATTTTTGACGCTTTTGGATCCGATGGACCCTGGCAGACTTTACATAACGTAATCTATATTTATCTAAAATAGTTTAGCTCTGTAACAGTGAAAAAATTTTCAAAATCGGTCGGTTAGTTTATTTTTACCACTTTTGGGTCCCATGGACCCTGGCGGACCCTAAATAACGTAATGTATGTCTATCTAAAATAGTTAGTTTCCCAACAGTGAAAAAATTTTCAAAATCGGTCGGTTAGTTTATTTTTACCACTTTTGGGTGCCATGGACCCTGGCAGACCTTACATAACGTAATCTATATTTATCTAAAATAGTTTAGCTCTGTAACAGTGAAAAAATTTTCAAAAGCGGTCAGTTAGTTTATTTTTGACACTTCTGGATCCTATGGACCCTGGCAGACCTTACATAACGGAATCTATATTTATCTAAAACAGTTTAGCTCTGTAACAGTGAAAAAATTTTCAAAATCGATCAGGCAGTTTATTTTTGACACTTTTGGGTCCTATGGACCCAGGCGGACCTTACATAACGTAATCGATATTTATCTAAAAAATTTTCAAAATCGGTCAGTTAGTTTATTTTTGACACTTTTGGGTCCTGTGGACCCTGGCGGACCTTACATAATGTATTCTAAATCTATCTAAAATAGTTTAGCTCTGTAACAGTGAAGAAATTTTTAAAATTGGTCGTTTAGTTTATTTTTTACAATTATGGAATCAGTAAATCCTGGCGAAACTCATACAAGTCTAGTACTCTAACAGTAAGAAAAGGGTTCTAAGGATCTCATATAACTTATGGCAGTCCGTAAGCTTCTTGCGGACATCATTTAATTAATTAATTCAAATACTTTAACTTACTAACTGTGAAAAAATTTTTAAAATCGATTGGTTAATTAATTTCTGACCTTTTTAGGTCCCGAAAACCTTGACCTCACATAAAATACCTTAAATCCATTTGAAATGGTTTAATTTTTTAACATTATTAATTATTAGTGAAAAAATTTTCAAAAGCGATTCAAAATATTTTTCCGTACATACATATGTACATTGTACATATTTTGTTTTGTTTCATATTTAATAATATTTATATCATAACATAATCTTTAATTTCTTGTTTACTTAAAAATTCAATAAAAAAAAAAAAAATTCTTCATTACATTAGCTTAGAAAATCTGTTTAATTTACATTTTTCAACATGAGATAGAACCATGCTAATTATAATGCAATAAATGAGAAACAAAACTCTATACATGTATGTGTGTTATATCACATATATGTGAATAGTCTTCACTTGTTCTCACAAGATTCTTTAATAAAAAAGTGAAATATTTTTATACTTCATAAAGAACTGAGATATAAATATAAATTACTTATTAGACTAACAAAGAAAGAATAAAAGTGAAAATTTACATTTTCTCGAAAAATACTTAAAATAGAAAGAAAATTATAAGAATATTTTCTTCATAATTTTTTTTTTCCTTTTCAACGATGTAAAAATCGAACTGCCTTATGATAGGATCGAATGATAAAAAATGGCCAAAAAACCTACTTCTGGGCATCCGACGTGTCTGGCTAACGAACTTAGCCAAGCCAATTCAGAATCCAGTCCGCACACAAAATTTCATAAGCGTTAGACGTTTCGTTCGAGAGTTATCGTGGGAACACATAAATATATATATATATATATATATATATATATATATATATATATATATATATAAATTTTAGTGAATATCATTTTCGTATTCTAGGGACCTCAAAACAGATTTCTGCCATAGTCCCGGACTCAGATTGCGTCATGAGACCTACTGTAATAGCTGAATTTCGAGTTTTCGAAATTCGCTAAAAAAAATTAATAATTAAACTTAACTATAATACTTACATGAATAATTATCTTAAGCGGGATAAGCAACCACATCCTTAATTTTATAATTAATTACATTTAAACTAAACTGTCGAACCATTGACCCAGACAACAATAAATGAAATCAGTGAATGCCCCGATTTTCTAACAAATTGGTCTGAACAAAGCAATCGGAGAATTTTCTAGATTAATTGACGCAAACGCCCGCGAAAGGGTGTAACCCGTTAGAAAAACTCCGATTGCTATGTGTAGTGTCTCTTTTGGTGTTGCATCTTACTTGTCAAATACAGGTATACGGAGAGTCCCAGATAGAGTTGAGTACAGGGTGTATTATTCCTTTTTTTGTGTATTATTTTTTTTTTATATATGTACATTTTTTTTGACATTAAATTAGTTGACATGTATTTAGTTGTTATTTATGCGTTTTATAATGGGTGACGTGTTACAACGTCAGAAGACTTGGTCGCAACTTTAGCATTTATAACACTTCATCGATGCTGGTATGTACGGACGCATGCCCAATTTTTGTAAATAGGCCAATTACTACTTCCTTTCGCAGTGGTGTTTTATTAAAGGTAAGTAGTATCAAGGCGGATTCAGGGTGTTTATTCCTCATATTGAAGTTCAGCCTTTTGGCTTCTATAACCTCCTGTGGAGACGTCTCCGACACTATCTCGTCGAGGGTGCAGTACGCTAAGGATGGGTGCATAATTATTCCTCTTGAGTAATTCAAGACTCTATGAGGGGTCACCTCCACCGCGTACTACCCTGAGGTATTTAATTTTTGATTTTTATCACTTTGTGCCGATGAGAATGCCTTCACGAGCAACCCTTTGCCCGACAGTTTGGTATCCTAACATGCCCAATATATTCTTTAACTAGTTTTGCTAACAGGGAGGAACTTATATTGCTAAAGTCCGTCGGTTTTACTACTAGAAACTTTACAAAATCTTCTAATTTTGGGGTGTCCAATGTCACTGGACGCCCACGATATTTCCCTTTCGTTTTCTTTTGGGGAGGAGGGTTACCCCCCGAGGTTTTGCTAACCGTGTCACCGAATTGCGGTGGGGTCACATTGGCTGGATGCTTTGGTACTACTACCGCTCACACCGGATGTAAGTGGTGGAGCCGGGCTCGCGTCCGGTTTGACGTGCCCGGACTCGCCCGAAGAAGAAACATTTTTTGCACATAGTAAAATGTAACATAGTAAAACCCCCGTTCCGCTCCCCATCCTCCTTGGAGTCTCATAAGGGACGTGGGACTCCCACGCCAGGGATACGAAATGAAGGGCCTTAGGCACAAGCCCATTGCCCCAGTGACACGTATGACCTCGGGGCGCTCGAAGTTACTGCAGCCACGGCCTATGCTTGAAGCCAGGGCCAAAGTGATGTGTTGTTCCACCGTACTCGCAAGTACAGCTTCCCTCAATCACCAGAATCCCCTTTTCCAAACAACTCCGCTAAGCCACACGCGAGCTAGTGTGGGTCCCGAAGATGACTTGAAGGTGGGACAACAAAGAATAACGAAAACAAAACAAAACCGAAAATAAAAGAGAAACAAAAAGATAAAAGAAAATCTAGAACAAAGAAAACAAAAAGAAAACGAAAACACAAAAACGATAAAAACGAAAAGAAATAATAACGAAGGTTGTAAAAAAAGAACGTTACCAGAGTCCCGATTAGCCTCCTCGCCGAAGCTAGCAGTTACCACCGAGCACGTAGTCTAAGACTGGACAAGGGGTTGGATTTATCTGCGGCATTATTATTATTATGTTACGATAGGGAGGCCTAATTGTTAGAAACCTAGTAGCGATGGTTTGAACCCCGAGCGAATTGGTTCGCAGTCTTGGTTCTGAATGAACCGTGATGGCTGTGGCGGGTGGTGAGGAAATAAACAATTAAAACAATGAAGGATTAAAAAATAACATATTAGTAATTTACGAACTTATGAACGTCCTTCGATCAAACGGTCGTGTGACTATTTGATGATTGTACTGACAAACAGCTGTTCATTTATAATGAATTCCAACCCGCTGTCAGCGGTTTTACAAACATGCGAATCAGCGTTTGTCAATACGATGTGTTTATGTTTATCATAAAATATGTGCTTCGCTATTATTTATTATTAATACAGTAATAAACAAAACACTTTACCATAACAATAATCAAAACACCGGTTCGTAAAATTATTATTATTATTATTATTATTATTATTATAGACTTTTACGCCAACCTGGCGCTCACTACTCAGTAGGACAGTACTGGGTAACATTCACCTATACCGGCATTATGCAAGGTATTAGGCTCTGTGGAAGGGTAATGTGCCAAACCAATCCGTAAAAGTACCGTAGTACATTCAGGGACGGGTTTGTCACATCACTCCTTATAATGTTGTTGTTGTTGCTTGAAACGTGGTGTTATGCGTCTATTTTGGTGTACACTGGTTCGTACGACGAGACTTTTGTGGGAGCGTAGATGTTGGCTCAATGACAGACGGCTGTGAAAGCCTAGTTCGTTTTCGTGTCCTCAGAGAATAGGTAGGATTAGGGACAGTTATTATTATTATTATTATTATTATTATTATATTATTTTTTTTTTTTTTTTTAATAAAATTGGGGTATTGCTGCCGGTGGATGGCGCGGTCAGCAGCACCCGCGGCATCGCCATCGAAGGGCATGCGCCGCCAAAACGAGAGATAGATAAAAACAGACACAAAGCAGACAGGGACACATAGATGCTATAGACAATGGACAAACACATACAATAAAAACAAAATAACAAGCAGACCCTGCCATCCCAGAGTCTAAGGAAATGCTCTGTAAGGACAGGGCATAGCGTATAACGCCGAAACCAACGAGGTGCCCTGCCTCAAGTGGGTATTATATCATTACAACGCTGAACAGTTAAAAAAAAACCCCAGCGATGCAGAGCAATTCCGCGATTATATATACTTAAATTTTTTTTTTCCTTTTTTTTACACGAGTGTTACTGATGGCCTAAAGTCACCCAGTAACCTAATAAATATAAGTTTAAAAAAAAAAATAACAAACACCAGTCAGACCAGCTGACTAGGCGCATTCTTTCTGAATGTATAAAAACAAATTAAAACAATAACACCAGAGGTGTAAAAAGCCTCTGGTGGCATAACAAAGTTAAAAGAGACGAACACAAAAACACGAATGGTTAAAACAAAAGAAACAACAACGCAAGACTTATTTAAAAAAAGACAAAACAAGAAATATCACAGCTCAGGTTACATAACTATATCACAGCACAAAAATCAAATAACTGCCCCGTGGCAGGATCCTGCTCTCCATACTCTCGACAATTCCGAAACGGCTTCGTCAACTCATAGGAACTCATCCGTGTAAGGAATAAATGACGGCTGCTTACTAAGTGAATAACTTACAACCGTTCAGTCAGCGTCGGGGTTCAACTTACACGGGAGACCGGTACTTGACTAGGCCACATTCGTCCGTGTCGAGGCTACAGAGAACAGGGTAATCCCACGGAGTATCACAGAGATTACCATTCTATTCCCATCACACCGAGGGGGCGGAAGCGGCCACATCGACCCCATAGAACGCATCCATGTGAGGAACGACCGACGTTTCTGCTTACTAGGTGAGCATGCTCGAACTGTTCAGACAGACGTCGCTCACATAGGAGAACCAGTGCGTCGAGGGCCGCGCTCCTACCCATCGATATGATGAGAACAAAACCCGGATCTTTATCACAGGAATGCACCACTGGTGTGCACTAACCGGTGGATGCAGAATAAAAAGCTTAAAGTAAAACACAGGTACAAGGCTATCACAGAATTCTACAAATCACAGTACGATATCACATTTCCGACTCCTCCGAATTCGAGTCACGATTTCGGTATTCACACACATATGGATACTAAACACATTCGACGCTACAGCCAGACATCAGGGCGAGATTAACAAGCATTAAGCAGACGATGGTATTTCTCACATACGGTGGAAACCTCTGTCGATCCTACGACGTTCGTCCTCGTCGAAAAAAGAACTATCAAGGTTTACACCTCTAGATCCGGCACCTTTCGTGAAAACGGTGGTACCTCGAGAAGGAACGGTGCCGATCTTGGGTAGTCAGAGGCTAATGGAATCCGAAGATTACTGTATTGCGCATAAACTACCCCTGGAACCCTTAGCCTCCTTGACACCAATGGGGGATAAATATCCCTCACGGGTGCCAAGGGCAGCTGCTATAGGTGTCCTCACCACCTATTATATTATTATTATTATTATTATTATTATTATTATTATTATTATTATTTTTTTTTTTTTTTTTTTTTTTTTTTTTAGTTAAAATTGGGGTACTGCTGCCGGTGGATGGCGCGGTCAGCAGCACCCGGCGGCATCGCCAACAGAGGGCATGCGCCGCCATAAACGGTACAGATAAAACATACACAAAACAGACAGGAACACATAAATGCGATAGACAAGGGACAAAACATACACATAATAAAATCCATCGATGGGCCCTGCCATCCCAGGGCTTAAAAAGAGCGGACAGTCCTTGGTGACGGTACGATAAGTACTAGACAGAGCGTCCGGTCACCAAGGCCTGGAAGCCATCGCTGGAACTCCCTCCGAGGCGTAAAGGGCCTCGGGGTGAAGGAACCTGACTAGACAAAACACAAAGACTAGAATAATATCACAAATCGTATCACAGATAATACTTATTACGCCACTGGGGAGCCACAGGCCCACCAGTGACGCAATAAGGAGTTAAAAAAATACCGCTGTGGAGCCATAACAACAGGCTCACAGCGGCATAAAAAAATATCACAGAAAAGAAAACAAATGATGTACCACCTCGGGTGTAAAAGGCCCTCGGTAGTACATCGTTAAAAAACAATAACAAAACAGAAAACATGTATAAATAACAACAGTACCACTAAGGGTGTAAAAGGCCCTTAGTGGCATAACGAGAGACTAAAAGTACCCTGCCAGACCAGCTGGAACAGGGTATAGGCAATAAATAGGACAACACAAATCATTTTATACACGCAGATTAAAACAAAGCTGAAAATAAATTTTAAAATATCGGGGGAGAATCAAGAGACGACTTCCAATAAAATTTAGAGATGTAATGCCCCTACAGTCTCTGAATAAGATTCGAATTTCTGAGAAATTCAATCATCTTTCTTTCAGAGACCGCATCATAACTGAGAGCGTTGGCTACATTATTTGGGAGCTGCAACCTCTGGCGCAATGGCTCAAAGGTTACACATTCCTCAACTATATGCCTCACGGTCAGCGCCGTCCCGCAGGCGGCGCACCTTGGCTGATCCTCACCGGCGAGAAGATGACGATGTGTTAACGCCGTGTGGCCCAAGCGTAAACGCGTCAGGGCCACACTCTCTCGCCGGCTCAGATTTACAGGTGCCGGAGTTCTTCGGACCTCAGGTTTCACCTGTCTGAGCTTAGCCGTGAGGTTGTTCCACTCACGTTGCCATTTCTCATCGATCGCCGATCTAATGCACACTCTCAGATCCTCTGGGCGAATGGCAATGTCCTGTGGCTCACCGACTTCGGCTGCATGACGTGCTGCCTGGTCGGCGAGTTCATTGCCAGGTATCCCCACATGTCCGGGAATCCAAAAGAAGGTGATCGACTTTTGGCGGAGCATGTAGAGACACGTTCGGATGTTCTGCACCAGTGGATCGATGGTATGAGAGTGGCAGATCGCTTGCAACGCGCTCAACGAGTCGGAACAAATGAGGAATGCGCTGTCTTCGGATGTTTGACAGAATCGCAGGGCTTGCAGAATAGCATATAATTCTGCAGTATACACAGTGGCCTGGGGAGGAAGTGACCAAGCGTGAGGATCGTCACGAATGACGATGGCACTTCCAACACCCGTAGCGGTTTTGGAACCATCTGTGTATATGCAGAGAGAGTCAAGTTCGCTAATGATCTCGTAAAAGCGGGATCGATATTCAAATGAACTGGTCTCCTCCTTGTTGAGACCAGTCAGGTCGAAACGACACCTTACGTTAGGGATCAGCCAAGGAGGTACTTCCATAGGACGTTTGGGAAGTACCTTGGCGAACTGTAAGTGCAGACTCTCTAATAACTCCTGCGTTCGAACGGCCACTGGTCGACTTATGGTCGGACGTCGACCGTAGAGCCCCTGTAAACGGTATCTGAATAGAGTCGGGTGATTGATATGCGTAGGTGTTGCATATACCCCCGCTGCATAATTGAGCAAGAGACGCTCACGTCTCAGTCGCAGCGGAGGAAGGCCCGACTCTACGCAGAGGCTCATAGAAGGGCTCGTTCGAAATGCTCCCGTAGCCAGTCGTATGCCTGCATGGTGAACAGGATCTAGGAGTAAGAGCGCAGACGCCCGGGCGGAGGAGTAAGCAATGCTGCCGTAATCAATCCTAGTCAGAACTAGCGATTGATACAGGCGAAGCAACGACTCCCGGCCCGCACCCCACGATGCACCAGCCAAGCACTTAAGCATGTTTATTGTCCTGCGACAACTCGCAGCTAAGGCTTGGAGGTGTGGACGCCACGTAAGTTGTTTGTCAAAAATAAGTCCTAGAAACCTGACGCTATCAACGCACTGAAGGTTGGATCCTTTTAAAGTGAGGACAGGATCCGGATGTGCGTTGCGCTTTCTGCAGAAGTGAACCACCGATGTTTTTTGTGGAGAGAAGCGAAAACCAAGAGCTTCTGCAGAAGTCACCACTTCGTTGATGCCTTGTTGCAGCCGTTGTTGAATATCCTCGATGGAATCGGCTGCGTAAAATATGGTGAGGTCATCAACGTACAAGCAACGACGAATTGGGGCTGAAGCTGCAATATGACTGACTGCGATGGAAAATAAGGTGACACTAATGGTGGAGCCTTGAGGAACACCATTCTCCTGGGAGTGGGCCTCAGACTCAGTGTCACCTACCCGGACACGAAAAGAACGGTCAGTCAGAAAACTTTTTACGAACTGAGGGAGGTTACCTCTTAAACCCCAGTCGTGCAGCTTCTTGAGAATGCCATACCTCCAGGTCATATCATAAGCTTTCTCCAAATCGAAAAACACGGCCACAAGGTGTTTTCGTTGGAGAAAGGCGTCTTGAATGGCATTCTCGAGGCGAACAAGATGGTCCGTAGTCGAATGGTATCGGCGGAACCCACATTGATGTTTAGGTATGAGGTTGTGGGATTCCAGCCACCAGACGAGACGGTTGTTCACCATTTTTTCCAATACCTTGCTGAAACAGCAAGTCAAGGATATTGGACGGTAGCTAGATAGTTGCGATGAATCTTTACCCTCTTTTAGTAGCGGAATGATGGTAGCTTCCCGCCACTGCGGAGGGTAAACGCCTTGCCTAAAAATTTCGTTGTAGAGATCCAGTAACCTACACTTACCAGGATAAGGCAGGTTCCGAATCATGGCGTAGGGGATCTCATCAGGTCCAGGGGAGGTGTCCCCAGATCCCCGAAGCGCCTCCAGTAATTCTTGCATAGAAAACGGTTGGTTATACTGGAGGGATTCATCCGAGAAAAAATCAAGATCGTTTTGTTCGTGTTCGATCTTGATCCGCAGGAAGTCCGGGTCATAGTTCTGGGAGCCACTGACGCGCTCAAAGTGCTTAGCTAAGCAATTAGCTATTTCTGCGCGTTCAGTGATGTTCCGACCGTCGACGACGAGAAGGGAGGGCATAGGTGAACGGGAATATTTCCCAGTAATGGCCCTCACTCTTCTCCATACCTCTGAGGTGGTCGTGGAGGTATTTATGGCCGAAACATATTGCTCCCATGATAGCCTCTTTTGCTCTTTAATTGTTCTTTTACAACGTGCCTGAGCACGCTTGTGGGCTATCACATTTTCCTGCGTGGGGCGACGTCTGAGTTCGTTGTACGCCCGCTTTTTCTCTGCAACTGCTACACTCACGACTTCATTCCACCATGGTACATGACGTTTAGGTGGAATGCTGGACGACTTTGGTATACTCTGATATGCTGCTTCAATGACACTGGAGGAAATTTTCTCCACATCATCTTCTACGGCTCCAGTCAGCTGGGGTGTACGGAATGAATTAGCGTACATTTCCCAATCAGCTTGACGGAGACGCCATCTCGGCGAAGATGATTGTGGAGTCATCGGCGTGGTACTGTTCAATATAATGGGAATATGGTCACTACCGTATGAATCAGACGCCAGCGTCCATTCATAACGGTGTGCCATGACCGGTGAGCCAAGTGATAAGTCGATAGCCGACAGCTCACCGGTTCTTGCATTGATGAAAGTACCTTGACCGGTATTCAACAAGACCGTTTCAGACTCGTCTAGAAACCGTTCTATGAGTCTTCCACGGGCGTCTCTTGTGCTACAGCCCCACATGGGGTTGTGAGCATTAAAATCTCCTAGTAACAAAAATGGACGTGGTAACTGTAAGGTAAGCTCGGTCAGGATTTCGACATTCCAGTCGAAATCTGGTAAGTAGACCGAGCATACTGTGAAGTGTGGCGGTTTTAATATTTGTATTGCAATAGCTTGTAGGGGGGTGTTTAATGGATGGTCCCGGAATGGGACGCCATCTTTAATGATGATGGCAACACCCCCCCTCGCCCGGATGTCTGGCTGTACATTGTGCCGGCGGATGTGGTAGTTTCTTATTGAAAATTGTTCCGCCGGCTTTAAGTGTGTTTCCTGTAAGCACACGCACATGGGCGTGTGCTCAGCCAGAAGCATCTGCAATTCACAGTAATGATGTTTTACACCATTACAGTTCCATTGTATGATCGCCATTTTTGCTACTACTTAGGGTTGCTTCCTAGGAAGTGTGGCTACTTCCTAGGTTTCCCCTTGGGCCAGCCTTTTTTTCTTTTTATCGTTTTCACCTCGGCGTCTGAGTTATCGGACTCTGTAGCCGAGGTGTTGGTATAGGCGTCGGACGTCGGGCGCTTAACACCCGACCGTACCGACGCGGTCGTACTTTCCGAGTCGCTCATTGGTGTTGTGATTGAACGACTCGGGAGGGGGGTGACCGGGCGTTCGGGTGTGCCCGGTCTGGACGGCGCCGTTGACCGCTGGGGTAACGGGGCCATAATGGGTGGAGGCGGCATTGATTCCGCCTCCGAGGTGGATGTTGTTGGTCCCTTCTTCGGGGACCGTTGTTGAGCCACCTCCTTCTCCCCCTCACTACGGCGCCTTCTCGGAGGCGAAGCCTTCTTCGGTGACGTCTTCTTTTTGGGGGAAGACGTCACAGTACGTACGACCGGTCCCTGAGGGGTGGTTGTTATCACCCTTTTAGTCTCAGGGACCTTGGCTGACACGACAGCGGCTGTGGTGGGTGTGGAAACAGGTACACCCACTGAGCGCATTAAACTTTCTTGCATAATTTGCATACATTCTTGCATTTTACGCATCGATTCTCTTAATTCTTTAATTTCAGAATTTTTTTCAGCCGCTGTAGGGGCGGGGGCCGCAGCAGCGCGTGCGTAACCATCCAAGGCCGAGCGTCGGGGCATGTTGCCCAAAAGCTTTCGACGTGCCTCTGGATATGATAATCGTTCCAGGGCTCTCAGCTCTTGGATGGCTGATTCTTGTTTAAATATGGGGCAATTCCTCGATTTGGCCGAGTGATTGCCACCACAATTCACGCACTTGATCGGTTCGCCGCACGGTCGTCCTTCGTGTAACGGCTTACCGCACACGCAGACCTGCTGCTCTACACTACAACGCTGTGATACGTGCCCGTATCGCTGACAGTGGTAGCACCTCATTGGTGCCGGAATATACGGGCGCACGTCCACTTTGTTGAAGAGGCCGATAACTACTTGCTTTGGCAGACTTGTTCTATTAAATGTTAGCACTATTAAGGGGGACTCTGGGTGTTTGTTCCCCCTATTGTACTTCAACCTTCTGGCCTCTATGACCCCCTGTGAAGACATCTCCGACACTATCTCATCCAGGGAGCAGTACGCTAATGAAGGGTGCATTATTACTCCTTTGGAGTAATTTAACACACCGTGAGGTGTAACTTCAACAGCGTACTGTCCTAACTTTTCTAAGCTTTGTATTTTGTTAGACTGTGCCGGTGAGAATGCCTCCACGAGCAACCCTTTGCCCGAGATTTTGGCATCTTTAACCTGGCCAATATCATTACTAACTAATTTTGCTAGAAGGAAAGGGCTGATTTTGCCAAAATCGCCTTCCTTCGGTTTAACCACAAGGTACTTTATGTATGACTCTTGCACTCTTGGGGCGTCAATTGGAAATTGACGCCCACGACGATTCCCTTTTTTGGGGGGAGGGTTACCCCTTTTGGACACTGTACTCGCTCCGCTTGTTTGCGGCGCGGGTACACTGGACGCGGTAGCGGGACGGGTCTCGCTACCAGAGCTCACACCAGATGACGGTGGTGGAGCCGGGTTCGCGTCCGGTTTGGAGGGCCCGGACTCGCCCTTATTTAAAAGGTTTGATTTTTCCATATAATGTGATACAAAAAATCCCCCACCCCGCTCCCCACCCTCCACGGAGCCTCATAAGGGACGTGGGACTCCCACGCCAGGGATACGGGAATGAGGGGCCCTAGGGACGAAGCCCATTGCCCCAGTGACACGCACGACCCCGGGGCGCTCGAATTTACTGCGGCCGGTGCATAACCGCAGCCACGGTCTATGCTTGAAGCCAGGGCCGAAGTGAAGTGTTGTTCCACCGTACTCGCAAGTACGGCTTCCCTCAGTCACCAGGATCCCCTTTTCCAAACAACGCCGCTAAGCCACACACGAGCTAGTGTGGGTCCCGAAGATGACTTGAAGTTGGGACAACAAAGAAGAACGAAAACAAAACAAAACCAAAAAACAAAAAAGAAACAAAAGATAAAAGAAAACCTGAAACAAAAAGAAATAAAAATAACGAAAACAAAAGACAATAAAAACGAAACGAAATAATAAAATAGGATAATAAATGAACTTTCGAGGATTACTCCTCTAGATCCGGCATCTTTTGTGAAAACAGTGGTACCTCGAGAAGGAAAGGTGCCGATCTTGGGTAGTCAGAGGCTAATGGAATCCGAAGATTACTGTATTGCGCATAAACTACCCCTGGAACCCTTAGCCTCCTTGAAACCAGTGGGGGATAAATATCCCTCACGGGTGCCAAGGGCAGCAGCTATAGGTGTCCTCACCACCATTATTATTATTATTATTATTATTATTATTATAGACTTTTACGCCAACCTGGCGCTCACTACTCAGTAGGACAGTACTGGGTAACATTCACCTATACCGGCATTATGCAAGGTATTAGGCTCTGTGGAAGGGTAATGTACCAAACCAATCCGTAAAAGTACCGTAGTACATTCACGGACGGGTTTGTCACATCACTCCTTATATTGTTGTTGTTGTTGCTTGAAACGAGGTGTTATGCGTCTATTTTGGTGTACACTGGTTTGTACGACGAGACTTTTGTGGGAGCGTAGATGTTGGCTCAATGACAGACGGCTGTGAAAGCCTAGTTCGTTTTCGTGTCCTCAGAGAATAGGTAGGATTAGGGACAGTTATTATTATTATTATTATTATTATTATTATATTATTTTTTTTTTTTTTTTTTTAATAAAATTGGGGTATTGCTGCCGGTGGATGGCGCGGTCAGCAGCACCCGCGGCATCGCCATCGAAGGGCATGCGCCGCCAAAACGAGAGATAGATAAAAACAGACACAAAGCAGACAGGGACACATAGATGCTATAGACAATGGACAAACACATACAATAAAAACAAAATAACAAGCAGACCCTGCCATCCCAGAGTCTAAGGAAATGCTCTGTAAGGACAGGGCATAGCGTATAACGCCGAAACCAACGAGGTGCCCTGCCTCAAGTGGGTATTATATCATTACAACGCTGAACAGTTAAAAAAAAACCCCAGCGATGCAGAGCAATTCCGCGATTATATATACTTAAATTTTTTTTTTCCTTTTTTTTACACGAGTGTTACTGATGGCCTAAAGTCACCCAGTAACCTAATAAATATAAGTTTAAAAAAAAAAATAACAAACACCAGTCAGACCAGCTGACTAGGCGCATTCTTTCTGAATGTATAAAAACAAATTAAAACAATAACACCAGAGGTGTAAAAAGCCTCTGGTGGCATAACAAAGTTAAAAGAGACGAACACAAAAACACGAATGGTTAAAACAAAAGAAACAACAACGCAAGACTTATTTAAAAAAAGACAAAACAAGAAATATCACAGCTCAGGTTACATAACTATATCACAGCACAAAAATCAAATAACTGCCCCGTGGCAGGATCCTGCTCTCCATACTCTCGACAATTCCGAAACGGCTTCGTCAACTCATAGGAACTCATCCGTGTAAGGAATAAATGACGGCTGCTTACTAAGTGAATAACTTACAACCGTTCAGTCAGCGTCGGGGTTCAACTTACACGGGAGACCGGTACTTGACTAGGCCACATTCGTCCGTGTCGAGGCTACAGAGAACAGGGTAATCCCACGGAGTATCACAGAGATTACCATTCTATTCCCATCACACCGAGGGGGCGGAAGCGGCCACATCGACCCCATAGAACGCATCCATGTGAGGAACGACCGACGTTTCTGCTTACTAGGTGAGCATGCTCGAACTGTTCAGACAGACGTCGCTCACATAGGAGAACCAGTGCGTCGAGGGCCGCGCTCCTACCCATCGATATGATGAGAACAAAACCCGGATCTTTATCACAGGAATGCACCACTGGTGTGCACTAACCGGTGGATGCAGAATAAAAAGCTTAAAGTAAAACACAGGTACAAGGCTATCACAGAATTCTACAAATCACAGTACGATATCACATTTCCGACTCCTCCGAATTCGAGTCACGATTTCGGTATTCACACACATATGGATACTAAACACATTCGACGCTACAGCCAGACATCAGGGCGAGATTAACAAGCATTAAGCAGACGATGGTATTTCTCACATACGGTGGAAACCTCTGTCGATCCTACGACGTTCGTCCTCGTCGAAAAAAGAACTATCAAGGTTTACACCTCTAGATCCGGCACCTTTCGTGAAAACGGTGGTACCTCGAGAAGGAACGGTGCCGATCTTGGGTAGTCAGAGGCTAATGGAATCCGAAGATTACTGTATTGCGCATAAACTACCCCTGGAACCCTTAGCCTCCTTGACACCAATGGGGGATAAATATCCCTCACGGGTGCCAAGGGCAGCTGCTATAGGTGTCCTCACCACCTATTATATTATTATTATTATTATTATTATTATTATTATTATTATTATTTTTTTTTTTTTTTTTTTTTTTTAGTTAAAATTGGGGTACTGCTGCCGGTGGATGGCGCGGTCAGCAGCACCCGGCGGCATCGCCAACAGAGGGCATGCGCCGCCATAAACGGTACAGATAAAACATACACAAAACAGACAGGAACACATAAATGCGATAGACAAGGGACAAAACATACACATAATAAAATCCATCGATGGGCCCTGCCATCCCAGGGCTTAAAAAGAGCGGACAGTCCTTGGTGACGGTACGATAAGTACTAGACAGAGCGTCCGGTCACCAAGGCCTGGAAGCCATCGCTGGAACTCCCTCCGAGGCGTAAAGGGCCTCGGGGTGAAGGAACCTGACTAGACAAAACACAAAGACTAGAATAATATCACAAATCGTATCACAGATAATACTTATTACGCCACTGGGGAGCCACAGGCCCACCAGTGACGCAATAAGGAGTTAAAAAAATACCGCTGTGGAGCCATAACAACAGGCTCACAGCGGCATAAAAAAATATCACAGAAAAGAAAACAAATGATGTACCACCTCGGGTGTAAAAGGCCCTCGGTAGTACATCGTTAAAAAACAATAACAAAACAGAAAACATGTATAAATAACAACAGTACCACTAAGGGTGTAAAAGGCCCTTAGTGGCATAACGAGAGACTAAAAGTACCCTGCCAGACCAGCTGGAACAGGGTATAGGCAATAAATAGGACAACACAAATCATTTTATACACGCAGATTAAAACAAAGCTGAAAATAAATTTTAAAATATCGGGGGAGAATCAAGAGACGACTTCCAATAAAATTTAGAGATGTAATGCCCCTACAGTCTCTGAATAAGATTCGAATTTCTGAGAAATTCAAGCATCTTTCTTTCAGAGACTGCATCATAAGCTAAAGCTTCGGCTACACTACCTGGGAGCTGCAACCTCTGGCGCAATGGCTCAAAGGTTACACATTCCTCAACTATATGCCTCACGGTCAGCGCCGTCCCGCAGGCGGCGCACCTTGGCTGATCCTCACCGACGAGAAGATGACGATGTGTTAACCCCGTGTGGCCCAAGCGTAAACGCGTCAGGGCCACACTCTCTCGCCGGCTCAGATTTACGGGTGCCGGAGTTCTTCGGACCGCAGGTTTCACCTGTCTGAGCTTAGCCGTGAGGTTGTTCCACTCACGTTGCCATTTCTGATCGATCGCGGATCTAATGCACACTCTCAGATCCTCTCGGCGAATGGCAATGTCTTGTGGCTCACCGACTTCGGCTGCATGACGTGCTGCCTGGTCGGCGAGTTCATTGCCAGGTATCCCTACATGTCCGGGAATCCAAAAGAAGGTGATAGACTTTTGGCGGAGCATGTAGAGACACGTTCGGATGTTTTGCACCAGTGGATCGATGGTATGAGAGTGGCAGATCGCTTGCAACGCGCTCAACGAGTCGGAACAAATGAGGAATGCGCTGTCTTCGGATGTTCGACAGAATCGCAGGGCTTGCAAAATCGCAAATAACTCCGCAGTATACACAGTGGCCTGGGGAGGAAGTGACCAAGCGTGAGGATCGTCACGAATGACGATGGCACTTCCAACACCCGTAGCTGTTTTGGAACCATCTGTGTATATGCAGAGAGAGTCAAGTTCGCTAATGATCTCATAAAAGCGGGATCGATATTCGAATGAACTGGTCTCCTCCTTGTTGAGACCAGTCAGGTCGAAACGACACCTTACGTTAGGGATCAGCCAAGGAGGTACTTCCATAGGACGTTTGGGAAGTACCTTGGCGAACTGTAAGTGTAGACTCTCTAATAACTCCTGCGTTCGAACGGCCACTGGTCGACTTATGGTGGGACGTCGACCGTAGAGCCCCTGTAAACGGTATCTGAACAGAGTCGGGTAGTTTATATGTGTAGGTGTTGCATATACCCCCGCTGCATAATTGAGCAAGAGACGCTCACGTCTCAGTCGCAGCGGAGGAAGGCCCGACTCTACGCAGAGGCTCATAGAAGGGCTCGTTCGAAATGCTCCCGTAGCCAGTCGTATGCCTGCATGGTGAACAGGATCTAGGAGTAGAAGCGCAGACGCCCGGGCGGAGGAGTAAGCAATGCTGCCGTAATCAATCCTAGTCAGAACTAGCGATTGATACAGGCGAAGCAACGACTCCCGGCCCGCACCCCACGATGCACCAGCCAAGCACTTAAGCATGTTTATTGTCCTACGACAACTCGCAGCTAAGGCTTGGAGGTGTGGGCGCCACGTAAGTTGTTTGTCGAATATGAGTCCTAGAAACCTGACGCTATCAACGCACTGAAGGTTGGATCCTTTCAATGTGAGAACAGGATCCGGATGTGCGTTGCGCTTTCTGCAGAAGTGAACCACCGATGTTTTTTGTGGTGAGAAACGAAAACCAAAAGCTTCTGCAGAAGTCACCACTTCGTTGATGCCTTGTTGCAGCCGTTGTTGGATATCCTCAATGGAATCGGCTGCATAAAAAATTGTGAGGTCATCAACGTACAAGCAACGACGAATTGGGGCTGAAGCTGCAATATGACTGACTGCGATGGAAAACAAGGTGACACTAATGGTGGAGCCTTGAGGAACACCATTCTCCTGGGAGTGGGCCTCAGACTCAGTGTCACCTACCCGGACACGAAAAGAACGGTCAGTCAGAAAACTTTTAACGAACTGAGGGAGGTTACCTCTTAAACCCCAGTCGTGCAGCTTCTTGAGAATGCCATACCTCCAGGTCATATCATAAGCTTTCTCCAAATCGAAGAACACTGCCACAAGGTGTTTTCGTTGGAGAAAGGCGTCTTGAATGGCATTCTCGAGGCGAACAAGATGGTCCGTAGTCGAATGGTATCGGCGGAACCCACATTGATGTTTAGGTATGAGGTTGTGGGATTCCAGCCACCAGACGAGACGGTTGTTCACCATTTTTTCCAATACCTTGCTGAAACAGCAAGTCAAGGATATTGGACGGTAGCTAGATAGTTGCGATGAATCTTTACCCTCTTTTAGCAGCGGAATGATGGTAGCTTCCCGCCACTGCGGAGGGTAAACGCCTTGCCTAAATATTTCGTTGTAAAGATCCAGTAACCTACACTTACCAGGATAAGGCAGGTTCCGGATCATGGCGTAGGGGATCTCATCAGGTCCAGGGGATGTGTCCCCAGATCCCCGAAGCGCCTCCAGTAATTCTTGCATAGAAAACGGTTGGTTATACTGGAGGGATTCATCTGAGAAAAAATCAAGATCGTTTTGTTCGTGTTCGATCTTGATCCGCAGGAAGTCCGGGTCATAGTTTTGGGAGCCACTGACGCGCTCAAAGTGTTTAGCTAAACAATTAGCTATTTCTGCGCGGTCAGTGATGTTCCGACCGTCGACGATGAAAAGGGAGGGCATTGGTGAACGGGAGGATTTCCCTGTAATGGCCCTCACTCTTCTCCATACCTCTGAGGTGGTGGTGGAGGTATTAATGGCCGAAACATACTGCTCCCATGATAGCCTCTTCTGTTCTTTAATAGTTCTCTTACAGCGTGCTTGCGCACGCTTGTAGGCTATCACATTTTCCTGCGTGGGGCGACGTCTGAGTTCGTTGTACGCCCGCTTTTTCTCTGCAACTGCTACACTCACGACTTCATTCCACCATGGTACATGACGTTTGGGTGGAATGCTGGACGACTTTGGTATACTCTGATATGCTGCTTCAATGACACTGGAGGACATTTGCTCCACATCATCTTCTACGTCTCCAGTCAGCTCGGGTGTACGGAATGAATCTACGTACCTATCCCAGTCAGCTTGACGAAGACGCCATCTCGGCGAAGATGATTGTGGAGTCATCGGCGTGGTACTATTCAATATAATGGGAATATGGTCACTACCGTATGAATCAGACGCCAGCGTCCATTCATAACGGTGTGCCATGACCGGTGAGCCAAGTGATAAGTCGATAGCCGACAGCTCACCGGTTCTTGCATTGATGAAAGTACCTTGACCGGTATTCAACAAGACCGTTTCAGACTCGTCTAGAAACCGTTCTATGAGTCTTCCACGGGCGTCTCTTGTGCTACAGCCCCACATGGGGCTGTGAGCATTGAAATCTCCTAGTAACAAAAATGGACGTGGTAACTGTAATGTAAGCTCGGTCAGGGATTCGACATTCCAGTCGAAATCTGGTAGGTAGACCGAGCATACTGTGAACTGGGGCGGTTTTAAAAATTGTACTGCAATAGCTTGTAGGGGGGTGTTTAATGGGTGGTCCCGGAAGGGGACGCCATCTTTTATAATGATGGCAACACCCCCCCTCGCCCTGATGTCTGGCTGTACGTTGTGCCGGCGGATATGGTAATTTTTTACTGAAAATTGTTCCGCCGGCCGTAAATGTGTCTCTTGGAGGCACACGCACATAGGCGTGTGCTCAGCCAGAAGCATCTGCAATTCACAGTAATGATGTTTTACACCATTACAGTTCCATTGTATGAGAGCCATTTTTGCTACTACTTGGGTTGCTCTAGGAAGTGTGGCTACTTCCTAGGTTTCCCCTTTGGCCAGCCTTTTTTTCTTTTAACTACTCGCACCTCGGCATCGGAGTTATCAGACTCCGTGGCCGAGGTGTTTGTGTACGCGTCGGTCGTAGGGCGTTTGACGCCTGTCCGCACCGACGCGGTCGACATGTCCGAGTCGCTCACTTGTGTTGTTGTGGAGCGACTCGGGAGGGGGGTGACCGGGCGTTCGGGTGTGCCCGGTCGGGACGGTGCCGTTGGTCGTTGTGGCAGTGGCACCGTCGATTGTGGAGGCAGCATGGTTTCTGCCTCCGAGGTGGTTGTTGAGGGTCCCTTTTTT